>CM035092.1:67324679-67739110 GCA_020205505.1 Panax japonicus
AAATTCAATGGTCATGATCATACCAGTCAATAATTCATCTTTGCACTACTGGCTAAAGAGAATCATAGTCACGATCATACCAATAAGCTACCCATCTTTACACTCGAGTCAAAGAGAATTTCTTCACCAGGATTATAAAAATGTTATATATGATAATAAAAACAATATTATCAAACATGGATTCAATCAAAGGATAGTAACCATATAGAATCTTGGGCAAAAAGGAAAATTTTATTTTTTAATGAATAGTGTCGATTCGTGAATAGTGCCGATACGTGAATAATGCCGTATACGTGAATAGTAACTCTGACACAAAAGTTCCAAATTTGATTAAAATATTAAACCAATATTCGGCATAATGATATTGAAGAAATAATATCGTATATGAAGAAAAATAACATCCCTTACTATCCCCTACATCAAAAGAAGCAGTACTTCTGACTGGAATAACGTTGAACGAACTTGCACCGTATAGCAACACTCAAGATATCAAAATACTCACAAGAATATACTCAATATATAGAGAGAGAAGTAGAGAGAAAACTTCAGTTTCTGGTGTGATTTTCAATTCTAACTTAGCCCTCTATTTATAGGAAAATAGAATGCATAGTAACTAATTCATGAACGGTCCAGATTGATTTACTTTAATCGGACGGTCCATATTTAAAGCAAAAATTTTTAAATATAATATAATATATTCTAATTATAGAATAACTTTAATAAAGTATTCTATTTTATATAAAAAGATGTTTCTGTTTTATTACGTTAATAATACGAATAAAACAAAACGTCATTATCGCTATAATAATTAAAACAAAACGTCATTATCTCTATAATAATTCATATAAATAATCGACAATAATTGAATCAAACTGAGCGACTTCTCACATAAATATCAATAATCAATACCGTGTGCTACTATGCAACAACGCATATTACTGTACTTTTACTATCGAGTAGTTCAACAATTTTAATGGTAAAACTTCCGCCATTATTTCAATAAAACTATTTTGTCGTTTTCCCTCATCCGACAATACTTCGTTGTGGGGTCCACCAAAAATTGTACCGTAGTACTATATTCTCCGACACAAAGAATTTTTCTGGACCAATCGAATATAATATAACAACTTGCATACTTTACAAATTTATAAATACTACCCACAACTATAATATTATCTTAAATTCACACCATAATATTAAAAAAAATTATTTCGAGAAAATTAATTCTTTATTCATAAAATCTGGGGTTTCATAATTTAAATAAAATATAATATATATTATATATATTATAAATATATAACACATGTTTTAAAAAAACAATCATCCACCCGTATACTCCCAAAATCCAAACCCCTTTCATTTTTTTTCTTCCACAGCGGACTCCACGTGTTCCCCTCCCACCAACATGTCATTATCACTTTCTATTTTATATAAAAAAATGTTTCTAATAAAACAAAACTTCATTATCACTTACTTTGAAAAAATTTCAAATATCACCCTTAACTTTAAACTTTTATCAATTTAACCATTTACTAAAATAAAAAAATTGAATACTTTTATTTTATAAAATTCGGGGTCTCACAATGCTAAATTTTTTTTACAGAAAACATGCGAAACATGTTGGATTTTAAGTAAGAATAAAAACTAGTTGAAAACATGTGAGATATGAAGATTTTTATTCTAGAATGTATCAGTGTCGTAAAGCTAAATATATGGTTGTTAAGAAAAGTGAGATTGTCACTAATGATGAAGATAATAATGTGGTTAAGGCAAAGCGGTGGAGGGACTTAATTGATAGAACAGAATGTAAAGCAAAATTTTATATTGTGCATGATTGGAGAAAAGATAAATGGTTTGTGTCTACACTTGAGTTGAATCAAAATCATGAATTTGTGTCCCCGAGAAAAGTTTCACAAATTGAAACACACAAAATATTTTAGGAGTTGCTAGGTATTTGGTTGAAACCCTTAATAATACTGGGATTGGTCCAAGTATGATGATGAATGTTCTAAGGTTATTGGGAGAAGGTATGAGCAATGTTGGATTCTTTAAAAAGGATGTGCGAAATATAGTTAGTGATATTAGACGTGATAGTATTGATTCAAATGATACACAGTGTAAGACCCCAACTTTTATGAATAAAGATTAATTTTCCCTAAATATCATTTTGAATATTATGGTGTGGATTTTATTGATGTGAGTTGTTGAAGGAGAAATTATAGGAATAAAATATTCTAGTTACCAATTTAGTTTTATTTGATTGTAAATCATCCAAGATTGTAGCCTAGATTAGTGTGATTAGTTTCTTTCAAATTAGCTTCATGAACAGGTTATATATAGGCCTCCTATGTTGTATCTTTTTAATATAAGAATATTAATTTTTTCTTCTGCACAACATGGTATCAAAGCAGAGATTCTAGGGCCATAGAATTTTTGGAAAATGGAAACATCTCTTACTGGGGTGGAAAAACACGAAGGGAGAATTCAATTCTCGCAGATCTTACGACAAGACTGACACAGGTACTACACCACAACCAAACTCAGAACCAGATCACAAGTCATGAACCTGATGCACAGATTGGAATCAAGTTAGATGGTACCAATTATGCACTATAGTCCCAAATTATCGAGATGTATATCTCAGTCAAAGATAAATTGGGATACATAAATGGAGACCTTCCACAACCTCTGCAAACAGATCCTGCATTCAGAAAATGGAGAACTAAAAACGCAGTGGTGAAGGGATGGTTAATCAATTCTATGGATCCAAAGTTAGTCAGTAACTTTATCAGATTCCCAACGGCTAAGGTTGTTTGGGATAATATTGCTATTACATACTTTGATGGTACTGATACATCACAAGTATATGATCTCAAAAGAAGAGTAACCAGACTCAAACAAAGAGGAGGATCTATCGAGACATACTACAACAATCTGTAAGGCTTGTGGAGAGAAATCGACTTTCGTCGACCAAATCCTATGGTATGAGATATTGATATACAAAAATATAACTCTATTTTGCAGGAGGAACGAGTGTATACCTTCTTAGACGGACTTGATGATCGGCTTTACAAAATTCGAGCAGATGTGCTCCAGATGCAACCATTCCCAATAGTGGAACATGCCTATGCACAAGTCCGAAGAGAGGATTTAAGGTAATCCATAATAATGACGAATGAAGATACCATATCTAGTGGTGTTATGCTTTCAAGAGGAGGGAAGAAACCTCAACACCAATTATTTCTTCAAACGCCATCAAATGGAAAGCCTAACACAACTACAAAATCAAGGCCACTAGGGGAAGGAGGAGGCTGCACACATTGTGGAAATACAAAACATACCCACGAAACATGCTTCAAACTACATGGTTATCCAGATTGGTGGCTTGAACTCAAGGCAAAGAAAAAACGTGAATCAAGTGGAGGAGATAATCCTGGTCGTGCAGCTCTTATGAGCATAGAGCCTCAACTATCTCTAGTACCACAACAATAATCTTCTATTTCCACTAGTGAATAGATTGCTCAGTATGACTTAGGTAACCAAGGTTATGTTTTTTCTTGCTCAGAAATAGGGAACAATGATGGCTGGATCATTGACTCTGGGCAATATACCACATGACATTTGACCCTTGTGACTTCTCTGAAGCCACCCAACCGAAACGAATATGTATTGCCAATGCTAATGGAGTAACATATCCAGTAATAGGTGCTGGAACAGTGACTCTTTCTATTTCTTTTTTGTTACCAAATACCTTACTAGTTCCATCACTTTCTAATAAATTTTTATCTATTGGACAAGTGACTGAGGAATTGAATTGTTGTGCTCTAATGTATCCTAACTTTTGTTTGTTTCAGGATATTCTCACCAAGGAGATTATTGGTCGTGATACTAAAAGGGAAGGGCTGTATTACATGGATGATTTCAGTTATGGTAGAGTAAATAATATACATTCCGCTGAAGTTAAGGAAAGGCAAATTTGGTTATGGCATAATCGGTTGGGGCATCCTTCATTTCGATATTTGAGACGTTTATTCCCAGATTTATTTACGAAGGTTAATGAGTCAGATTTTAAGTGTGAAGTTCGTATTCAAGCTAAGAGTCATCGTGTACCTTATCCAAGCAGTTTAAATAAATGTGATAATCCTTTTTTAATTGTTCATTTTGACGTTTGGGGCCCTGCTCCTATTACTATTTCTTCTGGTGTTCGTTGGTTTGTAACCTTTGTTGATGATTGTACACGAATGACTTGGATGTATGTGATGAAGAATAAACATAAAGTGTTTGAAATATTTTGCTCATTTCATAATATGATTCGAACACAATTTTTTGCTAAACTTCAGATTCTTCGATTTGATAATGGCGGAGAATATGATAATACACCATTTCACAAATACTTTCAGGAACATGGTTTACATCATGAGGCATCTTGTTCTCAAACACCGCAACAGAACGGTGTTGCAGAGCGCAAGAATAGACACATATTGGAAATCACTCGAGCTCTCTTAACCGCTGCTTATGTCCCTAAACATTTTTGGACAGATGCAGCAATAACTGCTGTATACTTAATGAATCGACTGCCATCACGAGTTTTGAATTACAAAACCCCTCTTCAAGTTCTTGCGCAACATGCGACGGTACCATTAGTTCTAATGCTTCCTCCAAGAAAATTTGGTTGCGTTACATATGTTTATATACACAGGACTCAACGGACAAAGATTGATTCATGTGTTGTCCGTTGTGTTTTTCTTGGCTATGTAGCTCACAAGAAAGGATACCGATGTTACGATCCAGTTACAAGGCGACTCTATACCACCATAGATGTCACCTTTCTTGAATCAGAGAATTTCTTCACTTCTTAATCTTCCCGCTCCACTCTTCAGGGGGAGATGATGAGTGAAGAGCAAAATTAGAAAAATTGGCCAGGCTTCGACGAAACTTCAAATGATGTAGAGGAGGTTCAGCCAAGAGAACCAATGGCAAATGATGTAGGGGAGGTTCAGCCTAGAGAACCAATGGCAATATTAATAGATCAAAGAGGAGAAGTTGAAAATGTTGAACATGTCGAAGCAGAGATCGACCAACAACCTGTAAGAGTGGATCAAAATGAAGATACTACAGAAATTAAAAGTGAACAGCCCCTCCATGACCTGACAGTACCACAATCAGACCAATCTCATGAGAATATTCCTGAGGTACAAGTTCTAAACTCTCCTCTCAATATTTCTGCTGGTTATAAACTACCTTTCGGGCAAAATCGCGGGCAACCACCGAACCGCTATTCACCCAATCATGGAACGAGCAAGTCAAAGTACCCAATTGCCAACCATTTCTCAACTCAAAAATTTTCCGAACCTCTCAAGGCATTGGTTCATAAATTATCTGCAGATGATGTTCCTAATACAACTAGTGAAGCCATGAATAGTCCCAAGTGGATCTAAGCGATAGAAGAAGAGATGAAAGCATTACAGAAAAATGATACTTGGATACTTGTGCCATTTCCTGAGGGAAAGAAAACTGGGGATGTCGATGGGTGTTCTCTGTCAAACACAAATCAGATGGATCAGTTGAAAGATATAAAGCAAGGCTCATTGCGAAGGGATATACTCAGAAATATTTGATAGATTATCAAAAAACTTTCTAACATGTAGCAAAATTAAATACTGTGAGAGTACTAATCTCTCTTGCTGCAAACTTTGACTGGCCGTTGCACCAATTTGATGTCAAAATGCCTTTCTCTGTGGGGATCTTAAAGAGGAGGTGTACATGGACATTCCACTTGGTTTTGTTTCTTTAACATAAGGGAAGGTGGTTTGCAAGTTATAAAAGGCGTTATACGGATTGAAACAGTCTCCTAGAGCATGGTTTGGACGATTTAGCCTTGCCATGAGAAAGCAGAGTTTCAAACAAAGTAATTCAGGTCATACTCTCTTTTTGAAGCACCAATGAGGGAAGTTAATAGCTCTAATAATCTATATTGATGATATGATAATTACAGGAAATGATGAGGATGAAATCTCTAAATTACAAGAGCATTTAGCAACTAAATTTGAGATGAAAAATCTTGGAGCGTTGAAATATTTTTTGGGAATTGAAGTAGCCCGATCAAATCGAGGCATATTTTTATCCCAAAGGAAGTACGTGTTTGACTTATTGTCTGAAATAGGAATGCTTGATTGTAGACATGTTGATACACCAGTTGTTCAAAACCATGGCTTGGGAGAATTTCCTAATCAGACCCCTACCAAAAAGAAAGGTATCAACGCCTTGTGGGAAAGCTAATATACTTATCTCACACACGGCCTGATATTGCTTATGCGGTGAGCTTGGTGAGTCAATTCATGCATTGTCCTAGCGAAGACCATATGAATGCAGTGGTTCGTATTTTACGGTACTTGAAGTCTTCTCCAGGAAGAGGACTAATGTTCACGAAAAAATAATATCTACGCATTGACGGCTATACGGATGCAGACTAGGCAGGGAACATTACTGACAAAAAATCTACATCGGGTTACTTCACATTTGTGGGAGGCAATCTGGACACCTGGAGAAGTAAGAAACAGAAGGTAGTTGCTTTATCTAGTGCGGAGGCTGAGTTTAGAGGCATGGCTAAAGGATTGTGTAAGCTAATTTGGTTAAAAAGATTATTGGAAGAAATTGGGTGTTCATCTCAGGATACAATGAACTTGTTTTATGATAATAAGGCAGCCATAACAATCGCGCACAACCCAGTTCAACATGACCGCACCAAACATGTTGAAGTGGATCGACATTTCATCAAGCAGAAGCTCGAAGACAAGGTCATTCCATTTCCTTTTGTGAAGTCAGAAGATCAGCTAGCAGATATTCTTACAAAGGCTGTCTCTAGCAAAATATTTCACAACTCACTTGACAAGTTGGACATTGATGATATCTATGCACCAACTTGAGGGGGAGTATTGATGTGAGTTGTTGAAGGAGCAATTATAGGAATAAAATATTCTAGTTACCAATTTAGTTTTATTTGATGGTAAATCATCCAAGATTGTAGCCTAGATCAGTGTGATTAGTTTCTTTCAAATTAGCTTCATGAACAAGCTATATATAACCCTCCTATGTTGTATCTTTGTAATATAAGAATATCAATTTTTTTCTTCTACACAACAGATTTGATATAATGTTATAGTTGTGGGTAATATTTATAAATTTTGTAAAGTAAGCAAGTTGTCATAAAATATTCGTTTGGTCGGGAAATATTCATTTTATCAGGAAATATTCGTACGATGGCACAATCATTGGTGGACCCCACAACAGAATAATTGTCGGATTTAGAAAGCGAAAGAAATAACCTTTTATAAAAATAACAACAAAAGTTTTACCGTTAACTGTTGAAATACTCGGTGATAAAAGTACATTACAACATCACCAAAGATGGGTAATCTGTAATTTCATATTTAGAACTGATTCATTTGTTTTGCCATGGATTTGTTTGATGAAGAATCATTTCATACAATATCAAGTACTGAGGAAAAATTTCATGATAGTAATGATGAAAATGCTTTAGAAGAGGGTGTCATTCCTTATGTTGGTAAAATATTTGATACCTTGGAAGATGCTAAATTTTTTTACAGAAAACATGCGAAACATGTTGGATTTTAAGTAAGAATAAAAACTAGTTGAAAACATGTGAGATATGAAGATTTTTGTTCTAGAATGTATCAGTGTCGTAAAGCTAAATATATGGTTGTTAAGAAAAGTGAGATTGTCACTAATGATGAAGATAATAATGTGGTTAAGGCAAAGCGGATGAGGGACTTAATTGATAGAACAGAATGTAAAGCAAAATTTTATATTGTGCATGATAGGAGAAAAGATAAATGGTTTGTGTCTATACTTGAGTTGAATCAAAATCATGAATTTGTGTCCCCGAGAAAAGTTTCACAAATTGAAACGCACAAAAATATTTCAGGAGTTTCTAGATATTTGGTTGAAACCCTTAATAATATTGTGATTGGTCCAAGTATGATTACGAATGTTCTAAGCTTATTGGGAGAAGGTATGAGCAATGTTGGATTCTTTAAAAAGGATGTGCGAAATATAGTTAGTAATATTAGACGTTATAGTATTGATTCGAATGATACATAGTGTAAGACCCCGACTTTTATGAATAAAGATTAATTTTCTCTAAATATCATTTTGAATATTATGGTGTGGATTTGATATAATATTATAGTTGTGGGTAATATTTACAAATTTTGCAAAGTAAGCAAGTTGTCATAAAATATTCATTTGGTCGGGGAATATTCATTTTATCAGAGAATATTCGTACGACGGCACAATCATTGGTGGACCCCACAACAGAATAATTGTTGAATTTAGAAAGCGACAGAAATAACCTTTTATAAAAATAACAACAAAAGTTTTATAGTTAACTGTTGAAATACTCGGTGATAAAAGTACAATAATACGCGTGGTCACTCAGTATCTTTGATTATTGATGTTTACGAGAGAAGTCACTCAGTTTTATTTAATTATTGCCACAGTAATTGCTGCATAGTATCTTATAATATTGATTCAATTATTGTCACAGTATCATCTACATAATATTTTATATTATTAAATCAATAATTGAAACGATACCATTATTCATATTATTATTTTTATTATTGACGATGTCTAGAAAGTTCTGTCAAGCTAGGAAAGGGGTTTGGTCACCTAATTGCGCGCCAATAGGGAGAAATCCTTATCGAAAACCCCCTCTTTTTTAGGAATGATCTGGTTGTTAATATTATGAGTTATAATATTAGTGATGAATAAAGATTGTGTTGATTAAAGATAAGAATAATAATTAATGAGTGGAAGATATTTGTTCAAGTTGCTATATCGTTAGGGGTATTTTAGTTGAATAAAAAAATTTCTCTTATAATAAAAAAGTGTTTAAATTAGCGAATGGAGAATATAAGTATAGGAAATATTTAGGAGAATGTCCAAAATAAAACAGTGGGATAATAATCGACATAAACTTGTGATAGAGAAATGGAGCTAATAGGATAAAAAGTTCCTGAGCAAAATTTTCAATTCCATTATTAATTTTAATGACTTTGCAAACTTTCCATGCACATGTTTTGAAAAAAGGCTAATTATTGATAATAATGTAAAAGGTGGTCAAACTTAGCATGCCAAAGTTTTTTTTTCAAATTTGGCGTGAAAGATTTTCATCAGAGGAATGATTAGGTTTACTGTGCATCCAAATAGTATCATGTCATTCTCTTATAAATAGGATACTTAGTTTAGAATTGAAAATCACACCAAAATTAGATAATTCTTCTTCTATAATATTGAGCGTATTTCTTTTGAGTTTAAGGAAATTTTGAGGGTAGAAAATAGTATAAGTTTTCTTCAAGAATATCCCTACCCTACCATTCAGAAATAATCTCCTTTTAAGGTAAGAGATATTATTTTTGTTAAATATTCGTATGAAATAATATTTTCTTCCATACTCTGTAGTATGTAAGTAATATTATTTTGTTTCAGATTCCGAATTCTACACTTATTTTGTTAAAGTATTGCTTCTATACTCCGTAAAATTAGTTGAATATCCTTGAAATTTGCGTTTCATCTAGTATCTTTTCACAAAAATAGTATTCTGAATATTCTTGTTAATTTTTAAATTTTTCATGTTGGGGTACTATTCACGGAATACTATTCTCGAAGTACTATTTATGGGGTACTATTCACTCGGGTACTATTCACCCAGGGTACTATTTATGATAAAAAAAATTAATTTTTTTTCTGTCTAAATCATTTTTGATACAATATTATTCTTGAATTTTACTCCACAAAGCAGTATCATGTTGATAATTTGGACATTATTGAATTCTGGATAAATTAAATAATAAATCTTTAAAATTTATCCTTGCCCTCATTTTATTGATTTCTTATAATTGTCATCATCCTCATGCTTATATTGTGATGAAAGTCATATTTGGCCCATAGTGCATAGATAGACTGTTGATTGGTATGATTATGACCAAAAATTATTCAGAATAATCATGACCTATGATGTGGTAAAAGTCATCATTGGCCCGTAGTGCATTGATGGACAGTTGTTGGCATGATCATGACCATTGATGATAATACGAATATCCTTGACCCGTAGTGCATGAATGATTTATGGATGTGATAATAATGAATATCCTTGACCCGTAGTGAATGGATAATTCACTAATGTGGATTATTTATTAAGTTTAGTCTCAGCGATAAAATTGATGATAAACTTTTAAATCATAGAAGACAGTAGATATCATGCTCTACTTGACTCTTCTAATGGATTGTTTATTCCGCTGCAGTTAAACTTGTTGTCTATTGTATTATATCAGTTTAACACTGTTGAAGGCTAACGATAATTTATTCTGCATTATCTTAGTCATGATATTCTTTACTGGGCTAGTTGAGCTCACCCTTTGCTTTCATTATTCTCTTCAGGAAATGAGAATATAGCAGGGACTAGTCAGGGAATGGAGTGATGGTCCGAGATGGTAGCTATAGTAGTTCTCACTATTCTATGAAATAGTGTGATAATAATTATAATGAGGACTCTATTTGAGTTTGGATATTGTCTACGTGACAATATTCATGTTAAAACTCCCAGCTATGTTTTGTCTTATTTTACACTAAAGTTGTATAATTAAGTTATATTTGAATTCTGTACCATGTATTTGGCGACTCAGAATGGGTGATGTATACCTAGTTTGGGGGTGTCACACACAGGGTACAATAGATTACTTGAGAAAGTTGCATTGTGATAGTCTGAGCAAAGTTCATTTTAGTGTCAAACCAGGCGTGGATAATCGTATTAGATGAATTATGTGGGTAAATTATCAGTCAATACTTTCTTATCAGAATTTTAGTGACGTTGTTACTTTTAATACCACATACCGAACAAACAAATATTCTATAAATTTGCTCCTTTCATATATGTAAATCATCATTACCATTCTGTACTATTTGGGTGTCCATTCTTGAGCGATGAAACTGAGGACACATTTGAATGGTTGTTTAAATAGTGGCTTGAAGCAATGAATTACAAACATCCCATAACCATCGTCACTGATCAAGATCGTGCTATATCGAATGCGATTGCTTGGGTTTTTCCTAATACGCATAGCGCATTTTGTATATATCACATTAGCAAAAAATATCCTGAAAAACGTGGACATATCTATTCACCGCATCCAACTTTTAAGTCAGATTTTAACTACTGCATCTTTAAGTGTTTGAGTGTTCAAGAATTTAAGGAAAAATAGATTTTTTTGCTTGAAAACTACGGTCTGCAAAATCACGAATGGTTGAAATCTCTGTATGAATTAAAAAAAATGGATTAGGGTGTATTCAAAAAATTTCTTCGCAGCGGGAATGACTACTACTTCTAGGAGTGAAAGTATGAACAATTTTTTGACAAATTTGTCAATACTTTTACGAGGATTAGAGATTTTGTTTTAAAGTCCCAGAAATCTGTTAAGAAGAAGTACATCAAAGAGAACCAAGATGATTATATCACAGTCAATCGTGCAAGAAAATTTTTTATTGGAGATCCATTAGAGATGCATACAGCTAAAATATATACCAAACATTTTCAAATTGAACTGACAAAATCGCACAAGTTAACTTCTAAAAAGGGGCCTAAGTTTTCAACTTCTGATTCAAAAAACTACTTGGTGTTCAAAGTGATGGTTCTTGAATCTCGTCGCAGGTATTTCACAGTTGTGCAATATATAGATATTGGGATGACAAAATGTAATTGTAAAATGTTTGAACATTCTGGTACTATATGTCATCACATTCTTAAGCTACTAACTTCAAAGAACTTGGTTGAGATTCCTAAAGAATTGATACACAAGTGATAGACTCAAGATGCTAATAAAAACCAGTGGTGGCGCCCCGTACGTTCCCACCTCGATCACAGATTATGTCGACACACAAACCAATCGGTTTAATCATTTAGCCAAATGATTTCTGGGTTTTGTACGAGATGTTTCATCTTCCTTGTAAGCCACTAGATATGTTGATGAAATATTAGATCGTGAGGAAATAATTATGGCCAAAATCATTGCTGAAGGTGTCAAAGTAAGACCATACGACAATGTGTTGCCTTTTATCAAAGTCGATGACACTATAAAATTGCATGATGATGTGGTTGCTTCCAATGATCTTGTGTTTGATCCAATATGTTTGCAGACAAAAGGTCGTAAAAAAGCAACACGGTAGAAAAGTGGTGTTGAACAATTCACAGAACAGAAGGCACTTCGAAAGTGTGCAATATGTGGAATATTTGCAAACTATTATAAGTGAAACCATTATAAAGCTTTAAGATTGTAAAGGTCTGAAGCTTAATAATTTCATTTCTCTTTTTAAAAAACGGTTACTTGGGCAATGTTATTGTTTGCTTTTGCTCTATCTCTGTATTTGCATCATAGTTGTCATAGCATCGCCATGGCGTCGTCTAGGCGACGATTAGGCGTCCTGGCGTTGGAGAAGGGTAAGACAACGCCTTGGACGCCGAGCTGCCAAGGCTTACGCATTGGTAGCAAACCCAAGTTATGTGATTAAGTCATTTTTTATCAGGACTCATCATAACCATGGACTTTTCCAATTACCCAAGTGACTCAATCCATGACCTTAACCTAACTCATGACCCTACTCATTTGAATGAAAGGAATGCTCATAGTTGAAGACTTTGTTTGAACTATGATTAGAAACAGAGTAGAAACTTTGTTAGTTATTATGTTTTGGGTTTTAGAGTATATAAAATTTTATTATGTAATATACTTTTGAAATAAAACAAATAATATATAAATTGCACATTGTTAATGACTTATTGCCATACGGACGCCATGACGGGCGCCTTATCGCCTAGGCGTCCTGGCGATCAACTACCATCGCGTCCAGCCTTGGCGCCGTGACAACTATGATTTACATACATGTAATTGTATGTTAACAAAATCCTTTTGAATTATGAAACTTCTCTGTATGTATTGTTGTGAATTTGTAGGCCTCCCGTCCGCAGTATTAAAATGTGGGCTCTAAATGTATGAAATAGGACCCGTTCACAGTATTAAACTGCAGACTCTAAATGGTAAAAGAAACAGGGATCAACGTCATTTTGTAGAAAGTCTCGTCTGTAATATTAAACTGCGGACGATGGGTCAATTATTTAATAAGAAATGTGCTACTAGGATGGGTCAATTATTTAGCTTTTCTATGCAAACCATATAAGTGTCATCTCAACATGTTGTGATGGTACTTATATGGTTTGCATAGAAAAACTAAATAATTGACCCATCCTAGTAGCACATTTCTTATTAAATAATTGAACCTGCATATTTTGAAACTTCTCTATATAGATTTTTCAAGTAATATTCTCCATATGGATTTCTTATTAGATTTTAAAGCTCAAAATCCTCTATTTCTCTTTCATATTGTTAGCCCATCAACATGAATTTTTACCACATGCACTTCCATGCAATGATACCAATATGAAAGAAGAAATAAAAAATTATAGAGTTTAAATTTGAACCAAGTCATGCTTTGAACTATGGAGTTTGTTGTATTTATAATAGAGACCTAGCGTCTGTGGTATTAAACTATGGACAAGATTTCTCAGATTCTGACCTTCTCAATTTCTCGGTGTGTCTTTTAATTTGACCTAGCGTCCGCAATATTAAATTACGGACGGAACTTACAAGTTTCCTGGTGAGTCCACAGTTTAATAATGTGGACGGTAGTTTAATTTTCAAAAGTAGGGGTATTTCGGTCATATGTTTCATCCGCAATATTAAACTGTGGAATACTTGAAATTAAACTGCAGATGGGAACAATGTAGGTCGTTAGATATTCAGATGGACGATTAAAATTTGTTGTAAGGATAGACACATTTTTATAACGTTGTCAATGGATCAGTCACAGTATATATATATATATATATATATATATATATATATATATATATATATATATATAATTTGCTTACTTAGAATAGTAGATGGTCTAATTTTAGAATGGAGTGACTATTAGTTTTTGTGTTTAAATTAATTTCATGCACTTTAAGATAAGAAGTAGCTGTATTTTAAAATTATATTATGCTCCATAAAAAAGTGTTTATTTGTTACAAATTTTTTTTATAAAGAAGTATTGTCAGCTTATAATATTCATATTGTGGATATGTATCTTTGTTTGTTGAGATTCAATGGAATTTGTAAATTTAAAATGTAATAACAGGAGTAATTGATTTCCTTCATATCTTCATATATTCTATGTACGTGGGAATGTCAAAAATTAAGTACTCCATATTTAATGTTACTTAGTTATTTATGTTTGACATGTAAAATTATTTGAAGTTGGATACTTAGCTTTGGTGAAGTATCATATTTTATGAAGTAAATTAACCATTAGAATTGATAATAGAATTATTATTATTCCAAATAAATGATATATTTTATTAGCACAAAGAAAACTTGATTTTATTACATGATTAAGAGTTAAATATATTGGATTTACGGTCTTCAAGATAGATTTTACACAAGTTATATAGCTAGTGGAGTTAATTTCTGTACATTTGTTGTCAAATGTTGACAACCCTCTCTATTTGTATAATGTTATATTGTATTGTGGTCCCTAATTATAGTTTAATTCTGTCTTGGAAGTCAGTTAATGCACAATAGATGCTTCACAATAAAATTTTTATTAAAATTTTGGTGTTTACAAACTGATGAAGATATTTCTGGTATTAAAATTTTTATTCCTGAAAATTATGAAGTTAAATTTATTTGAGAACTTTCGAAATATTATATGTAATAACTAGGACACATCAAAGTCAGCTAACACAAACCTCATTTGGGAATGATATCTTGATGAGAATAAGGGCTTGAGGGATATCAGTAAAGATGAATCTGAGTATGCTGATAATGAATTTGACGATAGTGAAGACAAAAATTGTGAGCTTCAAAATGAAGAGGTAGATTATAAAGATGGTGAGTTTGAATATGAAGTTTGAAGATGGTGAGCTTCTATAATAATGTGTAATTAAAATAGACAATAGTTATTACTATTGTATATGTATATATATATATATATATATATGTGTGTGTGTGTGTGTGTGTGTGTAGATATATGAGGAATGGAGTAAATTTTTTTTTGAAGAAAAATTGAATTTCATAACTGGAGATCAAAGCTTAGAGCATTACAAATAAAAGAAGGGGGTATTCTCATGGAGTACACTTACATGAGAATAAGAAAACATGCACATGAATTCTCTCTTCTTTCCGTCAATTTTTTCTATAAACATATAACTATCACAATGAAATATTCGACTAAAACATTTGTGAATTGCTATCACAAAATTGTTTAACTCCGAAACTTGGCATATATCTTGGAGGTATATCGCGTGTAACTCATAGAAAATCATTCGTGGTGAGGGCGATAAAAACCTTAAGGACAAGGATTACCCGTGTCATATTTTTTGATTATTTTTTCGATTATGACTACGTACGTAGCTACGGTTCTAACATTAAATAACCAAAATTTGAGGTAGGGATGTTTTTCAAAGATAACAAAGCATTCAAGGAAGTTGTGAAGTGGCATTTAATTGTCATTATAAAAACATTTAAATTGACAAAAAATGAGAAATTCATAATCAGATTTAGATGTCAACCTCCTTCAGGCTGTTCTTAGAGGATATTTGCATCGCAATACAAAGCTAGGAAATATTACTAATTATAATTATATATTCCATTGTTTTCACTTGCTTGTCCTTGATAACTATTTTAAATGAATTCGTGTAGATTCCAAATGAGCCACCATGCATGCACCAACGTGGGTGTATAACTTGATTCCAAATGAGTTATCATCTGCTACATCTAAATTAACAAGTAATGTCATTTTATCATTACATTGTATTTTTAAAAAAATTGAATTTCATCTCTAATTTATATTCACATAACTTGATGTGTAGTTTGCGGGAATGGAGAACCAAAAAGCAATAACTGAAGGTTGCAAGGAAGTAGTGATTAAGGGTTGCAAATAGAAAATAAAAAAAAAATAGTTTATTATGTTTTTGGTGTTCATTAAAGAATAATTCAAATATTTGACTAATTGTTTTGGGTATTAATTGGCAACGCTTTTTCACCATGAAATTATTATTGGTATCAATAATTTAAGTTATTTAAAGTGACTGGTAACACTTGCGGTTTGTTTATGAAACAATGTGTCCTATGTCAAAACTTTGATTAATTGATGCCACGAGGTTTATATTTTATAATTCAAAACATATCATTCTTCAATTTCTTAAACATCCTGTTTGCCGTTTGCGGGTGCAAGACATAGAGAGACACTTTCCGAACCGGTTAGTGTCACATAGGGATATATTCTAGATATGATTAATTCTCATCACTTCCACTGGTATTAGTTGAGGTTTTGATTTATTTTCTTTTAATCAACAATTTAATGCTTTTGATTTTGGTTTTGTAGTGTGTTGAGTTAATTTAGCAGTAAGTGATTCTGTCCACATACCACGGTACACTGAGCTCTTTTAGGTGAAAATAAAAATTGGACACGAGTATATTTAAATTTTACCCATTTATAATATTTGTATTTTGACCCACAATGGAGAGTAAAAATATAAATAAGTGAAATTCAAATATACTTGTTAACGCCAAGATCTTCTGCCACGTCTCAATCACATAAGACGCCCTGATCCTGCACAGTAAACACGGTAAACACCACAAGTTTGACGGCTGTTCCGTCGGGGGATAGCTCAGGCGTGAGAGTCAATATGTGTTCACAAGGTTAACAATGGAGGAAAGTAATGTCTAGTGTCTAGAGATAGATAATAATTCAGTTGTGTGTCTGTGTATATGAAGACGTACCTCTTTGTGAAGACTTCCTTGTAGATTATATTCTCTTTGCCCGGATTACTGTGCCACCCACTGCTATCTGACACAGCCCCCTGATCTGATGGGTTCTGCCGACTGCATGTAGTCTATCTACTACTTTTGATCATTGTTTCTATTGTCGGCCGTCTATGATCCCATCCACATTAATGCATGGCAGGTGCCTTAGTCAATTGTCATACTTTTTCATCATTACAAGTCAAAGATAGAGATATTAAAATATCTAACGGGTCGATCCACTGATTTGGTCTGATACTATAAGGACTTAACAAAGATAATAAACTGACTAGGCCTAATAATGTCAACACCTAATAGTGAGGACCCAGTGGACTAACTGAATAAGTAGGCCCAATCCATTCGGCCCAATAGGAGAAATATCACGACCCAACATTGCCCCCTTGTTTTTTATTAAACAAGAGGTTTAATAGGAAACTATAAATGGCATCGGTTCAGGACAAAAGGAATTATAATAAGATCAATAAAGGCCCAAAATACGGTTAACCGAAGCCCATCTAGTGAACATCAAATAGTAGCATAAATTAAGATCGAAGGTCCAATTGAGGAGCCTGCTCCAGCCGATCATACAACAACAAATATTTCACCGCCTCCCGAACAACTCAGACCTTCGCCACAAAAACCATTTTCTTACGAATCTAGGCCCGAAGCTGTGGCGACACCGATGATCATCGGTTCGGTAATAATTCCATCATGGAACCGATGGGTGAAGGAATGAAATACTAGACTAAATAAACTTGAGATTTAACTATCAATCTGAACTGATCAATTAATATTGGTCATCTGCAAGTAAACACTATCTTCGGGTACCTCCGTCTCAAATACAAAGAAGCCGAAAAGGATACCGAAGAGAATGCCGAAGAGAATACCGAAGGGAAAACGCCATCCGAAAGTCTGTTCTCCTCGAAAGAAACAACCTTAACATTGTTCTCCTCAATAATGAGTGCCTCCGGAAGGATATCGACAAGGTCAAAGAAGAAAAAATGACCCAGGCCACTCATCGGGTCATCACTGATATAAATGTCAATCTGTCAAGCTAAAGGATCAAAGCGCCTGGTACATCGTCAGAAACTCGAAGAAGAGCTCAAATAGCTTCGGGCCCTTAAGAATTTGAGTCCGCCACTAACCAAAGACCTTCATAAGAAATCCAAGTAGCATATAGAAAATCTGCCGATCTGGACGATAAGATCGACCAGATGTAACGCCGAAGTAGATGAAATCTGTGATGATGAAGAAGTCTGAAGATGGCCTCCCCTTTACCTTTAGCTGTAGAACTTTCTGTGAAAATTCTAACTTTATGTGAACAGTTAATATTTAATGAAATATCAACTTCATGCCTTATTACTTCTAAGTGAACATTTCTTGTCAATAATTCAGTATCAATTAATATGTATGAACTTACTTAGGGCATGAATTAGATAAGGCATATAACAGTTAAGAATGAAATGAAGTGAACTGAATTTAATGGACAGAATTTAATGAACAGAATTTAATGAACAGAATTGAATGAACTGAACTCAACACTTGAACAAAATAAAGTAATGTATACTTATTGTTTCCGAAGTGTGAGATCGATCAGGTGTTAGGTGAATTCGGCTGATCCTCCTTGCACCATCAAAATCTTGCTTACCACTCGGGGTAGAACAAGTATATAAGGACATTTGTTTACCACTCGGGGTGAAACAATTATACAAGGACCAAGATATAAGAACCAAGAAATAAGGATCAAGATATAAGGATCAAGATATAAGGATCACGATATAAGGATCAAGATATAAGGACCACGATATAAGGATCACGATATAAGGACCAAGATATAAGGACCAAGATATATGGACCAGGATATAAGGATCACTTGTGACCATTGACTTACCACCCTTGGTAAAATCAATATAGGATCATAAGGACCTTTGTCTACGAACAACAAATGGGCTGCCATCGAATTGTCAGCGAGTCCTACCATACCTCCTTACACCATAGTGACCATAGGACAAATAGGACCAGGATCAATAGTGAAAAAGTGAGTGTGGATGAGCCACCGAAGTCTTTCTGTGCTGAATCCCAAGTTCTTTTAAGAATATCCATGCTGAAGTGCTTTGTAGGTCAACAACTTCGGGCCAAATAACCGCCACAGATATCTTTGTGAATTTCTCGAAAAACATCCTCTGCTTCAGATGGAACCAAATGTTTGAGCAATGATGACGAAAAAGGTCTTTCGATAAAGATTCTCATCAATGATAGCAGAATTGACACTCTTTCACTTGGTCTACTTTGCCAGCATCTGATCCAAAGGAAAGACGCCACCTGCCATCAAAGTTATAAGCATCTATAGTGGCCAACTTCGATAATGCATCGGCAATGGAATTGTTATTGTGATCGACCCCTTGATAGCCTGCTGTACTGATGCCCGAAACAAAATATCTATCTGCATGCAATGTCCGCGAACTCTACTTCTGCCGAAGAACTGCAATGGCTTTGTCGAACTCCTCAGCTTCTCTTTAACTATTATCAGCTTCAGAAAAGAATTGTCCTACCACAATGTCAACCGACCTTGGAAATATTTGCCGAAGTGTTCGGATTTCCAAGAGTGCGGGATATAGATCTGCTTTGGTGACAAGTCCTTTGCTGTGGCGAGAACAATCAAGGCAGAGTGCCTTTTTTGCATTCTCGGGTGAATATCCTCATGTGTTGTTCCTTTGTCTGCTGCGACCATAATCCCAAGAACTGATAGGGTGAGATACCCACTTCGGGTAATCAGGAAAATGGCTGTTGGGTCTTTATCTACTCTGCTTCGACCATAATCCCGAAGACCAATAGGGTGGAGTACCCTCTTCGGTCAATCAGGAAAATGGTTGTTGGGTCTTCATCTACTTTGCTTCGACCATAATCCCGAAGACCAATAGGACGGAGTACCCTCTTCGGTCAATAAGGAAAATGGTTGTTTAGTCTTCTTTGGTCATGAGGATCACCTTGAGACATGTCCTCAAAGTGTATATACTGCTTTTCAACTCACGGTTATCCATCTTTAGGCGTACCACATCTTTCAGACTTGACATAATTGAATGTTTTGTCCCTCAGATTGGCAATCCGAAGAATCGGCACAACTATATCCTTGCTCTGCTCAGCTACCTCCTCGCTCCGCTTAGCTACATCCTCGTTTCGCTCCAAGAGAACCTCCAAAGCTCTATCTGCTTCGTCCACCATCTTCGTCAGTCTGATCACTTCGGTGCCGAGTTCTAGGCGGGGTGCCTTTTACCTGCCTTCGGCCATGATCATGCTCTTTGTCAGCAACAAAGATCAACCATCTTCGGGCTTTGCCGTGGGATCTCGAACGAGAACCCCCTAATTTGTGCCATAACTTCCTATGTAGAACAACTGAAAATATTGTGATTGATAACTCAAGAACACTAGAAAACAGCCCTCCTTTTAGCGCCAATGTTAACGTCAAGATCTTCTGCCACGTCCCAATCACATAAGACACCCTGATCCTGCACAGTAAACACGGTAAACACCACAAGCTTGACGTCTGTTCCGTCGGGGGATAGCTCAGGCGTGAGAGTCAGTATGTGTTCACAAGGTTAACAATAGAGAAAAGTAATGTCTAGTGTCAAGAGATAGATAATAATTCAGTTGTGTGTCTGTGTATATGAAGACGTACCTCTTTGTGAAGACTTCCTTGCTAGATTATACTCTCTTTGCCCGGATTACTGTGTCACCCACTGCTATCTGACACAGCCCCCTGATCTGATGGGTTCTGCCGACTGCATGTAGTCTATCTACTACTTTTGATCACTGTTTCTATTGCCGGCCGTCTATGATCTCATCCACATTAATGCATGGCAGGTGCCTTAGTCAATTGTCATACTTTTTCATCATTACAAGTCAAAGATAGAGATATTAAAATATCTAACGGATCGATCCACTGATTTGGTTCGATACTATAAGGACTTAACAAAGATAATAAAGTGACTAGGCCCAATAATGTCAACACCTAATAGTGAGGACCCAGTGGACTAACTGAATAAGTAGGCCCAATCCATTCGGCCCAATAGGAAAAATATCACGACCCAACAATACTCATGTTCAATTTTCATGTCTAATTTTTATATCCACCTAAAATTTTTACGGAATTTGGTTGATTTAAAAGATCATATCCTTGTAATTTCCCCCAACTCCTTTTGTCAGCTCAATCAAAGATAAACTAAAAAGATTATTAAAATTGATTGAAATTTAATTTGTGGACACCCTTTGCTACAAAAACTGGAGAAAAAAATGTGTAAAAGAAAAGACGTAAATCTGTTAACTTTTATTAAAGTTCTTAGCATTACGTAGATTTCTGACTCCCCAATACTAAAAAATGTAAAGAAGAAACAGAAAAATGTGGAGCTTCTTAGGCAATAACTCATGTCAAAGCTTACAATAAGACTAGGATTCATTTTGGAAGGAAATTAAAGTTGTGTTTTTCCTCTCATTTCCTTTTCCATTCTTATCATTTCCATTATGTAACTAGCTCAGCAGACCCGAGGGCAAAAAAAATTTAAGAGTGCCCCTTTATATAAATTAAACAAAAAAATAAATAAATTATCAACTAATTAATTTTATTAAAATTATAAGAATTTACAAAAGATAAGTAAGAACACTTTGGGGTCTCGTTAAAAAATTTATTTGGAGAAAATCTAATGGGATAAAACCCCAAACAAAGAAAAAAGAGTATCCCGAATTGTAAACATTGTATTAAAATCGAAGAACAAAAATTTCAGCCAAGTTTTCTGTTGAATTAAATAATAAATAAGAAAAGTTAACAAAAATATATATTACAATTTACAAAATTTATATACAGTAAAATCTCTATTTAAGAATACTCTATATAAGAATAACCTCTACAATATTATAAAAAAATTTGAGCCAGTTATAAATAGGAATAACCTCTAAATTGTAATATGTTATAGACTTTTCAAGTCCCCTATTGAGAAACTATACATCTATATAGTAATAATTATATATATATATATATGAGAGACAATATTTTCTATAAAAGACTACATTTTCTATAAAAGACTACATTTCATATAAAGAACTACATTTTTTCTATAAAAAATTACATTTCTTATAAAGGAACGCATTTGCCTATAAAAGACTACATTTCCTATGAAAGACCACATTTTCCTATAAAAAACTACATTTCCTATAAAAAAAAAAACTACATTTTCCTAGTTTGAAAATCTAAATAATTTATGTTTTCTTTAATTTTTGTTATAAAATCTATATTTTTGTTAAAGTGAATATTTTTGGGTGCTCGAAAAATATTTTATACCAATACATCTATTTAGTAAATAGAGGTTTTACAGTATCTAGATTTTATATGTATCTTAAAAAAAATTACCTTCAAAGAAAGGTACTGGTCTAGCTGGTGGATGATTTATTTTCCAACTTTGTAGGAGAAAAGGAGAATCGTCGGAAAAAAATTACTTGCATTGCGTTATGAACTGAGAGAGTCGAAGAGTTTTTTCTTCTTTTTGTGGCTAAGAGTCTTTTGATTCTCCATATTTATTGATTTGTTTTATATTATATTTTATAATTATTTTTTTATTTTTTTATACACATATATACATAAATTTTAAAAAAAAATTGGGCCCTCCTCAGTTTTGGGCCCTAGGCAGTCGCCTTGGTTGACCTGGCCCAGGGTCGGCTCTGTAGCTCAGTTAACTTTGTTAAATGGTTTAACAGAAAAAGGATAGAATAACACTTTTACATAA
This sequence comes from Panax japonicus, assembly GCA_020205505.1. Lineage (NCBI taxonomy): Eukaryota > Viridiplantae > Streptophyta > Magnoliopsida > Apiales > Araliaceae > Panax > Panax japonicus. The sequence continues at coordinate 67,347,373 of CM035092.1, forward strand.
TTAACGTATTTATGAGGAATAGTTGTGTTAAAAAAATTAGGGAACGATTTTAGCAAAAATATGACAAATAGAAGGGTCAAATTTGCAATTTAGTCTGACTGCCATAATTTTTTTTCCTTTTTTTTAAAGCCAAACGATGTCCGTTTTGAAACACTTGTATACTACTTATATTAGTTGTGGAGTATTTTCTTTTTGCACATAAAAGAATAATAAAATATATTAATTTGAAAATATTCAATTTGTCTTTTTAAAGAGTGAAAGTTATTCACTTTTATTTATCATTTTGTAAATTTTAAGAAAAAAAAATGAATTAGTTTACTATATTATACCTACATTAGATATTAATTTGTTAATTTTTCATCTTTTCTATTGAATTTTTTTAAGGACTGTCGATGTCAATAAAAATTTTCTTTTTTTTGAAATTTCTCTTTTAATCTTTCTTACCCTTTATCTTTTCTTTGTTTTGAAATTCGTTTGAAATGACGAGTTTGAAAAGAGTCTAACACAAAATGTCGACGATTTTTGAAAATTCAGAGTTGCCAATTGGTAAAAGTGAAATGGTTGTATTAATTCAACCAAATTTGAAAAGGTTTTGCAAAAGGCCCTATTATTAGACTCTGTTTAACAGGCTTTGGAAACTGAGATTCATAAAGTTCGGGGGCTTGATTAAGCGGGGGAAAGGTGTTAGGCACCCCCCGATTTCCGTGAAAATACGGCTACCACACCTTTTCAATTCCCTAATTTATTTGAAGTGCGTGTGTGCGTTTATTAGGCCTAAGTGCTTTATTTAGAAGTAGTGCTATGCATCGTTTGCACCTATATACAAAGTGTTTGATTTGTATAAAAGTTCAATTTTAAGTAAAATATACAGAAATGATGTTTTGAAAATAGGTTTTCAAACCCTTATGCTCACATAGTAATTGAGGTCTTTGATACTTCCATTTTATTTCGTATTCGGCTTGTTTTGATTTTATTCTCGAGATATGAAACATCTTCAACAAAATAATATACATATAAGTGTCGGGCTCCTTATGGGCAAGAAAGCCATCGAAAGATGTCCAAACACCACAAATATGATTTACAAGTTAACTGTACAACTGAAAAAGGGTCCATCATGGGAATCAGATCTAGATTCGTCAGCTGGATCTTAGATCTCATGGCTTCTAGGCTAACATAATATCATATGAATAGCCTGCATAACTAGAATACTGAAATAAAATAAATATTTAATCTAAACGACGCAAAACAAAGGGTTCATCAGTTAAATCTTTACCTGCGCGTAGCCAACACTACTACAAAATAGTAAATAAACAACACTTAAATCACAATATTTTTTATAAAAATATTGTGATATTTTTTCCACAACGTTTTTTTATAAAACGTTGTAGATAAATATAAAAAAATGTTATCTATTTGAAAAGAACATTTTTTGATTTTAACTATATAACGCTTTTTGTAAAAAATGTTATGTATATAAAAAACACGGACCAAAAAATTGCGCTACTTAAAATAAAAAAACATACTCTTTCGTTCTCTCTCCTTATTTCTATCTCCCGAACCCCCCCTCTCGCGTTCTCTCTCTCTCGTCCGTTTACTTCCTCCAAACCCTCGCCACTCTCGTTTCTCTTTGCCTCTAGATTTTGCTCCGCTTTTGGCTTTTGTTTCATTATTTTTTCTTAATTACTCTACTGGTTTTACTCAGTTTTTCGATTTCAAGTGTTAGTTTTGTTATTGCAATGGAGTTCGGAGCTGCTCGGACGAGAGGGAGGCCAGAAGCTGCTTTGAACGGCAATGGCGGCTTCAAGAAGTCGAAACAAGGTTTTTCTTCTCAAAACTTTGGTTTACTTTGTTGAATCTATGGCTTTCATGTTGTACTACATTTTGTCTCTACTTTACGCTGTGTATTTTCTTTTTATGATTTGTGAAAATCTTCTGTGGTTACTTTTATATGGGTTTGTGAAGTTAATTGTTCAATTTCCTTGGTTGACTGTTTCGTTTTTAGTTGGATTTGTTTTGGGTTTTTTATTTTCCCCATATAAAAAATTGTTATTTTACTAATAGTAATTTGATTTTCTGATGGGTATAAGTTCCTTTTTAGCATATATTTCTGTTTGTTTGATGCAGGTAATATCAAGGATTAATTGTTTTATTTTGATTGGGGTCATGCGACTTCCAAAAAAATAAACGAATTGAGTACATCTGTTTTTATAGGTCTCTGATAAGCTAAAACTTCTCATAAGAAGATTATGTTCTTGTGCATTGGTATGTTCTTTTTGTATGTGCCTTTGCACTTGTTATATTCTTTGTTCGGACTTCATTTAGGAAGTAGTATGTCAGGCCTAAATTGGTATCAGACCTAATTTGGGGCAAAATTGGGGTTAGAATGAGCTGAATTAGGATTGATTTGGTGAAATTGGTAATACTGTCCTGATGGTTTTTGTAGTATTTGTTTGTGTAATCATAAAAATGACACACCAACATTGTATAATTATATGAATTTTTATGGTTAATGAAGTGAGTTTCAAGTATTGAGTAATACCTTAGTAATTTTCTCCTTCAGATTCCATGTCAATTTCATCGACTCTGTCCTCATCATTGATTGGGTTGTGCACCTTCTGAATTCAAACATGTTCATTGGTTTAAGTAAGCTAATTTAACTTATCTTGCATATGATATAACAAGTTTATGTAGTCATTAATTAAATTGGAAAATATAGATGTAATGGGTAAAATACAAATGTTACTCATCATTATATTTATTATTAGAACTGTCGACAACAACCTATCAGAGAAACCATAACTTTATCCAGTTTTTAGCATATAGAAGAAATTTGTTTGGATACCATGGACTGAGTACTGATACACAGTTTCAGATGGGTCAGATACCCATATGCTTGCGTTTGTACTGAACATCTTTTAGCATGACATTCTCTACTCTCTTTTGTAATAGTTTAGCCATTATGTTAGTGTTTTGATATAATTTCCTTTCAGTGTATGACAAGAAAGAAAATGTGTTTCAAGAGACGTGTGTAGTAATAGCTCATCAAATAATGTGTAGTAATATCTTCTCATAAGAAGATTATGTTCTTGTGCATTGGTATGTTGGTATTTGAATGTTGTTGAGTTCTTGTGCATGAATAAGGGAGCTCTGTATAAGAATCTCTATTTTGTTTGTATTTTCTATCTATGCACAATTAACACATGCTTTTCATTATTTTGTTTTTCAGGCAGGTGATGCTTTGATACAGCTATATCATAATTTCATCACCGACTTTGAGACTAAAATCAATCTTCTCAAGCTTGCTCATTTTGCTGTCATAGTCTCTCGGCAATATTCTGAGAAAGAGGCTGCCATTAGTTATCTTGAAGGGGTGATTGAGAAGCTTCGAGCTACTAGAGAAATGCGCATAGAGGAGCCTGTCCTTTATATCAAGATGCAGATTGCTATGTTCAACCTTGAGAAAGGAGACTAAAAGGAATGCAAGAAACTACTAGAAGATGGGAAAAGTACATGCCAACTATTATTGGATTTCATCTCAATACCACAAATCTCGTCAGGAATTTGCAGAGTTCTACAAAAGTGCTCTTCTATATTTGGCATACACCTCAGTAAAGTCTCTATCATAATCATTTAAGCTAGTATGCAGTTAGTTTTTGTGTTTCTTCATTGGACTCTGTTAATGTAGTTTTGGCTTGGCTCAAGTGTTTATTGTTTGGTATTGCTGGATTTTGGGTTTTGATAAATTTCTTCAACAAAGCAAATTCTTACACTTCTCTTCTGAACATATAATATGCTGTATTGGTGGGGTCTATTTTATTCCAGCTTGTATTTTTCGATTGCTGATTTTACCACTGTGTTTCTTCTTAGTATTCTTTCTTTCTATCAGTGTTTACCTTGAGTTAATGGTTTAGAGTTTGGGATTAGTAACTCTTTAGTTCAGTATAAAGAGTCTGTTCTCTCCCAAACACAGCACGAGGCCAAACTCTTTATTTTAACTTCTCGTCTTAATTGTCTCAAAACTATGGTAACTTTGATATCTTCTGTCTTTGTATTTGATCTGGAAATTGCTATTGCTGGCAGGTTTACAAGTCAGGGTCCTTCAGGCGTTCACTAGATATAGCCAAGTTCAGCAGTTACCATGAGCTGCGTAGTGAACTTGCTCATATGTTTGGCCTTGAAAGGCCAATTGGAGGATCCTTTGAGATCAGGCTGGCAGCTTGTATTTGTTGACCGGGAGAATGATGTACTTCTCCTTGGTGATGACCCATGGCCGTAAGTTCTGTCTTTCACTGTTTACATATAAAAGTTCCAACAAAAACTTTTACAACTTTGGTGTTTTGAAAGTTGAAACTAATTAAAATGAAAAGTTGTGATGGAATTAAAATCGTGATTGGTAAAAAACTATACTAAAATTATAATTATATCTATGCTGGAAGTAAGAAAATCATCATTTGTGGATGGCTAATTAAGGAAAGTGTTCCGATTCAAATGCTTAAAGTTCTTACAGTGTTTTAGCTCAGCAACTAAGGATAGGCTTGATAGAAATTTGAAGTGAAACTACTAGCTCATATGGTCCTGATATGTTTTATATTTTAAGATTTTCAGTTCAGTTGCTTAAGCAAAGACGATTGTTGTTTTTACATACTTACCTTTTAGCCCGTCAATCGAACTCATTAACATAAAATTAATGTTTTGATGAATTGCTATTTTACCCAAGATATCATCTTGATCAGAGCTCACTGCTTTGTCATAAACCATTGCTTGCAAAACCAATGGTGATGGATGTCTATCATGATTATTTACTTGTCACTTGCAGTATCGCTGATAAGTGAATCCTATGTTTATTATGATTTTTATTGTTCGACTTTCTGTTTATATATTTGTATTTGTTTGATCTATTGCTGTTCTATTACACTTCTGCTTGATAAGTCAAAATAACTTGTTCAGATGATGATGCTGCCAAGGTTGTAGATGGTTTGGCTCCCCAAGTGGCTGACAAGAAGGCATCGATGGAGCAAGTGAAAAAGATATATAAACTTTTTTGTGATTGTGACTGCACAATGTTGGAAGTAAGCAATTTTCTCATTATGATCACTGGGTAACATTTATTTTTGCCAATGTAATTAATTTTAAATATTCTTTGGACAGATTAATCCCCTTGCAAAGACTTCTGATAATCATTTAGTAGCTGCTGATGCCAAACTAAACTTTGACGATAATGCGTACTTCCGTCAGAAAGATATATTTGCTCTCCGTGATCCATCACAGGAGGATCCTCGTGAGGTATGGTATTCCTTGTGTATGAATGTTTCTGATGACTGATTAGTGCATGCATATATTATTTGCCAATATGAGTTGTGGAGTGGTGAGCATAAATGGGAATGTAAAAACTAACATCAATCTCCTCTTCTCGTGCAATAGAAATAGTGAAACGTGGGCTGCAGGCTGCATTGGCTAATGAGTACACTCATTGGCCTTTCACTTGTGTTTTTGGCTTCTGGCAGGTTGCTGCAGCAAAAGCAGATTTGAACCATATTGGGTTGCAGACAACTGAACAACAGGTTCATTTGCAAGACGGTAAGGTTCTGAGTGTTTAATTGTTCATCTTTTGGAGTTTCTGCTTTTATCAATACTCCCCTTTCTCCTAACAACTTACTTTTAGAGTACATAGACAAAGTGTTTATGCTTTTATCAATACTCCCCTTTCTCCGACCAACTTACTATTAGAGTACATAGACGATAGACTTTTATTTTCAATATTTATGTGGCTTCACTGTTATTCATTGGTAGCTTGGTAGAATCCATGTTATTTTAACATAATTTAGATGAGCAACAAGGATGGCATATGGAGCCGAAACTGTCACTCTTATATCTATCCTGTATCACAAGAGCAAGGCGGTAGAAGAAGTTAATAGGTGTTGGGTCTACTCTTGCCATTAACCTTGTAAATGTGAAAAATAGCCTGTCCCAACTATGGCATAGCTACTTCTTTAGAATAATAGGGTGGTGTGATGACCTTTGAATAGAATATGTTCTGCAGTAATTTATATATTTTAAATTACTAATTATGTGCTCTGCTTCTGTTTATGCTTTGTAGCATTGAATGATATGCACTGAAGGAAGAAATCCAGCATCTGAAACTACTAACTGGGCAAAACATTGCAAAAGGGGGACCTATGATGAATTATCCTCCATCATACGGAACCAATCAGCAATTTTATTCCAACAACCCGTCTATGCGCACAATGTTAACTGCACAGCAGTTTCAACAGCTCCAAATCCATAATCAGAAGCAACATCATCAATTCCAGCAGCATCAACTGCATCAGTTCCAGCAGCAACCACTTAAGCAGAAGCAGGAACAGCATCTATCTCATAGTGGTGACTTGAAAATGAAAGGTTCCATGTCATCTTCCAGCAGCAACCACTTTGTAGGTCGTGCCTCCTAGCTTTTAGCTTTTTGTGTCTATGATACATGCAGCATTATAAAGAACATGTCATTATATGCAAATACTTAAAATAAAGAGGCTCTATACCTTTCTCCCAATTTATGTATATCTGTTTTTCTGGAATTTTTGAAAATTTTCTCTATTTGCTAATGTCTTGTCATACTTTGAAGATAAGAATGTTTGTCGAAACTGTAGAATTGTATGGTTGGATTACTTGGAATTTTTGATAAATGATTGAAGTTACAACTCTTTTAATCTTTCAGGCTACAATATGCTAATCTTTCAAGCATTAGCATATTGTAGGTGCATTGGTAATGTAGGTGAACTACAATTTTTTTTTCTTTTTTTTAATCTACAACATTTTAAAAATGTTGTGTAAATGTGCATAAACATTGTCTGATATAGTAAACAACAATATTTTTATCCAAAAAACGTTGTGGAATCATACCTTCTACAACGTTTTTAAGCATCTGTTAATTTTTGAAAAACAAATTTACAACGTTTTTTTCTAAAAAACGTTGTGTATTGTGTTTAACTACAACGTTTTAAAAACGTTGTGTAAGGGTGTCAAATAGAAGACATCCTTAACCATGACGTTTTTTTGACTGAAATTACAACGTTTTTTTTTGCGTTGTTTATTTATTGTTTTGTAGTAGTGCAAGCTTCATGTTCTCTCTAGATACAAATCCAGGGTCATGTGGTTACTTAATATTTACAAAAAAAAAACTAGAAAAAAAATTATATTTAAATAAATCTTAGTCATTCTACCTTAACGGTTCCAGTTTTACAATGTTTGAACTGGTTAAAAGTTAAATATGGCTAGATTTAGATAAATCTAGTCAACAGATTCAAATATTACATATTTACATTGAATGAAAAGTTAAAACAGATATTTAATCACAGCAAAAATTATATATATATATATATATATATATATATATATATATTAAAGCAAGAGAAAGTTTCAAATTTAAAAAAATCTTATAGTGTGCTACAAAGAAGGCTTCAGACTGCTTTCGGAGCTTGAAAACTCAGTTTCCACGGGTTAAAATTTGATATGTTATAGTATATATGTATACAAGTGTTTAGAAAGAAGAATATTGAAGTTTGGAACACTATAGGAGGTGTTAAGAGCTGAAAATGAAAGAGTTTTCTCTCTTTTTCTCTTTTTTTTTCTTTTTTTATGGCTGATGGGGGGGGTCTTATTTATAGACCAAAGTAGCCGCTGCCCGCTGGTTTACCTGCGGCTGCCCGGGTGGGCCCGAGCCTCGTGGGTCCTGTTGTCTCGAAGTACATGAACTCGGGTCAACGCTCACTCTGCTCGAACCTTCATAACTTCCAATCTGGGAATCCGATGAAGGTGTGCTATACCTTTCCGGAAATCCCTTGACGAGAGCTACACAATTACATGGAATTTGACATTTTTTGAATCCTGAAAGATGGGTCCATGATTTTTGAGTCTTCGCAGTCCATCCGTTGAGCTGTCTCGTTCTGTTTTCACTCGGGATTGATGTTATGATTTTGCATGACTTCTTTTGTAGTGATTTGGGCTGAATTGACGTTGAGTTGACACAATTACTATTTTACCCCTCCCAGGTTGGTTTCGGACTTGATGCAGTTATAGCCGTCTTTTCTCAGGGTTGTCTTTGAGATTGGACTGCCGTTAACTTTTAACAATACTCAGTGTTGTCTCTGAGGTTGGTTTGATCTCTCGAGGTTGTCTTCGGGGTTTGTCTTGATCTCCTGGGGTTATCACGGGGGTTTGACTTGATCTCCTGGGGTTGTCAACGGGGTTTAGTTTGATCTTTCGGGGTTGTCATCGGGGTTGGATTTGATCTCTCGGGGTTTCACCCGGGTTTGATTTGATCTCCCGGGGTTGTCATCGGGGTTTGACTTGATCTTCCATGGTTGTCACCGGAGTTTGATTTGATCTCTCAAGGTTGTCACTGGGGTTTGACTTGATCTCCCGGGTTTGTCACCGAGATTTGATTTGATATTGACTTCCAGGGTTGTCTCTGGAAGACAACAAACGATTCTGTCCTCCTGCATAGTTAGTAGTAGAAACACAAAATTTCGAGTTTCTACAAGGACAATATTGGGATTTTATACATATTTTAATCTATTAGTCAAAAATATTAATTGCATTTCTTAATTTTTTGTATTTTCTCCCAAAACGTCAATTAAAGAGACGGATGGAATAGTCATTACTCTAACAATAATATTTCTAAGAAACTAATATTTTCACATAAGTATCTCACACATGATTTGTAGATCTCACTCACTATTCATATGACATAAGCCTCTCTCACATGGTTGTGGATCTCACTCATTATTCATATGAGATGAATCATGTGAAAATATTAATTTTACATGTGGAAGAGCACTATTATTATCGATTTATAGTCTCGATAAACTTTGAAAGGAATTTTAAGGGGAGAAAGGAAAAAAAGACTTAAATATAAATAACTATCCTAAACTATTAACCTTTTTTCAATTCGGTGATTAATCTTTCAATTTTTTAAATCAGGTCATTAAATTATCAATTTTTTTTCACTTTCGTTCAATTGAACCTACCACGTCATAAATTGATGAAGTGACCCCGCTGAGTAAGCTAATCGTTAATTAAAAATTAGGATTAAATATAAATTATTACCCTGAACTATTAACTTTTTTCTACTTTGGTGATCGATCTTTCAATTTTTTTTCGCTTTAGTTCAATTAAAGTTGAAGATGGTGGATTCACAGAGGCAAAATGGTGAGAGTTATTTACTTTTTAATTACTAGCTTTTAATTGATTTTCTCCATTAACCAAGAGCTCAAGTACATGAAAAATGATTGTGTAAATTATGTTCCAATAATTTAATACTTTTTTTATTTTGTTAAAAAGAAATAGTTAATTATAGTTGTAAATAAGATGGTATATACTAATTAGTTACAGAAAGTTTTTTTTCCTTCTGTTTTGTTTGAAAATTTAGGCGTTAATGTTAGTGATAAATAATATTTTTTATAATTATTACGTAGTTCTTTTTTTAGAATAAAAAAGAATCTCTTAAATAGATGTTTCATTTTTAAATGATTTTTAGTTTTGGTTGTTAAAATATAATATAATATTACATTTATGCCTATTTAATTTTTATAAAATGATTTAAACTAATTATAAAATGAGTATTGTTTTAACAAATTATCAGTCACATTCTGTGTTAAAGTCACATCATCAATTTATGACGTGATGTACTTCAATTGAAACAAAGTAAAAAAAAATAGTTTAATCACCTGTTTGAAAAAAATTGAAAGATCGGTCACCAAAGTGAAAAAAGATCTATATTTCGAGGTAGTAATTTATATTAAAGGCTAATTTTTAATTAAACGTAAATATTGATTAGCTTAGTCAGCGAGGTCACGCTATCAATTTATGAAACGAAAGTGGAAAAAATTGATAATTTAATGATCTGATTGAAAAAATTGAAAAGTTGATCATCGAAATAAAAAAAGATTAATAATTTAAGGTAATTATTTATATTTAAGCCAAAAATAAAATAAGAAATTAGAAATTGTTTTTGTTTGATATTCGATAAATTGTTCCTTTACAAACTAGTTGTTTAAATACATAAAACTCAAATTAATTTGTTCTAAACCATTGATGTTAGCAGTTGGATCACTCTTCTTATAAGCTCATTTTAACTAGGCGGCATTATGGTACTCAGTTTCCATATTTTTACTCCAACCATAAATATCAATTGCGTATCAATCCTTCTGGGGCGACCAGGGGAATTTTTTTTTTGACTCTTAAAATAATTATAATATTTATTTCAATTAAAATTTTTATCGAATTCAGTGATTTAGGTATAATTTAGATACGCGTAGAATTGCACAATGTACAATCTTATTTTTTACACGTATCTAAATTACACATAAATCACTGAATTATGTAAAAAATTCAATTTCAATAAATATTATAATTATTTTGAAAGACTAAACAAAAAAAATTTACCCAGTTACTGGGCCGGTCACCGTATGCGGGTCCCCCTAGAGACTAGAGTAATTCATTGCGTATCTAATTAATGTTCTGTCATAACTTGACATACGTCATTCCCACAATTTAACACGTGTCCTGTCTAATTAATGTTCCTTAAGACCTTTAACAAAACTGTCCAACTAACCTAACAAATGAGGATGAAAACAAATCCTAATTCATTCCCCTAAATTTTAGATTTATAATCCTCTAAATTACTACAAATCTAAACTGTTTTGATAATATCAACTGTTTTGATATTATCCTTTGTAATTTAATTATTATTTAATTAAATCACTACTTTATGTTATTAATTAATTTTTTGGATTTATAATCTTCTAAATCACTACAAATTTAAACAATTAATAGCATAATGTCATTCTCTTAATTTTTTAGATTTATAATCCCCTAAATCATTAAAAATCTAAATTGTTTTGATATTATCCTTTGTAATTTAATTATTATTTAATAAAATCACTACTTTATCTCAACACTACACTCTATAATGTATATTCATCTGTTTTTTTAGGTAAAATTTGATCATCGCACAATAATTTATCATGTTCTTATTATGTTTTAATTTATTAATTATACGTACATATTTATTATTAAAAAATTAAATAATCCGGCCGCAACGGGGGTTTGTTTCTAGTTGGTTACTATAAAGAACAAAAAATGCATTGAAATGCCATCTGTAACGTTACTGTCCGGAGCTACTCCCCTTCCCTCGTTTCTTCCACTTCCGAAACTGACAGGCCCAGTCCATTATCAAACTTTGGTAGTGATAATATACTTGTCCAATTTAGGAGCGAGAAAATTAGACCATTAAAACAAAGAGGTAGATTCTGCTATTTCTTCATCAGCTCCGATTTTTTCACCAAAAAACAAACAGAAAATAAATTAAAAATGCACGCAAAAACGGATTCAGAGGTAACAAGCCTCGCCCCTTCTTCCCCTACACCGTCCCCGAGGCGGCATGTGTACTACGTCCAGAGCCCGTCACGTGATTCGCACGATGGGGAGAAGACCACGACTTCGTTTCATTCCACGCCGGTGCTCAGTCCGGTGGCGTCTCCGCCGCACTCTCAGTCCTCCGTTGGCCGCCACTCCCGTGAATCGTCATCTACCCGGTTTTCCGGTTCGCTTAAGTCTGGATCTCGTAAGATTTCGCCAAACGACGCCGGATCTGATGGACGGAAAGGCGGCGGGAGGAAGAAAGTTGACGTGATTGAAGAAGAAGGGCTTCTTGATGATGATGAGTCGCAGAAAGGGCTTCCTCGTCGGTGCTATATTCTGGCTTTTGTTGTGGGTTTCTTCATTCTTTTCTCTCTCTTCTCGTTAATCTTGTGGGGTGCCAGCAAACCACAAAAGCCGAAGATTTCAATGAAGGTTAGTTTGTTAGTGAATCAATTTCTCGAGAATTTTATGAATTTTACAAAATTGGAAGCAAAATATGAACTGGGTATGTGTGTGTTGAATTCAATTGCAACCTCAATTTCTCGAAAATTTTATGAATTTTAAAAAATGGGAAGCAATGAATTGGTTGTGTTGAATTTCATTAGCAACGTCAAATTCCTCGAAAATCTATCAATTTTACAAAATTCAAACCAAATTATGAATTGGGTATGTGTTGAATTTCATTTGTAACATCAATTTAGTGAAAATTTTGCGAATCTTACAAAATTTGAAGCAAATTGTGAAATGGGTATGTATGGAATTTCATTTGCAGAGTATAAAGTTCGAGACTTTTGTGATTCAAGCTGGTTCAGACAATACAGGAGTAGCCACTGATATGGTTACCATGAATTCCACAGTGAAGCTTACTTTTCGAAACACTGCTACATTTTTTGGAGTCCACGTTACTTCAACTCCCCTTGATCTCTCTTACTCTGAAATTACCATCGGATCCGGAGCTGTAAGTTCATCAAAATATGTTCATCAGATCATCAATTCTGAATTTTGATTCTTTCTTTTTTTTGAACTAATTTGTAGAATTGGATATTGCAGATTAAGAAGTTTTATCAATCAAGAAAAAGTCAGAGATCAGTGACTCTATCAATTTCCGGGAATAAGATTCCGTTATATGGAAGTGGAGCAAGTTTGAGCAGCTCAACCGGAGCTCCTGCGATACCGGTGCCACTGAAACTGAGCTTCGTGGTTAAATCAAGAGGTTATGTTCTTGGCAAATTGGTAAAACCGAAATTCAACAAGAAAATTGAGTGTAAAGTTGTGTTTGATTCGAAAAAACATAATGTGGCCATCTCATTACAGAACTCTTGTACGTATGATTGAATGATGGAACAGAGTTCTTGTGGGGTTGCTTTTGGTTGTAGATGGGTAGAGAGATTACAGCTAATTGGGGCAGCTTTTGAGTTGGTAGGGGGCAAAAGTTTGAAGAAAACAGGGTGGATTTTGGTGGCGGTGACACTGGATTATTATTTAGGAACATAGATTTAATTTTTTATTTTTTGAATTTGTCTGTTTGATTTGTTATTAAAAGTGGGATGCCAAATACTGTATTTATTAATAGTCTATCTTTTTATAGGTGAAGTAATTTTATGTTTCTTCAAAAATGTAATTTTATGTAGTCATATATAGTTATTTTATTGAAGTACCGGTCCGGCTCAGAGGTTTTTTTTTTTCGACACCATGTTTGTTTTTTATAAGATTACTAGCAATTACCCGTGCCTGAAGGCACGGCGTAACAAAAAATTAGATTAAAATTCGAAAAATACTTTATTACCTAAAAACTCTTTGCAACTTAAAATCAGACATAATAATTATCATAATTTACCACACTACCAAAATAATTAATCTTCCTTTAAAAATAGATATCTAGAAAAAATAAACTTGTCTACAAAACTTATAACTATCAATAAAAATTATCATAATTCACCACACCACCACAATAATTATTATTATTGTTATTATTATTGTTATTGTTGTTGTTGTTATTATTATTATTACTATTATTATTATTATAATTTTAATTATAATTATTAATATTAATATTAATATTAATATTTATTTTATTATAATTATTATTACTTTATTACTATTATTACTATTATAATAATATTATTATTATATTATAATTATTATTATTTTAAATTAAAATTAGAATGAATCTGAACCGTACTTGTGCTTTCCCGCTCAAATCAATTAGAATGAATCAGAATCTTTATTATATAGATTACTATTATTATTATTATTATAATAATAATAATTATTATTTCTATTACTATTACTATTACTATTACTATTATAATAATAATAATAATAATTACTATTATTAGTACTATTATAATTATTATTAGTACTATTATTATTATTATATTTATTTTTAGTACTAATAAAAATAAAAAAATACTAATTAATAAAATATTTAAAATAAAATATTAAAATACTAATTAATTAAGTAAATGGAGAAAGAGGAGAACGGCAGAGGAGAGAGAGAGAAAGATGAGAAAGGATAGAGAAAGAAAGGGAGGAGAGGATTAGGAGTAGAAAGAAAGAGAGAAGGCGGAGGAGAGAGGAGAGAGAAAGGGTGAAGGAGTAGAGGAGAGAGAAAGATAGAAGACGGAGGAAAGAGGAGAGAGAAAGGGGGAAGGAGTAGAGGAGAGAGAAAGAGAAAAGGAAAGAGAAAGTGAAGGAGGAAATTTGAGAGGAATTTTGTTTGTGAGAGATGAAATATAGGCCTTTAGATTAAGTTAGAATGAATCTGAAATGTTGTTGTGCTTTGTCAAATTATAGAATTCAAATTGGGTTCTATTTTATTATATAGATTTATGGAATAATTTAAAATAATTATATTATGTTTGTTTTTTTCAGAATTAATAAAAAAATTAGTTAATAAAATATGATTTAGACTATTATATGCTTTCTAATAATAGTAACACATTTTAAACTATAATAATCCCATGATATTTTTCAGAACTTTACTTATTTTTTATTAGACCTGACAAATATGGTCTAAGCCCGCGGGCTGGACTATGGGCTGCAACTTTTTAGCCCAGGAAAATATGGGTCGTTTTAAGTAAATAAATAAGAGTTCAAATCAACTGAGCTACAACAATTGTTTATTTTTAATGCAATTTTTAATATATTGTTTCTTGACTTTTGTTCAAATTTTACTATTCTTAAAAAGTAAAACTTAAACCGTTCATTTATAATATAAAACAAAACAATTAATACTTACTTAAATCGTGCATTTATAATAAGTAAAACTTAAATAATACGCTTTATTTATATAATTTTTAATATAAATAAGGTGTGTTATTTTAGTAATATATAATTATGTAAAATAACACATAATTGCACAGCAATATTAAATTAACAATTTATTATTTTAAAATCATACAAAAAACATAATCTTAATATTAATACATATAGTTTTTCATTTTTATAAAATAGCGTGTCTTTATAATATAGTATTATATTTTATTTCATGTATTTATTAGTGTATAACAGTATCTCTTTAAGATTGTGGCATAATTTTTCTTACGTCGCTATAAATTTGATTTTATTGTAATTTTATTAGTCTTAATTTTTATTCATTTTATTTTAAAATTAAATAAAAAATTTATTATATTCGTATGTTATTTACACATGTTTTTGAGTTTTGTAAAATATATGAAAAATAAATGATGTTAATCAATAAATACAAAATGTGCTAAACCTGTTAGAGACAATATGTGATGCCTCCAAAATAGGTATACATCACCTATTCTGAGTCGCCAAATACATGGTACAAAATACAAATACAATCTTTAATATACAACAAGAAAGCTGTGAATTTTAATACAAATATTGTCTTCTAGATAATATCCACTCTCAGAATAAGTCCTCATTATATTTATTGTCACACTATTTAACAGAATAGTGAGGACTACTAATACTATCATCTGGACCGTCACTCCATTTCCCGACTAGTCCCGGCTACGTTCTCATTTCTTGAAGAGAACAGTGAAAGAAAGGGTGAGCTTAACTAGCACAGTAAGAAATATTATGACTAAGATAATGCAGAATAAATTATCATTAGTTTTCAACAGTGTTAAACTGATAAAATACAATAGACATCAAGTTTAATTGCAGCGGAACATGCAATCTATTAAAAGAGTCAAGTAGAGAATAAAATTTACTATCTTTTATGATTTAAAAGGTTTTTCATCGCTTTTATCGCTGGGACTCAGCTTAATAAATAATCCACATCATCCCTGCACTACGGCCAAGGATATTCATTAGTATCACAACCATAAATTATCTATGCACTACGAGCCAAGGATATTCGTGTATTCATCAATGGTCATGATCATGCCAATAACTGTCCATCAATGCACTACGGGCCAATGAGGACTTTTACCACATCATTTGTAACATTACGGTCATGATTACACCGAATAATCCCTGGTCATAATCATACCAAGTCTATCTATGCACTACAGGCCACAGATGACTTTTAACAAAATATAAACATGAGGATGATGACAATGATATAAGAATTCAATAAAACAATTTCAAGAATTAATTTATCCAGGAACTAATAAAGTCCAAATTGTCAACATGATACTTCTTTATAGAGTAAAATTTAAGAATGCTCAGAAGAATATTTCCATGAAAGATACTGAATGAAGCGCAAATATCAAGGATATTCCACTAATTTCTTGGAGTATAGAAGTCAAAACTTTAACCAAATGAGTATAATAAAGAATGGAATAACAAAAGAAATCACCATGTATGCGGTACTTCGCATAGACAGGTTATTCCAACAGAACAATAAATAACAGAATCAAGTCAGGCGTAATACGCACCGACAGGATATTCCAACAGAATAATAAAGAATGGAATAACAACAGAAATCACCATGCATGCGGTACTTCGTATAGACAGGTTATTCCAACAGAATAATAAATAACGGAACCAGGTCCGACGTAAAACGCACAGACATGATATTCTAATAGAATATTAAAGACGAAACCAGGTCCGGCGTAAAACGCACAGACAGGATATTGCAACAGAATAATAAAGAATGAAATAACAACAGAATTTCATCATGTATGCGGTACTTCGCATAGACAGGTTATTCCAGCAGAATAATAAATAATGTAATAACAGAAGAATTTCACCAAGTATAGGGTAGCCCGCGTATACAGGTTATTCCAACAGAATAATAAAGACTGGAATAACAGAAGTTCTCTTCATGAATGTGAAAAAAAATAATAACCCTTACCATATAAAGAAGAGTACTCCGACGGTAGGGCGTGGATTTACTTGAAGAAACTTGTACTACGCTCAAAGCTTTCTTAAACGCTAAAGAAATACGCTCAAGATAGAAGAATAATTCTCTCTACAGTTTCTCTCTCTAGAGTTTCAGTGAATTCGTAAGAAATAATGAAGGAATGAGCTTCTATTTATAGAAGAATGGACTGAATAGTAACCAATCCATGAACGGTCCAGATCGATTTACTTTAAACGGATGGTCCAGATTGGTTTACAATAAAATATAATATATTTTTATTTATAATCTAATAAAAAGAATAACTTTTAAAAAGATTTTACTATACAAATACTATGCATAATAAAATATAATATATTCTAATTATTATCTAATAAAACGAATAACTTTATAAAAGTATTTTGTTTTATATAAAAAGATTTTACTATTAGCCTAATAAAACGAATAACTTTATAAAAGTATTCTGTTTTATATAAAAAGCTTTTCTGTTTTATTACATTAATAATACTAATAAAACAAAACTTCATTATTATTATTATTATTATTATTATTATTATTATTCACACTATTAATCGACCATGTCGTTCCCAGGAAAGAGGGGGCTTTTCAATAAGGATTTCTCCCTATTGGCGCGCAATTAGGTGACCAAACCTCTCCTTGGCAGAACTTCTAGACATCGTTAATAATGCAAATAATAATATTAATAACTCTGTCATCTCAATTATTGATTTAATAATATATAAAATATCGACAATAATTAAATAAAACTGAATGACTTCTCACGTAAGCATCAATAATCAATACCGTGTGCTACTATGCAACCACGCGTATTCTTGTACTTTTAACACCGGGTGTTTCAACAGTTGACGGTAAAACTTCTGCCATTATTTTTATAAAAATATTTTTGTAGTTTTTTCAATCCGACAATAATTCCGTTGTGGGGTCCACCAATGATTGTGCCGTCGTACGAATATTTCCTGTTTAAAACGAATATTCCCCGACCAATCGAATATTATATAACAACTTGCGTAATTTACAAAATTTATAAATATTACCCACAACTATAACATTATATCAAATTTATTCAAAAAAAAAATAATTATAGAAAATTCATCTTTATTCATAAAAGTTGGGGTCTTACACAATAAAGAAGGAAATTCATATTTTTACAAGTTAAAGTAATATATGATGTGTAAATATCAGTTTTAATAAAGAAAAAACCTATTGGTGTTTATTGTGAGACCCCGAATTTTATGAAATAAAAGTTTTCAATTTTTCTATTTTAGTAAATGGTTAAATTGATAAAAAGTTAAAGTTAAGGGTGATGTGTGAAAATTTTTGAAGTAGACAAGTTGTCATAAAATACCCGGTTACTATTCACGAGTTACTATTCATGGGTTACTATTCACAAAAATTACTATTCACTCTAATATTGTTCACTCGGGTATTTGGGGTATTTTTCGTGTCGGGGTACTATTCACGGGGTACTATTCCCGAAGTACTATTTACGGGGTACTATTCACCCGAACAAAATATTTTATGAAAATAATGACGGTTGTTTTACCGTTAAAACTGTTGAACTACTCGGTAGTAAAAGTACAGTAATACGCGTGGTTGCATAGTAGCACACGGTATTGATTATTGATTTTTATGTAAGAAGTCGCTCAGTTTGACTCAGTTATTGTTGATTATTAATATGAATTATTATAGCGATAATGACGTTTTGTTTTAATTATTATAGCGATGATGACGTTTTGTTTTATTCGTATTATTAAAGTAATAAAACGGAAACATCTTTTTATATAAAACAGAATACTTTATTAAAGTTATTCTAAGAATAGAATATATTATATTTTATTATGCATAGTGTTGCATAGTGTTTTGCATAGTGTTTACATAGTAAAATGTTTTTATATAAATAGAATATATTATATTTTATTTAAAAGATTTTTCTTTAAATATGGACCGTCAGATTAAAGTAAAACAATCTGGACCGTTCATGGATTAGTTACTATGCATTCCATTTTCCTATAAATAGAAGCTCATTCCTTCATTATTTTCTTACGAATTCATTGAAACTCTAGAGAGAGAAATTATAGAGAGAAGCTATAGAGAGAAAATTATAGAGAGAAAGAAGAAGAGTGTTCTGCTACTTCACTACTTCTATATCCAGTTCTTTTACGGTAAGGGGTGTTATTCTTTCTTCTTGAAGAGAACTTATGTTATTTCATTCTTTTTTATTCTGTTGGAATAACCTGTAAAAGTGGCATACCCTATACATAACCTGTATATGCGGAATACCCTATACTTGGTGACATTCTTCTATTATTCTGTTGGAACATCCTGTCTGTGCTATACGCCGGACCTGGTTCCATTTTAATATTCTGTATTTATGATTCTGTCGGAATATCCTGTCTGTGCTATATGCCGGACCTGGTTCCATTTTTATTATTCCGTCTTTATTATTCTGTCGGAATATCCTGTCTGTGCTATACGCCGGACCTGGTTCCATCATTTATTATTCCGTATTTATTATTCTATTGGAACATCCTGTCGGTGTGAATTTCACCTGACCTGGTTCCGTTATTTAGTATTCTGTTGGAATAACCTGCCTATGCGAAGTTCCGCATGCATGGTTATTTCTTTTGTTATTCCATTATTTATTATACTCAATTGGTTAAAGTTTTGACTTCTATATTCCATGAAATTAGTAGAATATCCTTGATATTTGCGCTTCATCCAGTATCTTTTCATGGAAATATTCTTCTGAGCATTCTTCAATTTTACTCTACAAAGCAGTATCATGTTGACAATTTGGACGTTATTGGTTCTTGGATAAATTAATTCTTGAACTTGTTTTATTGAATTATTATGTCATTGTCATCATCCTCATGTTATATTATGTTGAAAGTTATCTTTGGCTTACGTGCATAGATGAACTTAGTATGATTATGACCAGGGATCATTCGGTATAATCATGACATGTTATAAATGATGTGATAAAAGTCCTCAGTGGCCTGTAATGCATTGATGGATAGTTTTTGGTATGATTATGACCAGGAGTGTTTCGGTATAGTCATGACCATTGATGATTTAATAAAAATCTTTGACCGTGGTTCAAGGATGATTAGATATTGTGGTTTATTCATTAAGCTGAGTCTCAGCGATAAAAAAATGATGAAAATCTTTTAAATTATAAAAGATAGTAGACTTTATTCTCTACTTGACTATTTTAATGGATTGCATATTCCGCTGCAGTTAAACTGGTTGTTTATTATATTTTATCAGTTTAACATTGTTGAAGACTATTGATAATTTATTCTACATTATCTTAGTCATAATATTTCTTACTGGGCTAGTTGAGCTCACCCTTTCTTTCACTGTTCTCTTCAGGAAATGAGAACATAGTCGGGACTAGTCGGGGAATGGAGTGACGGTCCAGATGATAGCATTAGTAGTCCTCACTATTCTGTGAGATAGTGTGACAATAATTATAACGAGGACTCAATTTGAGTTTGTATAATCTCTAGATGACAATAATCCTATTAGAACTCACAGCATATGTTTTGTCGTATTGTACACGACTGCTGTATTATTAGTTTGTGTTTGAATCTTGTACCATGTAAGTGGCGACCCAAGATGGGTGACGTATACCTAATTTTGGGGGCGTCACAGTTGGTATCAGAGCTTAGGGATATGATCCCTGGCTGAGGTGTGAGACAAGAACTAGAAGGGGAGAGATGGGGAATTCCTTCGCTAGTATGACCTACCTAAGTTTAATTGGTCGGTCAGAGTATAGGGATAATATGTGATATGTCAATTAACCCTTATTTTGTGACAGTGTTTATATTAAGATGTTGTGAATAGGGCTCAGTTATTGGAGCACGATAATGAGTCAGCTCAACCAAAAGGTAACGACCAACAACACGATAATAATCATACTGGTGGTAACGACTATCGAAACAATGATAACCATCGTGGGGGAAATTATCATGCCAAGAATGGTAACCACTTCGGTGGTAATCATGGCAAAGATAATAGAAGTGGAAATTACAAGAAGAGAAAGTCATTTAGCCAATTTTGTCGTACACCAAAGTCAAGTCCAGCTGGGACGGTGGCACCAAAAGCGGATACGGACAAAACAAAGTCGTTGGTTTTAAAAAGAGTGTTTTTCATGACTTCTCAAAAAGCGAGTAAACCGAACGAAGTTAGCACGGGTTAGTTAATTATAAATTCTTGCGAAGTCTATACCTTATTAGATATCGGTTCTACCCATTCTTTTATCTCTCTTGCTTGCGTTCAACGTTTAAATTTGACTCTAGAGAAGTTAGACTTTGACCTATCGGTTGAAATTCCGTTAGGAGAAGCCTTCATTTCATGTGTTATCCAAGTCTTGGATGAGAGTCACAGTTTTGAATGATATTTTTATTGTTAATAAATTTCCTGACGTATTCTTGAAGATTTCTTAAACTACCCCCAGAGCATGAAATCGAATTTTGTATTGACCCCAGTACAAAACCCATTTCTAAAACCCTCAAATATTTCATCAACTAAAAGGATCGGGTTTACGTTGATTATGAGGAGAGTCATAATAAAAGTGTTGGACTGATGAAAATCATGGGTATATGAAGTATTAGTAAGTATTATGAAGAGTTATATTGGTTATTATGAAAGTTTCTTAGAAATTACAAAGGGTTGAAAATCAGATTTTGGTGAAAACGTAACATGAAATTCAATTGACCATATCTCCTATTATATTTCGAATTTTTGAGTGTGGTCAAGTCCTAGAGTTAGATCTATGAGTTTTGTAGCATCTCCAAGTGGAATCACTGGAAAAGAAGTTGTAGATTTTCGTGTGGACTGATTTTGGCAAAGGAGTCAAAAGCTGAAATTTACCAAAAAGCTACTATCCAGATTTTTAAAAGGGAATTTTCGTCCACTTAATTTATGAGAAAAAAATCTGGCCTTTTGGGAAATGAAAGTATATGGTATAAGGTAACTCCTGTCCAAAAATGAACTCATTCTGACTTAAAATGAGCAAGTTATGACCATTTCAATATTTAGATTTTTCCGACGAAAAACGCTATAACTGGAGTTCTATTACTCCGATGACCATGAAATTTAAACTGGTAGCTCACATTAATATGTGTAAGATCTTTCCAAGATTTGGGAATTTTTGGAGTTAAACTTGAGGTAGCTAATTTCTTAAGGAATTAATTGGAAATTAATTTTTGAAAAATAGTAAATGAATTTTAAAAATTCCGAGAAAAATATGTTTTCATTATGGGACTATACTATGCTAAATTCCAGAAAAGAAATATTTTTGGAACTGATTTGGTATTTTTCATGAAATGATCTAGTTATGGGTAAATGAGTTAAATATGTTATGTGAAATAACAAAATTGGAAAAAAGGATTTTATGGCTAGAGAATCTTATATAGAGTATATGCATATTTTTTTAATGAGGGATTTGATCATTGGTGATGATATCTTATGAGTATGGCAATTTTGAATGATTAAATGCATTATATGGTAAAGCGTAAACAATTGAAATAAATTGTTTATAAGTTTAAGAAGTGATTAAAATATTGTTATAATATTAATGATATTAGATTATGAGATTATTAAGTGATTGATAACATTGGGATATTCATGAACTCTGGATAAATTATATTATAAATGTTTAATATTTATCCATTATCTCAATTGATTGATTCTTTATATCATTATACTCATGTTTATATTGTGTTCAAAGTCATCTGTGGCTTACGTGCATAGATGGACTTGGTATGATTATGACCAGGGATTGTTCGGTATAATCATGACCGTAATTGAAAACACGATTATCTTTGGCACGTAGTGCATGGATAATTCGTGGTCGTGATACTAAAGAATGTCCTTGGCCTGTAGTGCAGGGATGATTTGATGATGTGAATTAATTATTGAGCTGAGTCTCAGCAATGAAATATTAATTCATGGATGTGTTCAAAGTCATCTGTGGCTTACGTGCATAGATGGACTTGGTATGATTATGACCAGGGATTGTTCGGTATAATCATTACCGTAATTGAAAACACAATTATCTTTGGCACGTAGTGCATGGATAATTCGTGGTTGTGATACTAAAGAATATCCTTGGCCTGTAGTGCAGGGATGATTCGACGATGTGAATTAATTATTGAGCTGAGTTTCAGCAATGAAATATTAATTCATGGATGTGTTCAAAGTCATCTGTGGCTTACGTGCATAGATGGACTTGGTATGATTATGACCAGGGATTGTTCGGTATAATCATGACCGTAATTGAAAACACGATTATCTTTGGCACGTAGTGCATGGATAATTCGTGGTCGTGATTCTAAAGAATGTCCTTGGCCTGTAGTGCAGGGATGATTCGACGATGTGGATTAATTATTGAGCTGAGTCTCAGCAATGAAATATTAATTCATGGATGTGTTGAAAGTCATCTGTGGCTTACGTGCATGGGTGGACTTGGTATGATTATGACCAGAAATTGTTCGGTATAATCATGACCGTAATTGAAAACACGATTATCTTTGGCACGTAGTGCATGGATAATTTGTGGTCGTGATACTATTAAGCTGAGTCTCAGCATTATTGGTTTTACAGTTGTATATCTTTGACATGTAGTGCAAAGATGAATTGTTAATGAATATCTTTGGCCAGATTGCAAAGATGAATTTAATGTTTTCAACGATAAAGGTATTCAAGGTATCCTCACCTCTTTATCATACCAGGTACGTACCCTAATTTCGAGGGCGAAATTCCATAAGGAGGGGAGATTGTGAGACCCCGAATTTTATGAAATAAAAGTTTTCAATTTTTCTATTTTAGTAAATGGTTAAATTGATAAAAAGTTAAAGTTAAGGGTGATGTATGAAAATTTTTGAAGTAGACAAGTTGTCATAAAATACCCGGTTACTATTCACGAGTTACTATTCATGGGTTACTATTCACAAAAATTACTATTCACTCTAATATTGTTCACTCGGGTATTTGGGGTATTTTTCGTGTCGGGGTACTATTCACGGGGTACTATTCCCAAAGTACTATTCACGGGGTACTATTCACCCGAACAAAATATTTTATGAAAATAATGACGGTTGTTTTACCGTTAAAACTGTTGAACTACTCGGTAGTAAAAGTACAGTAATACGCGTGGTTGCATAGTAGCACACGGTATTGATTATTGATTTTTATGTAAGAAGTCGCTCAGTTTGACTCAGTTATTGTTGATTATTAATATGAATTATTATAGCGATAATGACGTTTTGTTTTAATTATTATAGCGATGATGACGTTTTGTTTTATTCGTATTATTAACGTAATAAAACGGAAACATCTTTTTATATAAAACAGAATACTTTATTAAAGTTATTCTATAAATAGAATATATTATATTTTATTATGCATAGTGTTGCATAGTGTTTTGCATAGTGTTGCATAGTGTTTTGCATAGTGTTTACATAGTAAAATGTTTTTATATAAATAGAATATATTATATTTTATTTAAAAGATTTTTCTTTAAATATGGACCGTCAGATTAAAGTAAAACAATCTGGACCGTTCATGGATTAGTTACTATGCATTCCATTTTCCTATAAATAGAAGCTCATTCCTTCATTATTTTCTTACGAATTCATTGAAACTCTAGAGAGAGAAATTATAGAGAGAAGCTATAGAGAGAAAATTATAGAGAGAAAGAAGAAGAGTGTTCTGCTACTTCACTACTTCTATATCCAGTTCTTTTACGGTAAGGGGTGTTATTCTTTCTTCTTGAAGAGAACTTATGTTATTTCATTCTTTTTTATTCTGTTGGAATAACCTGTAAAAGTGGCATACCCTATACATAACCTGTATATGCGGAATACCCTATACTTGGTGACATTCTTCTATTATTCTGTTGGAACATCCTGTCTGTGCTATACGCCGGACCTGGTTCCATTTTAATATTCTGTATTTATGATTCTGTCGGAATATCCTGTCTGTGCTATATGCCGGACCTGGTTCCATTTTTATTATTCCGTCTTTATTATTCTGTCGGAATATCCTGTCTGTGCTATACGCCGGACCTGGTTCCATCATTTATTATTCCGTATTTATTATTCTATTGGAACATCCTGTCGGTGTGAATTTCACCTGACCTGGTTCCGTTATTTAGTATTCTGTTGGAATAACCTGCCTATGCGAAGTTCCGCATGCATGGTGATTTCTTTTGTTATTCCATTATTTATTATACTCAATTGGTTAAAGTTTTGACTTCTATACTCCATGAAATTAGTAGAATATCCTTGATATTTGCGCTTCATCCAGTATCTTTTCATGAAAATATTCTTCTGAGCATTCTTCAATTTTACTCTACAAAGCAGTATCATGTTGACAATTTGGACGTTATTGGTTCTTGGATAAATTAATTCTTGAACTTGTTTTATTGAATTATTATGTCATTGTCATCATCCTCATGTTATATTATGTTGAAAGTTATCTTTGACTTACGTGCATAGATGAACTTAGTATGATTATGACCAGAGATCATTCGGTATAATCATGACATGTTATAAATGATGTGATAAAAGTCCTCAGTGGCCTGTAATGCATTGATGGATAGTTTTTGGTATGATTATGACCAGAAGTGTTTCGGTATAGTCATGACCATTGATGATTTAATAAAAATCTTTGACCGTGGTTCAAGGATGATTAGATATTGTGTTTTATTCATTAAGCTGAGTCTCAGCGATAAAAAAATGATGAAAATCTTTTAAATTATAAAAGATAGTAGACTTTATTCTCTACTTGACTCTTTTAATGGATTGCATATTCCGCTGCAGTTAAACTGGTTGTTTATTATATTTTATCAGTTTAACATTGTTGAAGACTATTGATAATTTATTCTACATTATCTTAGTCATAATATTTCTTACTGGGCTAGTTGAGCTCACCCTTTCTTTCACTGTTCTCTTCAGGAAATGAGAACATAGCCGGGACTAGTCGGGGAATGGAGTGACGGTCCAGATGATAGCATTAGTAGTCCTCACTATTCTGTGAGATAGTGTGACAATAATTATAACGAGGACTCAATTTGAGTTTGTATAATCTCTAGATGACAATAATCCTATTAGAACTCACAGCATATGTTTTGTCGTATTGTACACGACTGCTGTATTATTAGTTTGTGTTTGAATCTTGTACCATGTAAGTGTCGCCCCAAGATGGGTGACGTATACCTAATTTTGGGGGCGTCACATTTATGGTTTTTAATCATGAATCAAAACACGACACGTTGCATACACCTTTTCTGTTTAAACCCGTTCCGTCTGATTCGAAAAATGAAATCAAAATCCCCCCTACGCCTATGCCTACGCCTTTGGTAACTTGTTGAATATATATAAATTAGAATTATTGTTTATTATAAATTATTTTATTATTTTTTTAATATTTATTAATATTACTATTTTTGGTGTAACAAAATTTTGCAAAAAAAAAAAGAGGAAGAAGCCCGCGGGCCGGGCCGGCCGGGCCGGCCGGGCCACAAGGTACATTCTTAGTCCACCAAAACTCGGGCCATTTCGGCCTGACCCGTTCTCGGCCCGGCCTCCCCGTTTGCCAGGTCTATGTATTATACTAGTGTATAATAGCTTCGTGCTTTAATATGAGAAATAAAAACTGGAATTAGTTGTTTCCAGCCATAGCCACATTAGTGACAAAATAGCGTAGGAAAAAGACTATGTGCGCATATTAACGTCCATTAAAAAAATGTTGAGGTTAATTTTGTTTAAAAATTTTTAGTACTAAATGATAGGGATTAGAATAACTAGTTGAACATGGTATTAAATAGTTCCCCATATTAAGTCATTTTATAATCCCTGGATTAATAGTAAATCTAAATTTGAAAACAAAAAAACACTTGGGATTAATAGTCCTATCTCAAGTGTAATTCTTACAAACAAACATATCCCTAGTTTATTAGGTTTTAAAATTACAGATACAATTTGATTTTTGATTTTAAAAGATGGTATATTAAATTTCAAATTGATGTGAATTTATTTAATTTTAATTGATATAAATAATAAGTGTATAGTATATAATACAAGCTAATAATCATAAAATTTATTTCATTTTAAATTTTTATGAGTTATTGAAATTCAGATAAGGCACACTTAGAAGGGGGGGTTGAATAAGTGTGGATACAAACTATGACCAATTTAAAAACTTTAAACCGAATTATTGAATGTAGTCAACTATATTGATGAATTTTGCTTGCTGAATGAATATGGTCTACCGAATTGGATTTTTGTTTCAGAAAATATCTTGGTGTTTTTGTAAGCTAAATAAAATATTTAATGATTACAAAACTTCTTATGATTAAATTTTGTTTATTTAGCAAATTAATTAACTTGAGTGAAATTAAGTTAAATCAAGTAATCAAAATAACACTAAGATTTTTTACGTGGTTCGACTATTACCCTCTATAATAATAACCTACTCCACGTCCAATATCAACTAGTACTGGAGACTCACTTTTATTTCTTTAAAAGACTCTTGTTACAATACAGATTCTATAAAATTGAATTACAAGAATTCACTTGAGCACTCTTGCTCCTTGTGCACCAATCACCAGTACAAAGTACCTAATAGACAACACTTAATAGACAACGTTTTTTATAAAAACGTTGTGGTATTTTTTTCTACAACGTTTTTTTAAAAAATGTTGTAGATATATATGCAAAAACGTTATCTATTTAAAAGGACATTTTTTTTGTTTTAATTAGATAACATTTTTTTTAAAAAACGTTATCTATGAAGAAAAACACGGAGCAAAAAAAAGACGCCGAAATGAAACACGGAGCAAAAAAAAGAGACGGAGCAACATATCCTCTTTTTCCCTAACACTCTGCCCCCAACATATCCTCTCAAAATGAAAACCCTCTGAAATACTGAGCTTCAATCGATTTAGGGTCTCACATTTTCGCTCACTGCTTGTTTAGATTCATGTATTCAGTATATGTATTCTTTCTTTCATTAACAACAGGCTTCAGGCGAAGATTACGAAGACGAAGAAGAAGAAGAAGAAGAAGAGGAGACAGTCACCGTGGAATCAAGATTGCTTTCCGAAAGAGCCAAAATGAAGATCATGTTCCGTCGAATCTGCACAGAGAATGTTCCCCTTCGAGTTCACAATGTTTTAAACAAGGGCAATACCAAGACAAAAGAGCCGCTAATCGTTTCAGAAATCGAAGCCCTAAAAATAGCAACCTCAGTCCAAGAGTTGCTTCAGGCGGCTAGTATTGCTAATGCTCGGCTTCGACGGCGGTTCGAGATTTTTGATTCGGTTAACATTACTCTCGATATGGAGTGATATTTGTTTATTTTGATTCCTGATTTATCCTTTGTTCTTCTTCTTCTGGTATATATATCATCTGCTCTGGCTCAGAGAGCTTGAATTAATTAAGTTGATTGATACTTAAAGCTGCACTTCATCATCATCATAAAAGGCATTTGATTTGCTAGGTTCTTTTATTGCCTAAAATTTGTTAATTTTCCAATTTTAATGATTGGACATGGGTTACATTTGATTTGTCTTTCTAAATTTGGCATTCAGTGTGGGGAATCAGGAATGTGGGTGAATTCTGACTTGGGGATATTTATTTTCTTGAGGAAAAACTCAAATCAATCTTTCATTTTTTTTGGGGATCTTGGTAAGGTATTAATTTGTCAACCAGGTTTGGAGTTTAGAGATTACTCAAATGAATTTGTCATTTTTTTGTGGTTTTGTCTTTCTTCTGGAAAATCTAGCAGAATTCCAATTATTTGCAGTTAATTCTCATGGGTAAGAAAACCCCTTATTGTGGATGATGATCCATCACCCCAATTTTGTAAAAAACTATCACAAAAATGTAACCTTT
This sequence comes from Panax japonicus, assembly GCA_020205505.1. NCBI lineage: Eukaryota > Viridiplantae > Streptophyta > Magnoliopsida > Apiales > Araliaceae > Panax > Panax japonicus. The sequence continues at coordinate 67,375,993 of CM035092.1, forward strand.
GATGTTTTCAATCTACATACTGGTTGCTAGGAAAGAGTTGTGCTGGCTTTACTTGAATTTTTATTTCTCATTGATTGCCTCTGATCATGTTTATTCATAGAATTGAATCAGTTGTGCTATATAAGCTTTACTTGATCTGATTCCATTTACTATTATTTGACAATACTGGTGGTTCTATATAACTTATATAAGTTAGTCAGTTATATAGAGATAGACTAATATTACTTACATGTTTAATGAATGTATCCTGTTTCGGTTTATTCAGCAAGCAATGGCTTCACTTTCATCTCTGTTTTGTTGACAGTCACTGCAGTCACCTCTGTAAGTCTTGGAATTCTACTGCCGATTCCTAATATACTTTAATTTGATGCAAAAGAATATATCAGGCATTTAGTCCTGTGATCATGTCACCTGTTGATTGTTGATAATTATTACGGTATTAAATTCTTGACTGGCTGCTCTTGATGTCACCTGTTGATTGTTGATAATTATTACTGTATTAAATTCTTGACTGGCTGCTCTTGATCTTAATTGCCTTTTACATGTTTTGTCTACAGCGGAACTGGTCAGACTAGGAGGGTATGGGTATGGGTCATCTACTTGTTCGTCTTGTTCATAAATGTGGAGAAGGAACAAGGCCTCTTATTAAGTACATGTAGCACGAGGTTTCATAAAGATGAACTTAGCCAATTGAGATGCACAGAGCACAAAATCATGATATTATTTCCTTCTTTCATCTTCACCTGGTGTATAATACCACCCTGCACATTCAAACTCCTTGCAAGTCCTCTCTAACCACACACAGAACTTAGTCTATCCTAAATTGGACATGATTCCATACCTAGAGCCTTCAAGACACATTTACTCATTTATAAACTTTTCTTTTGAAAAACAATGGTCTCATTGTGGGCAAATCTTGTTTTGAACCATTGAATGATAACAACTATATTTTGCTATAACCATTTGCTGGTGCTCTGCATGTTTAAATATTAGCTGATTTAGTTTTCCAATATTATTTTTTATTATATGATACATCATTTTTATTTGATTCATCAACTGTTTATGCAGCAAAGTGCACCCTTCAATATTCAACGGACTATATATTCTGGGAATCCACAGATTTTGATTTTTGAACCCGCAAAGAAGCAATGGGTCAAAGCTCTAATATTTGAGAAGGGTATGCTTGACTCTGATAAAATTCCAAAATTAGTTACTTATTCAACTAGAATTATTTTGACCTGCAGGAATATATATTAAATACTGCTTAAAATTTTGAAATTTCCACGCTCAATAATGTGTATTTGTTTCTAGTGTTTGGTCTAGCTCCAACTTTCTTGTTGACAATATACATTGTTTAATATGTCAACTTGATTCTTATGGAAGCAAGATTACACAAGTAAACCCTTCTACAACACAAACTTATTATCTGGCTGCACGTTTTTTTTAGGATTTACTGTGTGTATATATATATATATATATTGTTTTCCTTTCAATTCACTGGTCAAAATACTTTTCCTTGATTGAGTTATTTGTTTATTATTGGGGATTTGGAGCAGCTGGTTACCAATAAAATAATTAATCTGTTTTTTTGAGGAGTGTGATAAATTTACTCCATGAGTTGACAAGTTTTTTAGTTGTTTCTTTAAGTTTTTTAAATCTTCTTTCCTATGTTTTTAGTTGTCTTTTTAGTTGCCTTTTACATGTTTTGTCTACAGCGGAACTCGTTGCAATGAGTAAGGCCCTGTTAATATGGGTTTAGGGTGGTTGATGAAAACTCTTGCCACATTTGGATCTGACAGGCTAATTTTTTATCCTTTTATTTTAGCTTCACCCAATACCCAGTTTTTATGCTCTGCAGTCTGCATACTTGATAATTTACTCGAGATTTGGATGAAATTTTATAGGTTTTTTTCTTACAATTCTTTGTAGTGCCACCTGAAGAACTTTATGCAAATCAACTTTCCCAGCACCAAGAAATGCTTTTTCTTTGTGGTTTATGTTTATTTAATTCTGAACAAATGTTTTGCTATGAAACAGATTGGTGCAGTTGGTTAGAGATTCCAATTAAATTATATATCTTATTGCTGGACTGCAGTTAGAAGGCATGGTTTAATATCATACTGTAGGACTTTGATGAATTGCATTCTTAAAAGTAATCTTTTGATCTAATTAATTCTTCATCTTTTGCTATTTCCAGTGAGCCACCAGAGGCAAGATGTATGAAGAAAGCAGAAGCTGCAACTAAAGGAGATTGGCTATCCATCATTGTAATTATGAACTTCTCATATATTGTAGCAAACAAACCAAAAAACTCTTGAAGGTCCTGTATTTACTTGTTTTTCTGTGTAGGATTTCTAGGTTGTATAGTCAGTATCCAAGAATTACACTTTTTGGGCAGTACTCGTTTGGTTGAGTGATTATATGGATAGTTTGTTATATATTTTATGGATGTAGTAATTTGAAATTATAAATGAATGGTATTATTGGGATGTATTTTGAATGGTTGATACATTTTGGCTATATATCATGGTATTAGCATATTGCAGGTGCATTGGTAATATAGGTGAACCACATTCTTTTTTTTTCTCTTTTTTTATCTACAACATTTAAAAAACGTTGTCTAATATACTAAACAATAATATTTTTATCCAAAAAACGTTGTGGAATCATACCTTCTACAACGTTTTTAAGCATCTGCTAATTTTTGAAAAACAAATCTACAACGTTTTTTTCCTAAAAAACGTTGTGTATTGTGCTTAACTACAACGTTTTAAAAACGTTGTGTAAGGGTGTCAAATAGACAACACCCTTAACCACGACGTTTTTCTGACTGAAACCACAACGTTTTTTCCGCGTTGTCTATTTACTGTTTTGTAGTAGTGAATGCACTCCTTAAGCACCTATGCTTCCTTGAACCTGTTTGTAAACAAACCTTAATCCACCTGGATTAAATTTCTTTAGACAACACTTAGTCTAAAAAATTAGATTACAACAATAGAGGTCTAATGATCAAAGAAAATAAGCAATTTAACAATGCAAGGCTCGACTAATGAATGCAATGATCAAATAGAAATAGTAAAAGATATCACCAATATATTGCTCACGAAAATTGCTGATATTTAATCTGAGTATAAGAGCACAACAGCAGCTGGAATATTGCACCGAAAATAATAATTTCTGAATTTCGTAATTGCAATGTAAATGTTGTGTATTTTTACAGATGTCAGTACTTGTTTTTATAACCCATCAAAAATATTACCGTTGTTTATTCAATCACAATTCCGTTAAAAATATTTTTGTTGCCATCAAATAAGTAACATCTCAACAAATACATCCGTTAATAGCTAACCAATTTATCCTTGGCAGTTACAAACATGTGTTGGACTCTTTCAATATTAAATCAAGATAGTATTTCAAGACTAATTCCCATAAAGTCAGCCGCCAACAATTATCGTAACAAGTTCCAATTCTATAAAGGATAATTATGATTTCCTTTTTCCAAGGTATGTGCTAATTAAAATTCTACTGCCATATATATATATATATATATATATATATATATATCTACATTCAAACCACTAACAAATGACAATCACACCTCAAACGACACAAACACCTTTTCAGTTACCAATACATGAATTCAATTAATTTAGACAGGATTCTTATGCATGCAAAGATAAACTCAGTTCTTATAGCAATAACATATTTTAAATATGCACAATTAAATAACATTTTAAAACACACATAAAATGTCCTAGAGCCTTGTATTAAAAAATTAAATATTTGAAATGACCTTACATATTTTTTCTAAGACACAAAACATCTTCATTCTTCTTGAATAATCCATCAAACAATTCTTGAAACAATTTTCTTAAATTCAAAATAAAGAATTTAGTACCAATGAACAAGTCATCATCAAAACATTAAGTTAGAATGTGACATAATTAACATTCTCCCCCTTTTTGATGATGACAACATAAATAAATGAAACTCCCCCTAAATTCATGCATATAACTTATTTCAGAAAAAATTTCGTAACCTGCATATGTTAGTATCATACTCAATCAAAGATCAGATCATAATATTATCAAAATGAAGATGAAAACATCAATCTTAGCATGCAACAAAACAAAAAAACACCATCAGTCTTAAGGCAAACATGCCTACCAAAAACCAAATCAAGTGAAACCATAGTCTTATGAAAATTAAAACAGAATTCTTAGAAACTCTCCCCCTTTGTCATCATGCAAAAAGAGAAGACCTCAATCAATCAATATCTTCGAGATTAGCCCGCTGTTCAGCACGAGTGGTAAAGTATAGTCGACGACGAAGGCGATGAAGACACTCTTCCAAAGTGTAATCGTTTGCAAGTCGAGGTGGTCGAGGAATAAAGGTTGCAGGAGGAAGTTCCATATCCAGAAAGTCACCCTTGTATTCAGCCATCCAATTGTTTATTGACCATTCGGGAATTGGAGAATACATTGTTGGAACCTGAAACCTTTGGCCTATATCATTGAACCTGGTGGCCATAAAATCTGCAATCTCCCCGAGTTGATAACTGACAAATTTCACCTCTTGACTTAACTTACATGTGTTCCGATTAAATTTTTGTTGGAGTGCTTCAACCATAGCCATCGTCTGAATCTTAAAACCTGCCTGAAGATCAATAAATTCATCTTCAACCCGATGATATAGTTTATTGATTTCTGGAGCATCCATCGGTAGCTTCCCTTTCTCAAGAATCATAAGTCGATTTCTTATTTCAACCAAATAAGCTTTCACAAAATTTTGATATTGTAAAATCTCATTCAAAACATTCATAATATTAGACCCATGAGAATTTGGCAAAGAAGATGAGGATGAGTCAGGAGTATGAGAAATAGGAGGAGAAGAGGTAATAGGAGGATCAGGGAGAAGACGAACAAATTCACCAACATGAAAAGTAATGTGAGATTTTGTCAAATTGGCAGTGTCAATAAGCTCATGATTTGTGACAGAAATTTCATCATCAAACGAGATCTTAAAATGTTGAAAAAGTTTTGTTAAAAACATGCTGTAAGGAAGACACTTCTTGCTTTGACGAATATAGCTTTGCATATGAGACAACATCATTTGAGAAAAATTAAAAACCTTTCCTTTGAGAATCATAGCCACAACAACCAAATCCTGATAAGTAAAATCGGCTCCACCACCAAGGCGTGGAAACAGATTATACCGAACCAACTTATGTAATACAGATGAAGTAGGACACACACTCATAGTTTTTGGAAGAATCAAGGATTTAAGAGAGAAAATATTCATCACAATACGAAGTTGTTCTAATGGATGAAAAGGAATATTAGCAGCACCTTTTAAAGTGAAAGGACAAGGTCCAGCAGAAGAGATACCAAGAATGATTCCAAAATCAATACTGGTAAAAAATAAGGATTTACCCTTAACAAATGTTGTAAAACAGTCCCCATTGCATTCAAGATTAGTGTAGAATTGTTGGACTAACCGAGGATAAGCAATAGTAGGAGGAAGCAGCATAGAGGAAATGTTGCAATCAGTGAAGAGTTTTTCCAAAATAGAGTGTTTTAAATAAAATAGATCCAGAGATTTTTCATACACAAATTGCTTTGTAGCTATGGAGTTTTTGAAACGAGTTTCGAAATTAGGTCCTCTAAAGAAATTTTCTTGCGAATCAAAAGAGGATGAAAATGGATTTACCATATTAGAAGGAGACTCAGGCTGTGAGAAAATCTGTTCTTCATCCACTGGCCGTTTCATCTTGTCCCGGTGAGACAGTTCGACTTCAGAGGTTTTTAAGAAAGAAAAACTAGAATCTGAGTCGTCGGAAAAAATTATAGCATCAGACAACACATGCACAGAGGATTTCTTATGTACGCGCTTGGATTTCATCTTTGTTCCCGTAACGTTCTGCAATGAAGAACCTTCGTCGGTTAATTTTCCAGTAGATCGCTTACTAGCTCTGGTTTTTATGGTGTAATCGACTCATACAGATGAAAGAAAGGGTTTTGGATAGATAATGGATGTGAAAGATCTGATTTAAGAAGAAAAAAATTGAAATCATAAGAAATAGAAATCAATTAGAACTCTGTCACCGAAAGACGTGTGTCTTTTTAACTTTCAAAAAATCTGTTCAGTTACTGTTCCGTATCTCAAGGCGTAAATCTTTACTTTTCCCAATGACATCCGGTGATATTAATAGGGATATGTATCTAGAACATAATTTGATCAGATAAGGAATAGCAAACAGATATATATATTTTATCAGATATCACACAAAAAATAATTGATACATATATGCATATAACCTGCATGTCATAAAATTTTAAGCACGTAATACACAATTATATCATGCACATTCCAAGTTCTGTCCTTAGCATACAAAATCTTTCCTCACTCAAGGGTTTAGTAAAAATATCAGCTAATTGTTTTTCGGTAGGAATAAAAACCAATTTAACTAACCCTTCTGAAACATTATTCCTTAAAAAATGATGTCTTACCTCTATATATTTTGTACGTGAATACAAAACAGGATTCTTTGATATGTCAATAGCACTAGAATTATCACAATATATAGGCACATTATTGTTGATTATGTCAAAATCACATAGAGTTTGTTTCATCCATAATATTTGAGAGCAACAACTCCCTGCAACTAAATATTCACCCTCAATAGTTGATAAAGCAACTGAAGTTTGCTTCTTAGTATGCCACAAAACAAGACTTTGTCCCAAAAATGTACAAGCACCACTTGTATTTTTTCTATCAATTTGAAACCCTGCATAGTCAGCATCTGAATAACCCATTAGTTCAAAATGATTACTTATTGGATAAAATAACCCTAAATTTATAGTACCACTTAAATATTTAAAAATTCTTTTAACAGCTTGTAAGTGGGATTCTTTGGGTTTTGCTTGAAATCGAGCACAAAGACATACACTATACATTATATCAGGTCTAGATGCAGTTAAATATAGCAAATAACCAATCATACCTCGATATTTAGTTACCTCTACATCTATACCTTTATCATATGAAGTGAGCTTAATAGATGTACTCATTGGTGTAGCCTTTGAGTTTGTTCCTTCAAATCCGAATCTTTTGAGTAACTCTTTTGTGTTAGTTTGATGAATATAGATCCCTTCCCTTGTTTGCTTAATTTGAAGTTCCAAAAAGTAATTTAGCTCTCCCATTAAGCTCATATCAAATTCCTTATGCATACACTTTGAAAACCACTCTAAAAGAAAATCATTAGTTGTACAAAATATTATATCATCTACATATATTTGAACAATGATTATTTCTTGTTTTTCATGTTTAATAAATAAGGTAGAATCTATTTTACCTCCAGTGAAACCACTTGAAATAAGATACTTACTCAACCTCTCGTACCAAGCCCTTGGAACTTGTTTGAGACCATATAGAGAGCTTTCTTTAGCTTAAAGACATGAGTTGGATATTTCTCATGTTCAAATCCAGGAGGCTGTTTGACATAGACTTCTTCATTGATGTATCCATTAAGAAACGCACTCTTTACATCCATTTGATAAAGCTTGAATTTTTTATAACAAGCAAATGCCAACAAGATTAATAGACTCTAGTCTTGCAACTGGAGCATAAGTTTCCTCGTAGTCGATCCCTTCTTGTTGATTGTAACCTTGAGCCACTAGCCTTGCTTTTTTGTGAGTGATTATTCCATACTCATCAAGCTTATTTTTAAACACCCATTTTGTTCCAATGACAGACGCATCTTTAGGAGGAGGCATTAATTCCCAAACTTGACATCGTTCAAATTGTTGTAGTTCCTCTTGCATTGCTAGCAGCCAATTTTCATCAAGTATAGCTTCCTTTGCATTCTTTGGCTCAACTTGTGATAGAGATGCAGAAAACGCGCATTGATTTTGTAGGTTTCTTCGTGTAGTAACTCCTTTTGTTTATATCTCCAATGATATTTTCTGGTGGATGATCCTTGAGATATTTTGCTGTCTTTGGCATTTGAACATCGTGGATTACCTCTTCTTGTTGAAGAAAATTTTCTTGTGTTCCTTCTTGTTCATTTTCACGTGGATCGTTCAATTCAGCCTGTTGAGTTTGTCCATTCGGTTTGTTGAATGGTTCTCTTCGGTTTGCTAAATTTGTGAAAATCTCCAAATTTCCTGCATCCTCTTCTCTTTCTTTTGGAAGATTATTGTTAGTCCCATTGAAAGTTATATGAATTGATTCTTCAACACATAACTTGTAAATATTAAATACACGATATGCCTTGCTGTTATGTGAATAACCAATAAAAATACCTTCATAGGGTTTAACATCAAATTTTCCCTAGTTATCACTAGTATTTAATATAAAACATTTAGACCCAAATATTTTGAAATAACTTATATTAGAAATTTTATTATTCAAAAGCTCATAAGGAGTTTTCAAAATAATAGGACGAATAAGAACTCTATTTAACACATAACATGAAGTATTAACAGCTTCAGCCCAAAATTTCTTTGAAAGTTTGCTTTCTTGTAAAAGTGTTATAGTTGTTTCTTGAAGTGTTCTATTTTTCTTTTCCACTACTCCATTTTGTTGAGGGGTTCTAGGAGCTGAAAACTCATGGCTTATACCTTATTGATCACAAAATTTAATAAAGTCTTTTTAAAATTCGGTACCATGATCACTTCTAATTTTTGTAAGTTTAAAACTATACTTATTCTCTAAATTTCTTATTAATTTCTCAAACTCTTTAAATGTTTCATCTTTGGTTCTTAAGAATAATACCCATGTATATCTAGAAAAATCATCAACTATGACAAATGCATAAAGTTTACCATTAATACTAGCATGCCTTTTTGGGCTAAATAAATCAAGATGAAGTAATTGTAAAGGAGTAGAGGTTGATACCATATTCTTTGCACTGAATGATGTCCTTAATTGTTTTCCAAGTTGGCAAGGGACACATATTCCCTTCTTTTCATATTTTATCTTTGGCAAACCTTTGACAAGATTCTTTGAGGATAATTTCTTAATTAGATCCATGTGAACATGTCCCATCCTCTTGTGCCACAGATTAGCCTTATCTTGCACAGATGCAAGACATAATTCTTCATCTTGTTCCTCAAAGTCAATAGTATATATATTTCCTTCTCTTTGTACAACTAGAGAAACGTTGTTAGTACTATGAGAAATAATGCATTTTTCTTTATCAAAACTGACTTGGTGACCATTGTCCATTAATTGTCTTATACTAATAAGATTAAATTCAAGACCGTTAACAAGATGAACATTATCGATGTTAACCTTACCATTACCAATTTTTCCTTTTCTAACAATCTCACAAGTTCGATTATCTCCGAATGTGACCGTTCCATTTTTCTTCTTGATTTTTAGTTCCACGAACTTTGATTTGTCACCAGCCATGTGACGAGAGAATCCACTATCAAGAATCCACTTTTGAGATGGAACCTTCGCCTTGAAATACCTGTCAAGAAAAATTGAATTATCTTTTTGGTACCCACATCTTTTTGGGTCCTTTAGGGTTAGTTACAAGTAAATCAACCTTTTTAACCCATACCTTTTTAATCTTATTCTTCTTAAAACAATTTATGTCTAAGTGACCTTTAATATCACAGTTTTTGCATGTTGTGAAAGGAGAAAAATAATTCAATTTGAAACGTGACTTGGATCTAAGCACATTCACATTACCGATTTTATGAGTGGGATTATAACCTATTCCTTGTCTATCAAAACTAGGTTTTTGCTTTCCTAACATGACAGTTAGATTATCTTCTCCTTGAACGAATCTAGCAAGAGATATTTTTAATGAATCTACTTCCTTTTGAAGTTCATTAGTATGAATGGGTTTAGACTGAGATTCATTACCAAAAGCATCAATACATACATCTCGCATTTTCAATTCATTTGTCAATTTTTCAACTTCATTGTTCAAGTAAGTCACTTTGTTGAAAAGAACTTTGTTATAATTCTCAAGAAAATCATTTTTAGCAATCAAAACTTTTTCTTCTTTACATATAGATTCCTTTTCAATATTTTTCTTTTCATCTGTCAAAGATTCTACTTCACCCATTAATGTGTTAACTAAGTCTTTCAAATATGCATTATTTTCTTTCAATTTCTCATTTACTTATTTCAAGGAAATATTTTCAAAAATAGATACCTCATTTGATTCACCTTCTATTCCCATGAAGCATACTTGAGCTATCTTATCCTTGGCGTCGACCTCAACTTCAGATTCTTCTTTATCACTCCAAGTGACCAGTGTCTTGTTCTTCTTATTATCCTTGAAGCCTGTTTTTCCTTTATTCTTTAGTTGAAAACAGTCTTTCTTGAAGTGCCTTGGACGTACACATTCAAAACACGTTTCTTCAGTTTGCTTTCCTTTGCCTTTGAAGGTATTCTTTCGTTTATTTTTTCTTTGTAGAAGTCCTTTGAGTCTCCGTGACATCATAGCTATCTCTTCGTTAGAATCATCATCAATCTCTTCTTCATTTCCTGCATTAAGAGCTAAAACCTTTCTACGAGGAGTTTCCTCCTCATCATCATACCTCTTTAACTGATGTTTATATTCCTCAAGTTCACCAAAAAGGGTTAGTGTATCCATAGTAGATACAGTAGAAGAATCTTAAAGAGTAATAATCTTAGATGCAAACCTCTTAGGCATAGCCCGAAGTAACTTACGATTAATCTCACTTTGTTGAATTGATTTGTCCAGTAGCTTTAAAGAATTCAGAAGAACAAGGAATCTTGCTTGAGCCATCTTTATAGTTTCATCTTTCTCAAGTTTGAACATCTCATAGTCATGCATAAGCATGCTTAGTTTAACTTCTCAAACTTTTGATGTTCCTTCATGACTCACCACTACAGTATCCCAAATTTCCTTAGCTGTGTTGCATGAGGATACTTTGTCAATCTCAGACTACACCATGCCGCTTAATAGAGTATTCATCGCCCTTGAGTCGTAGGAGATCGTGAAAGTTTCAGTTGAATCCATCTCTAACAAAGTCATTGGAGTACCATCATCTTTCCTTGGAATAACTGGTCCATTCTCCACAACCCACCATTCCCAAGGATCTCTTTTAAGGTAGATCCTCATTCGGAATTTCCAGAAGTTGTAGTTTTCTGTTCCATGCAGCAGTGGGGGTCTATTGGTTGATTGACCTTCTTGATTGTTGCTTTCGAATTGTGCCATGTCAGAATCTTTCCCTACAAGTCACTTTTAAGACCAAGTAAGTAGAGCTAAGCTTTGATACCAAATGAAATTCAGATAAGGCACACTTAGAAGGGGGGTTGAATAAGTGTGGATACAAACTATGACCAATTTAAAAACTTTAAATTGAATTATTGAATGTAGTCAACTATATTGATGAATTTTGCTTGCTGAATGAATATGGTCTACCGAATTGGATTTTTGTTTCAGAAAATATCTTGGTGTTTTTGTAAGCTAAATAAAATATTTAATGATAACAAAACTTCTTATGATTAAATTTTGTTTATTTAGCAAATTAATTAACTTGAATGAAATTAAGTTAAATCAAGTAATCAAAATAACACCAAGATTTTTTACGTGGTTCGGCTATTACCCTCTATAATAATAACCTACTCCGCGTCCAATACCAACTAGTATTGGAGACTCACTTTTATTTTTTTAAAAGACTCTTGTTACAATACAGATTCTATAAAATTGAATTACAAGAATTCACTTGAGCACTCTTGCTCCTTGTGCACCAATGCACTCCTTAAGCACCTATGCTTCCTTGAACCTGTTTGTAAACAAACCTTAATCCACCCGGATTAAATTTCCTTAGACAACACTTAGTTTAAATAATTAGATTACAATAATAGAGGTCTAATGATCAAAGCAAATAAGCAATTTAACAATGCAAGGCTCGACTAATGAATGCAATGATCAAATAGAAATAGTAAAAGATATCACCAATATATTGCTCACGAAAATTGCTGATATTTAATCTGAGTATAAGAGCACAACAGCAGCTGGAATATTGCACCGAAAATAATAATTTCTGAATTTCGTAATTGCAATGTAAGTGTTGTGTATTTTTACTGATGTCAGTACTTGTTTTTATAACCCATCAAAAATATTATCGTTGTTTATTCAATCACAATTCCGTTGAAAATATTTTTTTTGCCATCAAATAAGTTATGTCTAAACAAATACACCTGTTAATAGCTAATCAATTTATCCTTGGCAGCTACAAACATGTGTTGGACTCTTTCAATATTAAATCAAGATAGTATTTCAATACTAATTCCCATAAAGTCAGCCGCCAACAATTATCGTAACAAGTTCCAATTCTACAAAGGATAATTATGATTTCCTTTTTCCAAGGTATGTGCTAATTAAAATTCTACCGCCATATATATATATATATATATATATATATATATATATATATATATATATACATTTAAACCACTAACAAATGACGATCACACCTCAAACGACACAAACACCTTTTCAGTTACCAATACATGAATTCAATTAATTTAGACAGGATTCTTATGCATGCAAAGATAAACTCAGTTCTTATAGCAATAACATATTTTAAATATGCACAATTAAATCACATTTTAATGCACACATAAAATGTCCTAGAGCCTTGTATTGAAAAATTGAATATTTGCAATGACCTCACATATTTTTCCTAAGACACAAATCATCTTCATTCTTCTTAAATAATCCATCAAACAATTCTTGAAACAATTTTTTGAAATTCAAAATAAAGAATTTAGTACCAATGAACAAGTCATCATCAAAACATTAAGTTAGAACGTGACATAATCAACAGTTATACTAATTTTGAAGTTCATTATTTCTTTTTTTGACTTCAAAAGTTAAATTGTATTTTTAATTTTGGAACGGATGAAGTATTTCTAATGACAACTTTCAGGATTAAGGGTAAATAGATAACTAAAATTTACTTGATTCTAGTGGGTGTGAACAAGTCGAATATGCGCAAACACTCTCCTGCTCAGATTCGATTTGATTCAAAAAAATTGACCTCGAATTGAATAAGATATTTTTAATTTTACGTCAAATTCGACTCGAAATATTACTCGAACCTACTTGGCTCGCAAGTACTCGACACATTTACAAAGCGAGTTACCTGTGAGCCTTTAAAACGAATTTCGCAATATGAATTGTCTCACTTGAAATTAAATTACCATATATTCAAGTTATTACTAAATTAATATTTATATATAAAAGGTTTTCACTTTTATTTATGTAAGGAAATTGCAAAGAATGTAATACAAATTGACAATCAATTCATTGATTTATTCAAGTACAAACTTATACAATTATATATTACACTTTATAAATTATAAAGATTGATACAACTTCACATATTTAGCTTACTAGTATGAATTAGACTAGTATTCGAATATGATTCACCGAGCAAATATCAGCTGATAACATATATGTAAATATAGCAATAATCTTTAATTATTTTTTGTGTATGTTAGTTGTATAATTTGTTGACTTAATTTAAGCCTAGATTCTCTCTTGTAACACCCTTAATTAGAGCCTAGATTCTCTCGTGTAACAACTATATATTACTGACATTTGTTAACGTAATGGACACGAAAAATCACCTTCATTCATGGTATCAGAGCCCTAGGGCACAATCCTATTCTCTTCCATCCTTTTTTCGTTGTGCCCTGTTGTTTCGCCAGCCATTTACTTCTCGCCGTCAATCTCTTTCCGTCAGCAACCATGTCTGACTCCAAATCCTTATTCCACCATGCTCTTGATGTCTCTAACATCAAGAGCCATATCTCCATTACTCTTGAGTTGGAAAATGTCCAATATGCGACGTGAGCTCTTCAAAATTCACTCCCGATCTCACCGGGTCATCAACCATATCGTCCCGCAAGACGAAGGCAAAGAAAAAGTGGATACAACTGACGATGAGAAAGAACTTTGGTTGACCCTTGATGCTACAGTCCTTCAATGGATTTATGCAACAATATCGAATGACTTATTGTATACGATTCTTGAACCCGACTCAATGACAATGGAAGCTTGGAATCGGTTGCGTGATATATTCCAAGACAAAAAAAATTCACGTGTCGTGACTCTTGAGCAAGAATTTTCTCATACAAACATGGAGGATTTCCCTAACACCTTCGCATATTGTCAAAGGCTCAAGATTTTGTCAGATCAACTCAAGAACGTAGGAGCTCTGGTCTTAAACAATCGCCTCATCCTTCAAATGGTAGCCGACCTCATCTAAGCATATAGAGGGGTGGGAACACTTATTCATTAAAGAAATCCCCTTCCACCCTTCTATCAAGCTCGATCCATGCTCACTCTTAAAGAGGCGGGCTTAGCAAAATAGGCCACTACGAGTTCGAATGCCGTTATGATTGCAAGGGAGTCCTATGATAATTCATCCTTTGAAAATTACCCTCAAAACCGTCCAAACAGTGGTGGTAAAAAGGGTCAAAACCGTAACAACGATGATAAAAACCGCGACGGTGGCCGCGGTGGCGACAAGGGCAGTGGCGGCCTGACCGGTGGTGGCAGCGCTGGTAGCTGTAGCGGCGATCAGCAGCGGCCCAGCCAGCAGTGGCAGCCTTGGACGGGTAGTGGGCAACAGCTGTGACAACTCGAGAATTAAAAAAATTTTATAAAATCTTAAAAGATTGAATAGACGTTAAATAATAAACCTAGACAGAAAATAAGTGTATGTATTTGACATTTTTGGGAATAAATTTTATGAATTTAAAAACTTTTGGTAAAGGTTTACAATGTTAAGAGTATCTGTGTATATGGTCATATATGTGTATAGTATGTGGTTAAGGGTCAAGGGTTGATCAGATAAATTATATCGGTCACAAACCCTAATAATATATTAAGAGCCTCAACGTTCAGTTAGAAATCCCTAACGATTGATAAGAAACCCTAGCACCGGTTCTGGAAACCCTAGTTTCAGTTTTGAGAATCTGAAACCCTAATTTAAAATATTAAAACCCTAATTTGGAAGCTTGAAGATAAGTGTTAAGGTTTTTATGTTATTTATTTAATTAGGGATAGCCCTAATTGATTATTAAAAAAACCCTAATTGTTCAACTAGAAACCCTAATATACAATTATGGAACCTAAATGCTAAATTAGCAATTTTAATTAAGGAAATACTAACCTTAATTAGCAAGCTTGAATGTGATTAGGAAATTTTAATGTAATTAGAAAATCCTAATTATAATTTAGAAATTTTAATTTTCTATTTTTAAAACTTAATTAGAAAAACCTAGAATATAAATTTGTATAACCTTAAGGTTAAACCCTAAGGGTAGTGAGAAGTTACCAAGTTGCCATTAATTTTATATGTCAAATGACCAAACTACCCTTTTGAATATTTTAATGAGGTGGAGTGTAGATCTAACCCTACTTGTGGTTGGTGACCAACCCTAAGCTAGCCATGTGGTCTAGTAATCAACTTTAATCAGCCAACAACTGATCACATGATCAGCCATAAGCCTTTCATAATTTTATGAAGTCACCAAACTAAGCTCATTTGCATCCTTACACTCAACCAAACTTTCCTCTCTCCTTAGCCATGAAAATATTAAGTGAATCAGTCACTAGTGTGATCATTAGCAAGCCAGGAACAGATCACAAAGATCAGATTCAAGATCAAAGCATGATGAGGTATAAACCCTAAATTTTGTAAATCATGTGATTGTATGTTAGTTGTTGTTTAGATTGGAACTAGAGGGTGTCATTTAGTGATCTGGGTTGTTAGATCTCAGATTCATAACATCTAGATGCTCGAAATTAAAGATTTCAAAAATCTAGAAAACTGGAAAAGTGTGGTCTGACAACCGAATGTCAAACCCCATAGATCTTTACCTGTTTATAGTTTTGGTTGTTTAAATGTTTGTACTTGTAGTATGTTGTAAGGTCTTTAATCTGGAACTTGAATCAAGCCCAGATCATGTATAGATTAAAAGTTATTAGCAATCAAACTACGTTGACCGAACACGAGATCTAGTTTCTGGGTAACCCAAAAACTCAGAAATCTCTGACAACGATTTTTCAGGCGCTTGATCTTGCAACTGTTAAGTGTTTGGGCCATGTTATTGTTATATACTTGTAGCCTGGCATGTTAACTACACACTAAAGCTTTTAGATCACCCATATCCGTAACAAAATCATATATAGTCATGGTCAAAGTAGGTTGACCCAACTCCCTTATAAATATTTTTTAGAAAACCCAGATCTTCATAAACGAAATTTCTGACAACAGTTGACCGACCTTGATCTCTCAATTGTGATGTTATTAGACTGATTTAGTGTGTTAAATATGTTCCTTGACATCACTACTACATGTTAGAACTCTTAGATCACACAAACAAGACCTAGACTGCAATCTATGAGGATCCAAAGTGGGTACCTTGACTGTTCTTCATTTTCTAGGTAACCCAGAAAATGAAGAACATGTCTGACAAGGACTTTGATGGCCTATAACTTGCTGTTAAGATGCAGAATGGCCATGGAAGTTGTTTGTAGTTGTAGTACTACATAAGTACTATAATCATAACACATTAGCCAGCCCAGAAATGTAAGACCCCAACTTTTTATAAATATAAATTGAATTGCCTATATTCATTATTTTGAAATAAAAAGGTGTTAATTGATATAATACTTTGGTTATGGGTGAAATCTGTAAATTTTACAAAATAACCAAGTGGTTATAAAATATTCATTTTTGTTAGGGAATATTCATTTAGTCGTGGAATATTCTTATTGCCGGGGAATATTCGTACGACGGCGCAGTCATTTGTGGGCCCCATAACGGAATAATTGTCAGATGAAGAAAATGACAAGTTTGAGTTTTTATAAATAACGGCGTAGTTGTTACCGTTAACACTGTTGGATTACTTGGTGGTTAAAATACAGTAATACGCGTGGTTGCACAGTAGCACACGGTATTGCACAGTATTATTTTTGAATTATTGATTCTTACGTAAGAAGGCACTACTCAATAATTGTTACAGTAATTACTGTTCAATATTTTATTTTTTTGGGTTCAATAATTGCTGCGTTGATATTTTATATTATTGTTGTTTCAATAATTGTCACGGCACAGTATGTCCCATTATCAAATCAATAATTCATATTATTTGAATAATATTATTAGATAACATTATTGGCAATGTCTAGAAAGTTTTGTCAAGGAGAGGTTTGGTCACCTAATTGCGTGCCAGTAAGGAGAAATCCTTATCGAAAAGACCTCTCTTTCTTGAGAACTGTCTGGTTGTCATTATTGTGATTCTATAATATTATTTGTGAATAATTAATTATTAATTTATATGATAAGAAAATTTTTATTTTATGTGGATATAATTGATGGATATATTTATTCTATGTGGATATAAATGAAGGAATTTTAGCATGAAATAATTGTTGAAAGTTTGACATATTTTTGTGGAATTACAATTATTTCTCTGATAAAATATTCATTCAAATATATTATTATAATATATTAAAATTGTTTTTCTTTAAAAAAGGGTTATATATATATATATAATCATGTGATAAAGGAGTGGAGTCAGTGGGCAAATTGTAAAAGGATTTTAATTTTCAAAAGTAATGCAGTAGTTGTTTTTGTTTTTTTTCAAAGATGGTGTATTCTGCTTATGTTTTTCCTAAGTGGGTTGGTGGATCCTTTTTATTCTTTGTTGGTGACTTGAATGAATTAATGTCACCATAATGGTATGAGATTTTCCATGTGGACCTTACCTATAAGGAAGAAATGAGTGGTTAGTGTTTTGTTAGGCCATTTGTTGGTGAAAAAACGTTGCATGCAACCTTGTTTCAAAAGGTGGCCCCCACCCATATGAAAATATAAGAATGTAGTGGAAAGATGAATAATTGATGCAAGATGTATATTGATTGATGTTATAGGGATAAAATATTGATGATGGACTTTTAAATTCATAGATGATAGTAGATTTCATTCTCTACTTAACTCTTCTAATGAATTTTTATTTCAGCTGCGAATATTGATCTAAAACTGGTTGTCCATTATATTTTATCTGATTTGTTGAAGGCTAACGATAAATTGTTGTTCTTTATTTTAGTCATAATATTCTTTATTGGGCTAGTTGAGCTCACCCTTTTCTTTTTTGTTCCATTTTTCTTCTCAGGAGGTGAGAATATAGCAGGAACCAATCAGGGTAAAAAGTGATGGTCCTTGACAGTTGTTTTAGCAGTCCTCACTATTTTTGTAAAATAGTGTATCAATAAATGTAATGAGGACTTATTTGAGTGTGGATATTCTCTAGAAAACAATATTTGTATTTAAACTCACAACATGTGTGTTGTCGTATTTTGCACGACAATTGTAATAATAAAAGTTGTAGTTGTTTCTGTACCATGTATTTGACGACTTAGAATGGGTGATGTATACCTATTTTGGGGGCGTCACAAGAAACGTAATGAATAAGGATCTATCACTGGTCAAACATGATAACTTGAACACTGGCATGAAGGTTCTGGGCAGGCTTAAGAACACCTATAGCGACGGATCTGTCGCTATAGGGACCTTTAGTGACAGTTTATTTATGGAAATTAATTATTTTATTTATTAAATATATAAAAATTGTTTTAATGATTAAAAATACATAATAAATTCCTACAAATTATTTTGAAGCCTGAAAATTAGTTTTTAATTATTTTGAGTATATTTCATAAATATTTAATATTTTTGGAATATAAGTGGTATTTAATTTATTTAATTAAAATATTAAATAAATTACTTAGAAATGATTTTAATACTTGAAAAATTATTTAAAATTATAATATGGTATAAGAAAATATTTTAAGTTATTTTTAATGACTTTTAATATTTTGTGATGAATTTCATTAATAAATTAATATTAATGGTAATTATTTTGTTTAATAAATGTATTAAATAAATTATGAAAAAATAGAATTAATGCTTTAAAAATTACATAAAAAAGATTTAAGTGTTATAAAAATATTTTAAGTTATAAAATATAACTTTTGATATTTGGTCATAAAAAACATTAATATTTTAATATTAATGGCAGATAATTAATAATAGTTTTAATTACTTTAAAATCATTTAATGGTAATAATAAGGTATTAAAAATACTTAGAGATATTATAAATATATTATTGTGACACCCCCAAAGCAGGTATATATCACTCATCTTGAGTCGCCAAATACATGGTATAAAATTTAAATAAACCTTAATTATACAACAGTCGTGTAAAATACGACAAAACATAATCTAAGAGTTTTAATAAGAATATTGTCATCTAGACAATATCCACAATCAAAGGAATCCTCATTACATTTATTGTCATACTATTTAACAAAATAGTGAGGACTACTAATGCTATCATCTGGATCGTCACTCCATTCCTCAACTCGTCCCAGCTATATTTTCATTTCCTAAAGAGAACAGTGAAAGAAAGTGTGAGCTTAACTAGCCAAGTAAGAAATATTATGACTAAGATAATGCAGAATAAATTATCATTAGCCTTCAACAATGTTAAACTGATAAAATACAATAAACATCAAGTTTAATTACAGCGGAATAAGCAATCCATTAGAAGAGTCAAGTAGAGTATAAAATCTACTATCTTCTATGATTTAAAAAAAATTCATCAATTTATTGTTGAGACTCGGCTAAAAAAAAATAAATCACATCATCGAATCATCCCTACACCATGGCCAAGGATATTCATTAAATCATCAATGGTCATGAATATACCGAATAATTCCTGGTCATAATCAAGGGCGGAGGGGGGGTCCCGGGGGGTCCACGGCCCCCCTGTTGCGAGAAATTTTTTTATGTACTAGGGAGGGTCCAACTTGAAATTCGTGAAGTCCGGGGGGTCCGAGGTGCGCTGAGAAGAAGAAGGAAGGGGAAGAAAAAAAAGTAATTTTTTTATAACTTAGGATTGGGTTGTTTGACTTGTTTCAGAACTAGCCCACACAAAGAAAAATATTTCTCATGTAGTCATGTTCGTATGTATTTTTTCTAAAAGTCATGATGGCCTATTAAGCCACTAAAGTCAACATATTACATATGTTATATTACCAAATAACAAAACCGCCACCACAAGTCCACACTGAAATAAAAACAGAAACAGAGCCACGGAGCACGGGGGAATTGTTCGCTGCTGCGGTGCTGCCTGCTGGAGAGTGGAGAGTGAAGCGCCGCTGCTGCCTGGCGCCTGCTGCTATCCTGTCGCGGTGCCGCCAGATGCCAATCGACTCCATCACTCCAACTTCTAAGGTTAGGTTCCAACATTTTTTGTTTGGTTTTTGTTCCTTAATTTCTGACTAAAAAATAGGTTTTTTCTTTGATTTATAAACCAAAATTGATATATTTTCGTTAATTCTAAGTGGGTTTTGTTACCAAATTTGGTTGCATTCATTCTAACTTCTAAGTGGGTTTCACTTATTTAAATTTAGGGTTTCAATTGCTAATTTTGTGTTTCGATTTGTAATTGATTTTTTTTTGTTTCAATTGAATTTGAGGAACTAATTGAAATGTTGAATTGCTTATGATTTATAATTATGATTTTGTTGAATGTTGAATTACTTGTGATTTAGGAATATGGAAAAATATTTTCAACGAACTAAGAGTCCGTTCACAACAACTACGTCACAAGACACACAACCACAACCATAACCACAACCACAACCACAACCATAACCACAACCACAATCACAATCACAATCACAATCGCAACCACAACCGATTGAGCCGTTATGTGAGGATGTTAATGATATTATTGGTGATCCGGGATTGTGCAAATGCATCAACGAATACGATCCTCGGATTAGAGATGAATTTTGAAGAAATAAGTGCAAATGGGCCCTTGTCAACCAATTTATTATTTTTATCCGAAAATAAAAATAGGGGATAGAATGAGGGCTTTCCAATTTGATTGGTTCAAGAAATGGGAATGGTTGGAATATAGCATTTCTAAAGATGCCGCATTTCTAAAGGATTTCGAAATTGGAAGAAAGCTTCAGAAAAATTTGGGGACCATATCAGAAGTGAAGGAAGTGCACACAACAATGCCCGGATTTCATATTTTGCTTTCAAAGATCAAAGGCAAAGTGTGACACAGAAGATATCTTCTGGAACAGAAGTATTAAATGCTGCCTATTGCACTCGGTTGACATCAAGTGTGGATGTTGTTCGATTGCTTCTAACATGCGGGTTAGCTTTTCGTGGGCATGATGAGTCGGCACACTCGCTAAATAGAGGTAATTTTCTTAAAATACTTACTTGGCATAGCTTGCATTGTGATGAAGTTGGAAAAGTAGTTAAAGAGAATGCACCTGCAAACCATCAACTTACTTCTCCTGATATTCAAAAACAAATTGTTAGTGCTTGTGCATCAGAAACAACGAAAGCTATTATTGATGATATTGGTGATAAATGCTTTACTTTATTGATTGATGAGGCTCGAGATAGTTCAGTAAAAAAGCAAATGGCCGTTGTTTTAAGATATGTAAACAACAAGGGAGAAATTTTAGAACGGTTTGTTGGAGTTGTTCATGTTAAAGACACCAACGCACTTTCTTTGAAAAATGTCATTCATAATTTTTTAGCTAAATATGGATTATCAATCTCACAAATTAGAGGTCAAAGATATGACGGGACTTCTAACATGCGGGGTGAGCTAAATGGTTTGAAAACTCTAATTTTGAGTGAAAATCCATGTGCAAGATATGTTCATTGTTTTGATCACCAAATTCAGTTAGTTGTTGTGGAAAATGCTCAAGTAAACCAATTCGTGTGCTACTTTTTTGAATATGTGGCTTTGATAACGAATACGGTTGGGGCTTCTTGCAAAAGAATGGATGAACTAAGACAAAGACAACATGAAAATATGGTGGAGTGTTTAGAAAAGGGTGATATTTCCACAGGAAGAGGTTTGAATCAAGAAACTAGTTTAGCTCGGCCGGGTGCTACACGTTGGGGTTCACACTACAAAACAATTGTTCATCTTCTATCTATGTGGTAATCAGTGGTTGAAGTTCTTCAGAATATATATAAAGATGGACAGGAATCCAAAAGTAAAGGCATTGTTGTGGGCTTGATCGATAATATGAAAACATATGAGTTTGTATTCATTGCTCACTTGATGAAGGTAGTGTTGGGGTTGTAAAATATTTTGTCATAGTTTTTGCAACAAAAAGA
This sequence comes from Panax japonicus, assembly GCA_020205505.1. NCBI lineage: Eukaryota > Viridiplantae > Streptophyta > Magnoliopsida > Apiales > Araliaceae > Panax > Panax japonicus. Next base: position 67,398,226 of record CM035092.1, read on the forward strand.
TCAGAATATTGTAGAGGCCATGAATTTGGTTGTTACTTCCAAGAGACAATTGCAACATCTCAGGGAGAATGGATGGGATGATCTATTAGGAGATGTGAACAATTTTTGTTCTGAACATAATATTAGCATCCCTAATATGGAAGATAATGTTCCAGGTCGCCTTCGTTGCAAACACACATACTTTCACCACTTTCGTGTTGAGATATTTTGTCAGGTATTCAATTGTTTTTCTCTATTTATACTTCTAATTATTTTTTTGAATATAGAAGTAATTTTATTTTATATTTTTTAGGTTGTTGATCGTATTAGTCAAGAGATGGATAATTGTTTCACTGAGACGAAAACAGAATTGCTCTTGTGCATAGCAAGTCTTGATCCTAAGAATTCGTTCTCCAATTTTAGTTTTTCAAAGTTAGTTCGACTTGCAGAACTATATCCACATGACTTTTCAATGGATGATCGAATGGAGCTTAAAGAACAACTAAAGATGTGGATTTCTGAAATGAGAGGAAATGCAAGATTTTCTAAACTAGAAAATGTCGGAGAACTTGCAACTAATATGGTTGAGGTGGGATATCACACTACTTTTCATTTAGTATATCTTCTTATCAAGTTGGCTTTAGTTTTGCCTGTTGCGACTGCTAGTGTGGAACGAGTATTTTCTGCGATGAATATTGTTAAGACAAATTTGAGTAACAAGATGGGAGATGACTTTCTCACCGACTGTTTGGTGCGCTATGTCGAGTGAGATATTTTTAGGCGCATTGATAATGAAGTGATTATCCAACATTTTCAGAAAATGAGAACTCGCAGGTTGGATTTACCGCCTTTACGGTCCGAACTCCGAAGAGAGACTCCGTCGTTCTAGTACCGTTACCAGTTCAACAGTCAACAATGTGTTTCAATTTGTAATTGATTTTTTTTTGTTTCAATTGAATTTGAGTAACTAATTGAAATGTTGAATTACTTGTGATTTAGGATTATGATTTTGTTGAATTATTTGTGATTTAGGAATATGGAAAAAAAAATCAACGAACTAAGAGGCTGTCGAAAAAAAATTACATGCATAATCCGGACCCCCCTGTTGAAATCCTCTGGCTCCGCCACTGGTCATAATCATACCAAAAACTGTCCATCAATGCACTACAGGCCAATGAGGACTTTTACCACATCATTCGTCACATTACGGTCATGATTATACCGAATAATTCCTGGTCATAATCATAACAAGTCCATCTATACACGTAAGCCAAAGATGACTTTCATCACAATATAAGCATGAGGATGATGACAATGACATAATAATTCAATAAAACAAGTTCAAGGATAAATTTTAAAGATTTATAATTTAATTTATCCAGAAATCAATAACGTCCAAATTGTCAACATGATACCGCTTTGTAGAGTAAAATTCAAGAATGCTCAGAAGAATATTTCCATGAAAAGATACTGGATGAAGCTCAAATATCAAGGATATTCCACTAATTTTATGGAGTATAGAAGCCAAAACTTTAACCAACTGAGTATAATAGAATATATGAAATCGTAAATGGATTTTTGCCTGCCATGCGGTAATCCACGTAGACAGATCATTTTCACAATTTAATAAGGAATGAATACGATGGATCATTCAACATGCATGCGGTAATCCACATAGAAAGGTTATTCCAACAGAATAATAAAGAATGGAATAACAGAAGAATTCACCAGGCGTTCGTAATCCGCACAGACAGATTATTCCTACAGAATAATAAAGAATGAAACCAGGTCATGCGTAACTCGCAAAGACAGGATATTTCAACAGAATAATAAAGAATGGAATCAGGTCATGCGTAATCCGCACAGACAGTATATTCCAATAGAATAATAAAGAATGGAACCAGGTCATACGTAACCCGCACAGATAGGATATTCCAACAGAATAATAAAGAATAGAATAACAACAGAATTCACCAGGCATGTGATAGACCTCACAGACAGGTTATTCCAACAGAATAATAAAGAATGGAATAACAAAAGAATTTCACCATGTAGGCGGTACTTCTCACAGACAGGTTATTCCAACAGAATAATAAAGAATGGAATAACAGAAGAATTTTAACATGTAGGCGGTACTTCACATAGACAGGTTATTCCAACAGAATAATAAAGAATGGAACCAGGTCATGCGTAACTCGCACAGACAGGATATTCCAATAAAATAATAAAGAATGGAACCAGGTCATGCGTAACCAGCACAGATAGGATATTCCAACAGAATAATAAAGAATAGAATAATAACAGAATTCACCAAGCATGTGATAGACCTCACAGACAGGTTATTCCAACAGAATAATAAAGAATGGAATAACAGAAGAATTTCACCATATATGCGGTACTTCGCATAGACAGGTTATTCCAACATAATAATAAAGAATGGAATAACAACTCTTACTAGTATTGAACGAAAATAACTCTCTTCATGAATATGAAAGAATAATACCCCTTACCTCAAAAGAAGACTGGATACTAGAATAGTGAGGTAGCAGACTTCTCTTCTTCTTTCTCTCTAAAATTTCTCTCTATAATAATTGATCTAAAGCTTTAGTGAATTTGTGAGAAATGAAGGAATAATGAGCTTCTATTTATATGAAAATATAGTTTCGATAATTGCACGTTTTTGAGCTCGAAATATTACAGTACAATACCTTTAACTTTTCTTTCATTTTTAATTTAGTCCTGCAAGTATTATCAAACTTGCACCACATCCCCTAATATTAAATAATGGGAATCAATAGTTCAATCATGTGAATCAATAGTTATAATCATGTGAAAATACGAATTACAGTATAGTACCTCCATCTATACCTCCATTTTTAACTTAGTCATGCAAGTATTATCAATCTTGCACCAACTCCCCTAATAGTACAAGAATGTGAATCAATAGTTCACACATTTGAACAAATAGTTATAATCATGTGAATTAATAGCAATTAATTGCTCATTTATCCGATTAATTACCCGACTGGTCAGTAAAACTTCCAGACATCAATTAATATCGAAATAAATGTCGATTTCCACTAACACTAATAATTCTAACACAATGGAACTATCAATTTCATCTTTAATCAACACGAACTTATTCATCATTAATATTATAACTCACAATATTTAACAACCATGTCATTCTCAGGAAAGAGGGGCTTTCCGATAAGGATTTCTCCTTATCGGTGCGCAATTAGATGATCAAACCTCTCATTGACAGAACTTCTAGACATTGTAAATATTGCAATTTAATAATATAAATAACTTTGTCGTCTCAATTATTGATTTAATAATATAACATATTATACAGATGATACTGTGACAATAATTGAATCAATAATATGAGAGATATGATGCAACAATTACTGTAGCAATAATTGAGTATAACTGAGTGACTTCTCACGTAAGCATCAATAACCAATACCTTGTGCTACTATGCAACCACGCGTATTACTGTACTTTTACTACCGGGTACTTCAACAGTTTTAACGTTAACACTTCCGCCGTTATTTTTATAAAAAGATAATTATGTTGTTTTCTTACAACGACAATACTTCCGTTGTGGGGTCCATCAATGATTGTGTCGTCGTACGAATATTCCTGTTAAAACGAATATTCCCTGACCAATCGAATATTATATAACCACTTGCTTACTTTGAAAATTTTATAACTATTATCCACAACTATAACATTATATCAAATCCACACCATAATATTCAAAAAAATATTTCAAGAAATTTAAATCTTTATTCATAAAATCTGGGGTCTCACAATTATAATATTATGTTATGGATTTCATTAATATTTAATATTAAATAAATATTAATGATAATAGGATTAAGTGATACTTAAATCATATAAATATGATATTAATGATTGAAAAATCATGATAAATAGTAATAATTATCTAAAAATTATTATGGGCCTAAGAAAATTATTTTGACTGATAAATAAAATTACCTAAGATAATTGTTAAGTGTTTAGGTAGAGTTTAATTAAACTTAAACTCGATAATTGTCCGATTAAGCCGTCGGGAAGTCCTAATAGTACCAAACTCAACACAGACTGTAATTGTTTGACTTAATACTAGGTCTTGTGTGCTAAATAGACTGATAGGTTTATGTGATAATGTGTTTAGATTATTTTATACTGTGATGATATTATTCTAATATTTGGAGATCAGTATTATCTATATTAGGTCTTCGGATAAAGCTAAGTTATATTTTGTAATGGTAATCAACGGTGCAGGCAAGTTTCTTTGAACTATACTTTTATTGAGCAAGTTCTCTCTAACTCAACCCTGAGTTATAATTTTTCAAGTATATTTATGGTTAATCATTATTGATTTTACCATGTCTATGAATTTTTGAATCGCACTATGTGCATATTGTATGAGTTCATCAGGTATGAAAGGCTAATCACCTTCATTACCATTCGGTTCAGATATAACTGTTATGTTTATGTTCAATATTGGTTCAGCTATGAAAATTTGTCCATGCTAGTTTACAATTATATTGTTGAATGTTAGCCAGCTATTATTCAAAATCTTTCCATCATGATATATCCTTACTTTATTGAACTTAAACTTGATAGGCAAGCTTATTGCTCACCCTTGATAAATCATGATAAACATTGCAGATTAAGGCGAATACGTCGGATACAAGAAAGATAAAGCCAAGTTCAGCTTGGGACTATGTGCGCAGCTAGATTTGTATCAGTAATTTATTATAATAACATTGTATGTTAGATAGGATATGGAATTGTGTATAAGCTATGGTTACTCGACCTTGGGGATAGTGTATAATGTTTAATGTATAAATAATTTATATTTATATCTTCCGCAATAGTTAGAACTAGTGTACCAGATCCGTGGTGATTTAGGACCCGGATTTGGGGGTGCTACAACAGCAGTGGTCATGGTCTTTCATGTCATGGGCCATTCCTCCTTGTCCTTACCCAATAGCTCCTTGGGCCAGGCCCATGACTCAGCAAACGCAGGCTGGAGTTCTTGGCCCACGCCCTCAGCAAGCATATTCTGTCGCAGCACATCCCCCTCCAACTGACATCGAGGTCGCGATGAACACACTTGGGCTCACTCCTCCGGATGCAAACTGGTACATGGATACCGGTGCCACCACTCATATGACATTCGCTCAAGGTAATCTCTCGTCTTATTTTAATTTGAGCAATAATTGTGGTATAATTGTCATAAATGGTCATTCAATTCCAATTCATGGTTATGTTCATACAAACTTATCTCCCCCAAACCCACCTTTATCCTTAAAGAATGTCCTTTATGCTCCTCAACTTGTTAAAAACTTAGTTTCAGTTCGGAAGTTTACTATTAATAACTCGGTTTATGTTGAATTTGATCCTTTTGGGTTTTCTGTGAAGGACTTTCAGACGGGGATGCGTCTAATGAGATGTGATAGTCGGGGCGAGCTTTATCCTATCACCACTACCATCACCACAAATCAAGCAACCTTATCTTCCACTTTTATAGCTTTAGCATAGTCTTTATGGCATGAACGTTTGGGTCATCCGGGAGCACCTATTTTTGACTTTCTTAGGCTAAATAATTTTATTGAATGTAATGTAACTCGTAGTTCTCATGTTTATCATTCTTGCTCACTTGGAAACATGTTAAATTGCCTTTTATTGCATCTACTTCATGCACTTTTATGCCATTTGATATTATCCATAGTGATCTTTGGACATCTCCCGTTTTGAGATCTTCTGACCACAGATATTATATCATCTTATTGGATGATTATTCTAATTTTTTGTGGACTTTTCCCCTGTCTAAAAAGTCTCAAGCTTTTTCCACGTTCTTAAAATTTAAAGCATTCATCCGCACTCAATTTGAACGGGAAATAAAGAACATTCAATGTAATAATGGTAGGGAATTTGATAATGGGCCATTTTTGGAATTTTGTAAAGCTAATGGTTTGTCTTTTCGTTTTTCTTGTCTTCATACTTCATCACAAAATTAAACAACTGAAAGAAAAATTCGAACTGTTAACAACATTGTTCGCACTTTACTTGCTCATGCTTCCTTACCACCATCATTTTGGCATCATGCATTACAAATGGAAACCTACCTTCTCAACATCCTTCCAAGTAAACAATTAGCCTATCAATCCCCTCTCAAAATTCTCCATCAGAAAGACCCATCCTATTCTCATCTTTGGTTGTTTGGTTGCTTATGCTACCCTCTTTTCCCATTTACTACAATTAACAAGTTACAATCCCGCTCTACCCCGTGTGTTTTTTTGGGTTATCCATCTCATCATCGTGGCTACAAATGCTATGATTTATCCTTAAATAAAATCATACTAAGTCGCCATGTCATTTTCGATGAGACCTAATCCCCTTTTGCTAAAGTGCATATTCCATCAATTCACACATATGATTTTTTGGATGATGGTTTGTCTCCTCATGTAGTCCATCATTTGGCCTCACAATGAAGCCCACGTCAAGAAATACTCAACTCGCCTACTTTTCCTGCTCACCCTGACCTAGCCACTATCAGCCCAACTCGTCTAACGCGTCCTTCGGGCCCAACACCTGATAGCTCAGCGCACACCGAACCACTTTCTTTTCCAAGCCCTGTTGCTGATGTAAAACCCCGAATTTTATGAAATAAAAGTATTTAATTTTTTATAATTATTATTCAGTAAATGGTTAAATTGATAAGAGGTTAAAAATTTAAGGGTGATATATGTAAATGTTTTAAATAAGCAAGTGGTTATAAAATACTCATTATTGTCGGGGAATATTCATTTAGTCATGAAATATTCTTGTTATCGGAGAATATTCGTACGACGGCGCAGCCATTTGTGGGCCCCATAACAGAATAACTGTCAAATGAAGAAAACAACAAGTATGAGTTTTTTATAAATAACGGCGTAGTTGTTACCGTTAAAACTATTGGAATACCTGGTGGGTAAAGTTAATTAATACGCGTTGTTGCACAGTAGCACACGGTATTACACAATATTTTTAAATTATTGATTCTTATGTAAGAAGGCACTACTCAATAATTGTTACAGTATTTACTGTTCAATATTTTATTTTATTGATTCAATAATTGCTACGTTGATATTTTATATTATTGTTGTTTCAATAATTGTCACTGCACAGTATTTTCCATTATCATATCAATAATTCATATTATTTGAATAATATTATTAGATAGCATTATTGACAATGTCTAGAAAGTTTTGTCGAGGAAAGGGGTTAGGTCATCTAATTGCGCACAAGTAAGGAGAAATCCTTATAGGAAAGCCCCCTCTTTCCTGGGAACGACCAAGTTGTCATTATTGTATATTTGTAATATTATTTATGAATAATTAATTATTGATTTATATGATATGGAAATATTTATTTTATTTGGATATAAATGGAGAAATTTTTAGAAAAGTGACAATCGTTGAAAATTGATATTTTATCTCTTCTGATAAAATAAGTCATTCAAATATATTATTATATTACATTATAAATGTATAATGTGATAATATAATAATGGTGATATTTTTACACTAAATTCACGGTATATGAATAAAATGGGGTGTAAGAGAGAAAATAGAATTATGAATTTTTTTTAATAATTATAAATGTTTTAATATATATATATATATATATATATATATATATATATATATATATATAAACATGTGGTGGGTGGAGTTGTACGTTTTGGTAGGCTTTGAAATTTCAAAGAAGGAATACTGCAAAGAAGAAAAAAAAGCCCTGGAAGTAAGCTAACCGCAGAAATTGAAATCACCAAAAAATTATTTGTGGATTTTTCGTGGTCACTGTTTGAATGAAACTGGTCCAAAGGACTCATAGTCCGAAAAATTAGTGTTCTTAAGCTATATTGCATGAGTTATAATTTTTAATCCGACCGTTGGATCGTTGTAATTTTTGGATATGTTATACATATATAAGTTGAGTATATGTTCAAAAATTTTGAACCGTTAAAAATTAACGTTTGATTTGTTATGAATTTTAAGAGGTGACTGATTCAGAAATTATTTTTATAAATGATTTTGGTGGAGATTTCTATAAGGTGGGACCCACTTGTCCTTTTGTCTCTTGATTTTGTTGAATTCAAGTGTGGTGGGCGTGAATGGGGTGGGTGGAAAGCCACCGGTAGCCAGTTTGTCAGCTTTGGAATGCTAAGCTTTTCCTTTAAATAGGGTGCTTATTTAGAATTAAAAATCACACCAGAAACATAAGTTTTTTCTCTCTATATTATCGAGCGTATTCTCTTGATTATTTAGATACTTTGAGAGTTGCTATTCAGTGCAAGTTCCCTTCAGCATTACATCCGATATTCGAGTCAGAAGTACTGCTCTTTTTATGTAGGGGATGGTAAGGGATTGTAAGGGATGGTAAGGAATGTTATTTTCTTCGTAAATGATATTATTTCTTTCAATATCATTATGCCAAAATATTAGTATGAATGTTATTGTGGAATTTTTTACCTTTTTGTGTCGGTGTCACTATTCATATATACAACACTATTCACGTATACTATTTACGTATATGACATTATTTACATATACGATACTATGTACGAATACGGAGTACTATTCACGAGTTACTACTTATGAGTTAGTATTCACGAGTTTTTTATTTATGAGTTACTATTCACGAGTTACTATTTATGAGTTACTATTTATGAGTTACTATTCACGAGCTACTATTTATGGGTACTATTCACGACAAAATTGGTTTCTTTTTCTGACCAAATTATCGTTGATTTATGAATATTTCTCTTGAAATTAAATCTATGTTTTGATCATATTGTTTTTATTATCATATATAACATTTTTATAACCCTGGTGATGGAATTTCTTTTTCACTTGAGTGTAAAGATGGGTAGATTATTGGTATGATCGTGACTATGGGTTCTATTTGGCCAGTAGTGCAAAGATGAATTGTTGACTGGTATGATCATGACCATTGAATTTATAAATAATTATCTTTAGCTTAAGTGCAAAGGTGAATTGATCAACATGGTTATAATTATTGTTTATATAAATTCTGAAATGATTATATATATTTTTGAGATATTAATATCTTTGGCCCGTAGTGCAAAGATGACCTGTTGTTGAATATCTTTGGTCGGTAGTGCAAAGATGAACTGTTGATGAATATCTTTGGCCTATAGTGCAAAGATGAATTTATTAGTATGATTATAAACAGGAACTGTGATTTGGTATAACCATGATCTTTGATGTTTCAGGTAAAGACATGTGATGAAAATTATCTTCTTCCTTGATGAAAAGAGAAATTTAGAACTACAATTATGATTATGAGTTATACACGTGATTGTGGATAGAAACTGTTGATTGATGTTACAGGGATAAAACATTGTTGGTGGACTTTTAACATGGAGAAGATAATAGACCTTATGGTCTATTTGACTCTTTTGATGGATTATTCGTTCCGCTGCAACTATGGTTGAAAAGTTTTATCATCTACCATATGTTCTAAATCTCTAATTTATTACTGATGAAGGCTATTGATAATTTAATTATCTATAGTCATGATATTCTTTATTGGGCTAGTTATGCTCACCCTTTTGTTTCACAATTCCTTTTAGGTAATAAGAAAGTAGCTGGGTCGAGTGGGGGTAACAGGGGAATAAAAAGGTGGTCTATAGCTATTGAGGTTCTCCCTAAACAGTATAGAAATAATCTTATTAAGAATTTGAGATAAGTGTGTCGTATTTTATACATCATTTAACCGTTGATTTTGGTGAACCGAATAGGGTGAAGTGAACCCAACTTTGGAAGGGTGTTTTGCCACTATCATACAAGATGTCTAATGACCTACGACTTCATGTTATCATAAGACAGGGTTGTGCACATCCACTTGCTGATTATATCTACGAGCACTACCTATATAGTCTTGGAGTTTGGTTGAAATATAATTCTCAATTGGAGACAATGGAGATAATTATAAGTCAAGTGAAGACTTACCATTGGAAAGAACATGATAGCAATCTTCTCATTTTTCTTTAGGGTCTATTGGGTCAACCAAAGATAATTCTCGAGTCATATGATATTTATTATAACTTAGATGCATGGCCTCCCATGTACGAAGGTTTCCTTGAACATTTTCCAAAGATTTTAATTTCTAAAACAGTTATTGACTATACCTTTATGTAATGTATCAGTGTGAGGTGTTATCCAATTAAAGAGATGAGAGTCACAGTTGGTATTAAAAGTCATAGTATATATTTTGTTGTATTTTGCACGACAATTGTAATAATGAAGTTGTACTTGTTTTCTGTACCATGTATTTGGTGACTCAAAATGGGTTGGGTGGATTGGACCTATTTTGGGGGCGTCACAGCTAAGCTACATGTCTCAGTCCAACCTCTTCTAATTCCAGGCCACAGACCATTTACTAGGAGTCAACATAGGATTTTTAAGCCCAATAAAAAGTACAGTCTTCTTACCCATGTTACTAAATCACCTCTACCTCGTAACCCCGTGTCTGCCCTTCATGAACCGAATTGGAAATTGGCTATGGATGATGAATATAATACTCTTATTAAAAACAAGACATGGGATTTGGTGCCCCGTCCACCTAATGTTAATGTGATTCGTTCGATGTGGATTTTCAGACATAAAGAAAAATTTGATGGTTCTTTTGAGAGGCATAAAGCCCGACTTGTAGGTGATGGAAAAACTCAACAGGTTGGCATGGATTATGGCAAGACTTTTAGCCTGGTAGTCAAATCAGAAATAATTCGCACTGTTCTCAATTTAGGTCTCTCTAAAGCATAGCATATTCATCAGCTTGATGTGAAGAATGCTTTCTTACATGAAGAACTTAAGGAAACTGTATACATGTATCATCCTATGGGTTTTTGAGACCCAACACATCCTAACCATGTCTATTTGCTGAAGAAGTCTTTGTATGGGCTCAAGCAAGCTCCACGGGCCTGGTACAAAAGGTCTGCAGATTATGTTTCTACTATTGGATTCTCTCACAGCAAGTGATCATTCTTTCTTCATCTACCGTAAAGGTACTGATATGGCTTACATTCTTCTGTATGTAGATGATATTATCTTATCTTCTTCCTCAGATGTTCTTCGCAAGTCTTTCATGACACTTCTTGGCTCAGAATTTGCTATGAAAGATTTAGGGCCACTGAGTTATTTCTTGGGGATAGCTGTAATTCGTCATGCAGGTAGTCTATTTTTGTCTCAAAGGAAGTATGCTGAAGAGATCATAGAACGAGTTGACATGTCATCTTGTAAGCCCAATCCCAAACCAGTTGATACTAAACCAAAGCTAAGTTCTACTTCTAGCATACCATATGATGATCCATCACATTATCGCAGCCTTGTAGGAGCCCTGCAATATCTCACTTTCACGAGACCTGACATATCTTATGATGTCCAACAGATTTGTTTATTCATGTATAACCCGCTGGAGGAACACATGTATACTCTAAAGCGCATTGTGTGCTATATTCAAAGCACTCTAAACCATGGCTTGCATCTATATCCATCTTCGACAACCACTCTAGTTTCTTAGAAAGATGCCAATTGGGGTGGGTGTCTAGAAACCAGACGCTCGACATCCGATTATTGTGTATTTCTTGGTGATAATTTGATCTCTTGGTCCTCGAAACGGCATGCTACTTTATCTCGATCTAGTGCAGAGGCCGAATATCGAGGGGTCGCCAATGTGATTTTTGAGTCTTATTGGTTATGAAACCTTGTTCTGCAACTTCATTATCCTATTCAGAAGGCTACATTGGTCTACTGTGATAATGTTAGTGCAATATATCTCTCCGAGAATCCTATTCAACATCAGCGCACTAAACATATCGAGATGGATATTCACTTTGTTCGCGAAAAGGTTGCGCGTGGACAAGTACGTGTCTTACATGTCCCGTCGCGCTATCAAATTGCCGATATTTTTACAAAAGGTCTTCCATTGGTTCTATTTGAGGATTTTCAGGACAGTCTCAGCATACGAAAACCTCTCACTTCGACTGCGGGAGTGTGATATCATATATGTAAATATAGTAATAATCTTTAATTATCTTTTGTGTATGTTAGGTATATAATTTGTTACCTTAATTAGAGACTAAATTCTCTCTTGTAACAACCTTAATTAGAGCCTAGATTCTCTCTTGTAACAACTATATATTACTGACCTTTGTTAACGTCATGGACACGAAAAATCACCTTCTTTCAATATCGAGTATGATTCATTAAAAAAATAAAATAGTCAAACCTTAATCTGAGCAAACATTGATATGCTTGAATTCGACTCGTGTATCATTTAACAGAAAAGAGTATCGATCAGACTCAACTCAGATCAACTTCGAATTTTAACTTTGGATCATATTTTTGAGCTGATCTCGAGTCGAGTATCGACATACTCGATTCGACTTACACTCCTACTTGTTTCTATATAACAAACTCACATAGTCACATGGTTTTAAAAGTCAAAACCCACATACAACTTTAACTGATTAGTCTTAACAAATAATACTCCATTCATTCAAGTTTACTTGTCTCAATGTTCTTTTTTGTTTGTCTAAATCTATGTCTTTTTCATTTTTAATGCTATTAATTTTGACATTACTTTTTCAATAATACCCTCACTTAACTTCAAAAAAATAATCTTTAAAAACAACATGGCATACATTAGAAAAAGTAACATTATTAATTTTGACATTGAAATTTCAATCACACTTCTTTTTCCTTCTCTCTCTCCTTTATTTTATTGTTCCAAGAAAGAGTTCGGAGATGAAATAAAACAAAAAATATGATAATAAAATAATTAAGATATGTAATTTGGAGATCAATTTTTTTTCAATTTTTTTTAAATTAGCATATATTTAGTAGATAATTTAATAATTGTAATCAACCACAACCAGACACATCATTTTGTATTTTTTTTAACAATTGTTTAGTCACAAGAATATTATTTATTTCATATTTCTTCTAATCTTATTTGTGATTCGTTACATGATCAAAATAATTCAAATTATGTTTTGCATTAGACTATAAGGGGGCGTTTGGTTGGCACTAGGTATGTTAATGATCCAAATCTGAAAAAATTATACTCTGATCTAATATGATCTATCAAGTGTGATAATATATCATTGATTTGATTCATCATGTAATTGATCATTGATCTGTCACATGATCCATATTATCCAACGATAAAAAAATGTAATCGATTCATTTTAAAAAAATTATTTGTACAGTTATATTAATTTATAAAATATATTATTTATAAAGTTATGAAAGAAATTCACATAATCTCCCTAAAAATTTTACTTTCACATTATAATTTGGATAATTTACATATTCTATTACATTTTTAAAAATAATTACAATAATAGTGCCCTCACAAAAATTTTACACAACTAATACACTTCCATATTTATTTACAATACTAGTGTAATACATAATTACCAAAAAAAGTGTAATCTTATCCCTTTAATTATGCACACGATTTTCTCCCCTATCTCTCCCACAATTTTCTCCCTATCTCTCCCACGATTTTCTCCCACTCCATTTCTGTTTCCCTTCTTCTTCTCCTCCCTCCCTCCGCCTCCTCCTCCTCCTCCTCCTGTCCAACCCCTCCCCACCCTCACGCCTCCCCCCTCCCCCTCCTCCCACATCCCGCCTCCCCTCCTCCCCTCCTCCCGCCTCCACCTCCTCCAGCCACTCCCTCCCCACCTCCCCTCCCCACCCCACCCCACCCCACCCCACCCTACCCTACCCTACCCTCACGCCTCCCCTTCCTCCCGCCTCCTGCCTCCACCTCCTCCCTCCTCCCACCTCCCATCCCCACCCTCACGCCTCCTCCCCTCCTCCTCCTCCTCCTGTCCAACCCCTCCCCACCCTCACGCCTCCCCCTCCTCCCGCCTCCCATCCTCCCCTCCCCTCCCCACCCCACCCCACCCCACCCCACCCTACCCTCACGCCTCCCCCTCCTCCCGCCTCCCCTTTCTCCCGCATCCCCCTCCTCACGCCTCCCTTTCTCCTCCCCCCTCTTCTCGCCCCCTTTCTCCTCCACCCTTCTCTCTCCCCACACCCCACGCCCCACCCCCTCCTCCTCCCACCCCTCCCTCTCCTCGATCCTTCCGCCTCCCACCGCCACCGGTCCATTCTTTATTTTCACTTGTAACGAAATCTTCCGATAAGGTAACTAATTCAATTTTATTAGGTTACTAATTTATTTTGGATGTGATGCAGCTGGTAATCAAACTTCATGTAGTTGGTTACCAAATCATTTGATAAGGTAACCAATTCAGTTTTATTAGCTTGATATATTTTGAATGTGATGCAGTTGGTAACCAAAATTTATGCAGTTGGTTACTAAACCTTCCGATAAGGTAACCAATTTAGTTTTATTAGGTTACTAATTTATTTTGGATGTGATGCAGTTGGTAACCAAATTTCATATAGTTGGTTACCAAACCATTTGATAAGTTACCAATTTCGTATGAATGTGATGCAGTTGGTAGCCAACCATTCATACAAAGGTAACCATTTTATTATTTATGAGTAACAAAATAATTATAAATTTTTTTTTAAAACATTAATAGTTACATCTATTTATTTTTAAACGTTTTGTAGGGCGAATCTTCTTATTCTCATTGGTGTTTTGGACAATGGAGATTCGCGGTGGAGTATCGGCGGTGTAGCGTTCAAAGTGTATGTTAGGGAGATGAAGATTTGAATTTAAATATTTAAATTTGAATTATTATTTTGAATTTAAATTTATTTTTGTTGTTAGATCTAAATATTTAAATTTGAATTATAGCAGTTATTTGTCTTTGATTTTAGGTTTCCTTATTAGTGTGAATTGTACTATTTTTGTAATAACTACCTTCTTTTTGTAATTATTTAATTGATGCACTTTTCTAATAATTATTTTTTATTTGTTGTATACTTATGTAAAGGACCCTTATAATTTTTTAAACTTTCTCTTACTAAGTGTCTCAAATTTTAGTTCTGACCATAACCATATGGCCCAAAATTTTGCAAAGTTCAAATCTTTTTAATTATGCCGGAAACAGGAAAGAAGAAAAACAATTACCATCAAAAAAATTCATCTGAGTTTCTTTTCTAGCATTTTTTTTTGAATCAGGATCCTCTATGAGGATTTCTCTGTGAGGATCTTGTGAGAGTTTTGTTGTGAGGTTGACAACATATTAAAAAAGAGATCTAACGGCTCATAAATTTTATCAAGAAATTTAAAAAAATTATATGTAAAAATAAACGCGTTTGGTGGCTTCTAATTTTCTGTCAACTTGTAAAAAAAAATCTTATCAAAACGTTGTGAGCCGTTGGATCTCCTTTTTAATGTGTTGTCAACCCTGATCCTCACATAGAAATCTTCATAGAGAATCCTGATTCATTTTTTTAATACTGTTTACAACATGGCCTCATTATGCAGGATAAGCAATATAAATACAACAAGTTTCTCTTTCAGTTTTGTGAATTGAATTTATTTTTATAGGCATCTGGTGAATTTAGTTTCTCTCACTATATATCTATAAATGAGGTGGAGCTTTGATCCAATAAAGTATGTTGGAACAGATCAAATTAGGGTCAAGATTTAAATCATTGACGGTCCTAGTTGACGGGAATGAAGGGCGGAAAGGAATGATCATTCTGACTAACAATTCATTTCTGACATTTGATATATTAAGTTTGGTCGGAATATTAATTCCGACAAAGTCGTGATTCCTTTATACATTGAAATCACGATTCCTTGCCATCTTCTCTAAAACTCTGTTTCTGAGTTTTGAACAGAAAATGAAAAGAATGTAAAATTTAAATTAGAACAAAAAATAAAAGAATAGAAAAAAGAATAGAAAATTTAAAATTGAGGACATGAGTTGTAATTTAAAATTTATTATATTAAAAATTGAGGATAATATGGAAATTATAAAAATATTACTTATTCCAATTTCTTTTCCGTCCAAATCAGGCCAATTTTGGACAGAAAACTTTGGCAGAAAAAGTGGCCAAGTTTTCTATCAATTTATTTTCTTTTCCGTTTATTAAAAAACTCACAAACATAAGAATTGGAAAGAAAACTTAAATTTTCCGTCCATTTTTTTTTTCCTGTCTATTTTAAAACTCAGAAACATAGCGTAAGGAATCGCGAATCCAATGAATAAAGAAATGGAGAAAAATGTTTAGACAAATATGTCCTCACCCATAAAAATAGATAAATATATATAATATTATATATTATATATATGTTAATAGGTATTATAATATATTAATAGAATATATATGACATATATTGTATTGTATAATAAATATATATGTTTAAACATATATATTATTAACATGTTTATAATAAACACATGTGGATTTATTAACAAGTTTAAACACATTTTTATAATAAAATTATAAACATGTGGATTTTTCATCAAAATTTTAATGGATGAAAATTATTCTAATTTTTTGTAAAATTAATTTTAATATCATCAACTATTAACATATTTTGATTATTACTAACAAATTTATTAAAATCAAATAATTGGTGTATTGGATGGAATTGTATAACGGAGGGGAGCCAAATCCGATAAAATTATAACTTTTGAAATTAATTTGATATATTTTAAAATTTGAACGAAATATATAATCATTTAGTTATATGTAATATACTTTTGAAAAATGTAAATAATTTAAAATTTACTACTGGTTACAAGATTGATTATTTTTAAAAATTGTTGGTTTGTTAATATTCTAATCTTTTTGTTTTAATGATGACTTAATACTAGACTAATTTGTCTATTGTGAAATTTCAGGAAATTGATGAAAGATCGTTGATATGAAAGATTTTGAAGATTTGAGTCTTAAGAAAAATATGTAAGGTCATTGCAAATATTTAATTTTTCGATACAAGGCTCTAGGACATTTTATTTATACATTAAAATGTGATTAAATATCTTATGCATGCCTAAGTATGTTACATTAATGTTTTATTGCCATGTGTTAAGACTTGTGCTATTTGTATAACACGTGGGCTACAAAGTTGTTGGAAACATAAATAGCATAGATATAATCATTATCTATTAGAAGTCTAAATGCATATGTCTTGGAAATACAAGATAATGATTGTACTGAGAAGAGTTTGAAATTTGTTTAGTACTTTGCAATAATTACGGATCTAACACTTTGGTTTATTTTGAAAAGAGTATTGTGTTTATAAACTGTTAAGAGGATAATGCTTGAAAAAGTCAAATGGAGATATATTCGGTTATTTGCTTCTAACTGATATATTTTTTAAGTGATATATTTGATTCATACTGATCTTTTCTATCATTTTCAACGGAAATATAATTGGACGTTGCAATTGTTTTTATCCAACGTATACATCTTGTATGTAGCAACGGTAATAATATTGGGCTATAAAGAGGAACTGTTATCAGTGGAAAAAGTACAACACTAACAACACTTGAATCAATTATTGCACTCATATACTTGAAAAGCAATTTTATCTTCTGTGCAAAAATTCCAGCTGCTGTGATATTATAATTCTGATTATTTTTCAGCATATTACTGTGGGCTAAAAATCGGTAATATCTTTCTATTACTATTTGATCATTGCATACATTAGTTGAGCCTTGCATTGTTAAATTGTTTATTTGCTTTGATCATTAGACCTCTATAAATTGTAATCTTATATTTTTAGACTAAGTGTTGTCTAAAGGTTTTTTAATCCGGGTGGATTAAGGTTTGTTTACAAACAGGATCAAGGAAGCTTAGGAGCTTAAAGAGTGCATTGGTGCACAAGGAGCAAGTGTGCTCAAGTGAATTATTGTAATTCAATTTGATTGAATCTGTTTTGTAACAAGGGTCATTTTTAAAGGAATAAAAGTGAGTCTCCAATACTAGTTGGTATTGGACGTGGACTAGGCTATTATCATAGAGGGTAATAGCTGAACCACGTAAAAAATCTTGGTGTTATTTTATTGCTTGATTTTCTTTAATATTTCTCAAGATAATTAGTTTTCTTAATATTTAAAATATAAACTTTTGTTTCATCTTGAGATAGTATTTTTACATAAAGTATTTTAGCTGACTTATAAATTCACCAAGATATTTTCTTAAACAAAAATTCAATTCGGTAGACTTCATTCATTCAGCAAGCTGCATTCTTTGATTCAGTAGGCTGTATTCAATAGTTTGAATTTAAAGTTTTAAAATTGGTCATAGTTTGCTTTCACACTTATTCAACCCCCCTTCTAAGTGTGCCATATCTGAATTTCAAAAATTAAATAAGAAATATTTTGAATTAATTGTAAAATATTTTAAAAAGAAATTTTCTACTTAAAATATTTTAAAAAGAAATATTCTACTTAAAAATAGAGAAATATATTTTTTATGGGAACCCATAAATCTTGCGATTTTGTGCATCAATTTTTTATTAATGGTTGCCCTTCTAGTCAAATATGTAATCTATCTAATCTATCTAATAAAATACAAATGATTTTGAATTTCCCGCTCACTTAATAAATCATCTGGGCCATCCAAAGTTTGGGATAAATCCCACCGTTCATACATCTATCTAATAAAATACATCTATCTATCTAATAATCTAATAATAATTTAATAAAATACAAATGACTTTAAATTTCCCGCTCACTCAATAAATTATTTTGGTCGTTCAAAGTTTGAGATAAATCATATTGTTCATACAGTGCCGGAGGCACGGGACACTGCTAGTATGATTATATTCTCTCTCTTTTTTCCCAAACAGTGACTGAAATATATTAAAACCGTAAACTGTTACAAATGATAAAAAGATTATAAAACAAAAAATTGAAAAGATAATCTTTTCAAATAACAGGAAAATGAGCAATCATAGCAAAAGCCCGTGGATACAAGATATATTCCTGAAAAACAGTCATATACCAAAAGTAATAACAAAATATACATATATGAGCTATTCTTCAAAACAAGTAGAGGAAGAACTAGCAATCATACAACACCACATTCAAATCTGAACAATCTATCTTCAAAGTATCGGAAAAACAAACTTTACAAGAAGGAGAAAATTATTAGAGCACAAGAAGAGATATCTTGGCGAGGGTCTCACCAAAATAAGAAGAGCCCACACCCCAGATTTAAGATGTAGGTTAGGATTTTTGTCAAGAGATAAAAGTTTTTCTAATCTAGATTTATGTATTATGATTATCTGATCTCTTGCAATTATAAATCACCAAATCAACAGAAAACTTTATTAATTTTATACTTGTACCTAGCAAGAATGAAGAATATATAAATGTCTTATTGAAGATTCTCCGTGAATGTGTCAAAATTAAAGCAAACAGTTGGATTTAGGCAGTGTCACGAGCTCTACGTGTACTATGCCCAGGGCCCATCTTTATAGCAAACATCAACGGAATGCTTTTGGAGTTAACATATTTTTGAATCCTCTAAACTTGTGTTTACTTATTACTGAAAACACTTATTAGTACCGTTGTACATCGTTTTTTAGTTCCTCATTCATTTTTACTCTCTTTTACGGTTGTTTGATTGTATCTTAATGCATCTTAACATCTCACTTTTTAATTCATCTTAAAAATCCACGTCTTTGTATTAAAAGGTACTCTAAATAGTTTAAACTCGTATTTGTATCTTAACTATTCAGAGGTCCTCTTAATACAAAGATGTGGGTTGTTGAGATGTATTAAGAGATGAGTTGTTAAGCTACATTAAGATGCAATTGAACACCACCTTAGTTTAGTAACTTGACGGATTTCTATTTTACTAAAGTTTAGTTCATTTTCCCATTTTCACCTCCACTAACTTTAAGATTTTCCTTGTTTTTCTTTCTCCGAGCTAAAATGAGGGGGTTTTGGTGTTATTTTTTCTATTTCACAATTGAATAAGTCTACTATCACATACAGCTCACATACACTTACATGCATATTTTGATGGCCTATGTGACGCCCCCAAAACAGGTATACATCACCTATTTTGAGTCGACATATACATGGTACAGAATACAAATACAATTTAATAATACAGCTGTCGTGTAAAATACGACAAAACATAATTGAGAATTTTAATAAGAATATTGTCATCTAGACAATATCCACGCTCAAAGGAGTTCTCATTACATTTATTGTCACACTATTTAACAGAATAGTGAGGACTACTAAAACTATCATCTGGACCGTCACTCCGTTCCCCGACTAGTCTCGGCTACGTTCTCATTTTCTGAAGAGAACAATAAAAGAAAGGGATGAGCTCAACTAGTCCAGTAAGAAATATTATGACTAAGATAATGTAGAAATAATTATCATTAGTCTTCAACAATGTTATACTGATAAAATATAACAAACATCAAGTTTAACTGCAGCGGAACAAGCAATCCATTAAAAGAGTCAAGTAGAGAATAAAATCTACTATCTTTTATGATTTAAAAAGGTTTTTTATCACTTTTATCGCTGAGACTCAGCTTAATAAATAATCCACATCATCCCTGCACTACGACCAAGGATATTCATTAGTATCACAACCACAAATTATTCATGCACTACAGGCCAAGGATATTCGTGTATTCATCAGTGGTCATGATCATGCCAACAACTGTCCATCAATGCACTACGGACTAATGAGGACTTTTACCACATCATTTGTAACATTACGGTCATGAGTATACCGAATAATCCCTGATCATAATCATACCAAGTCCATCTATGCACAACAGGCCACAGATGACTTTCAACATAATATAAGCATGAGGATGATGACAATGATATAAGAATCTAATAAAAACAAGTTCAAGAATTAATTTATCCAGAATTCAATAACGTCCAAATTGTCAACATGATACTACTTTGTAGAGTAAAATTCAAGAATGCTCAGAAGAATATTTCCATGAAAAGATACTGGATGAAGCGTAAATATCAAGAATATTCCACTAATTTTATGGAGTATAGAAGTCAAAGTTTTAACCAACTGAGTATAACAGAATATATGAAACTGCAAATGGATTTTCACCCGCCATGCGGTAATCCACGTAGACAGATCATTTCCACAATTTAATAAGAAATGAATACGAAGAGTCATTCACCATGCATGTGGTAATCTACATAGACAGATTATTCCAACAGAATAATAAAAAATGGAATAATAGAAGAATTCACCATGCATGCGATAGACCGAACAGACAGGTTATTCCAACATAATAATAAAGAATGGAATAACAGAAGAATTCACCATGCATGCGATAGACCGCACAGACAGGTTATTCTCAACAGAATAATAAAGAATGGAACCAGGTCATGTGTAAATCGCACAGACAAGATATTCCAACAGAATAATAAAGAATGGAACCAGGTCATAGGGCTGAGCATTCGGTTAATAACCGAACCAAACCATAATTTCGATTATAACCGATACCCGAACTAATGCTATTTTAGGTACCCGAATAAACAACCGAATTGTGTACTAACCGAATAACCGAATAAGTTATTCGGTTATTCGGTTAATAACCGAATTGAAAAGAATTAGCAGCAACACAGTTCACTTCCTACAGACAGGCTACAATCCATAAACAATAACACAGTTCTTACAATCTATTAACATAATCCATAAACAATAACATTGGTCCTACAATGACTGACATAAACATAATTTTGATGCTGACTAACATAAACACAGTTCAGTTCCTACAAATACAATCCATAAACAAATGCTGATTGACTGCTGTTGCTGCCCATTTGCTACAATGACCATTTTCTGCCCATAAATCATAATCCATTTACTGCTTGAACCTCGGACCTCCTACCACTTTCTAGCTGTTGCTGTTGCTGTTGAACATTCAAGTGGTAAGACACTGCTCAAGTCACTGCAACAAATCAAAAAGAATAAATATATTAGTACTAATAAATGGCCAAACCAACATTTGCATTAAGAAAACTGATCTCAAGAAGAAAGCTCTCTTTATCCTATTTGAAGGAAAACTAATCTCCACAAATTATCATAAGAGTCTGCAGCAGAGCAATAAGCCATAATCAAAGTGTCTTATCCTATTGTCTTACATCACCGTATGTTCCGGATTTTGATAATGTTTTTCATTTTTCCATAATTTTGGTCATCCATATAATTTTTCGCACTCAATAATTTCTACAGCAGATCCTAAATAATCATAGCAGAAAGTAAAACAAAGAATAGGAAAATAACTATTGAGTACTACTCTGTGGGCATATTTACTACACTTGGCACATACTATAGAAATAAATGTACTTGACCAAGTTTATTTTTATTTCTCATTATACCTTTAATAGTGCATTGCTATATGGAATTGGATTCACAACCTCAAATAGTGTATTCACTGTTTATTGGAGAAACATGTAGAACAAATGTATGCAAATTTAAGGGGGAAACATGTCTCATTATGATTAAAATATTAATTTCAGTCATAATAAGATTATGTTGAAATAATCAATAATGAATCGAGAGATGAATTTACCTCATTAATTAAGTTGAGTCGTGGTCCTCGTGGAAACATTGGCATCATTAGTAGCAAGGCTCAACTTGGAAATTGCTGAAAAATGAAAAAAATAATAGAATTCGTTATTTTTGTAAATTATATTATTAGTTCAATAAAATAAACATAAACAATAATTATTACTACACTCAAGTTTATCGGGAAAGTCATTATCTTCCTCCACATCAATGCAATTCTTCTTTTTAATCCAATCTTGAGCACATATGAGAGCTTCCACCATATGAGGAGACAATGAACTCCTAAATGAATCAAGAATGCGCCCCCCGTGCTAAATGCGGATTCCGAAGCAACAATAGAAATGGGAATAGCCAACCCATTACGGGAAATACGTGCAAAGATAGGGAATCTTGCACTATTAGCTTTCCACCACACCAAAATATCGAAAGACTCATCGGCTTCTTCCACATCTTCACTTAAATATTTGTCCAACTCCGATTTTTCTCCAAGTATCAATCCGCTCCGACGCTTTTTGAACTTATCCATAAGTCTATTTGTATTTTGGGATTCCATTGAATTAGAACCTTGGGATGACAGGTTACTTAAACTTGATGTGCCACTTGGCCCACTTTTTTGTGTTGAATACTTTCTTTTGTACTCATTAAACAAATCTTCCATTGCTTTCTTCACACCATCGGCAATCTCTACTCCCGTGGCCCTATTACTTGCTTGATATGCTAAATCCCTATCTTCATTATCAATATCAAAATGAAGATCTACTCCCATACCCTCCAATGGATCGTCAACTTCGATTTCATCATCTCTAAACCAAATTGAACAAAACTCAACTTAGACCGAGGATCAAGCACAGCGGGAATATACAACAACATATTCATCTCTGTAACATTTCCCCAATATTTATCATATTTTCTTCTCATTGCCTTGACCATTTGTTTCAATTCTCTATCATTGCTTCTTTCCCACTCACTCAACATAATATAAGTTTCACTTATTTCATGAAATGCATTATTTGATGTGACATAAGATGAGCCTGAAATACGCACAGTGAGATTATAAAAATGTTCTAAGAATCTCAAATAATTTAGCCTTATTCCAATCCGAGTCTGTTGGAATATCTTGGCCCCCCATCTCTTTTACAAAGCCACGATCTTCAAATCCAAATCGATCAAAAGCTTCTTTGTACTTTAAGGCCGAACTTAACGTCAAATAAGTAGAGTTCCATCTAGTTGGACAATCTAGACTTAAGCCTTTCTTGTCTTCAAGACCACAATACTCAATACAGTCCTTAAATGACTTGAGCCTAGCTGGGGACTATTTTGCATACTTCACTGCAAGCCTAACATTCTCCACAGATTTCTCAATCAACTTCAACCCATCATTCACAACAAGATTAATAATGTGAGCTATACATCTCATGTGAATGAACTTACCACCCAAGACATTGGTTTTCCAAGATGTACATCTCTCTCAAGTAAGCAGCTGCCGTATCATTTGAGCTAGCATTATCTACAGTGAGTGTCATAACTTTAGAAAGTCCCCACTCTTTTAGACAAGACTCAACCATTTCCCTAATGTCCTTCCCCTTATGACTTGTGATGGTTCAAAAATTTAAGATTTTCTTATGCAATTTCTAATTTTCATCAATAAAATGGGCAGTAATACACATATAATTCAACCGTTGATTGGAAGTCCAAGAATCAGTTGTGAGGCAAACACGTTCACAATTTTTTCTAAGGAATGTTTTCAGCTTAATTTTCTCATTATCATACAAACGAATGCAATCTCTAACAAATGTAAAACGTGAAGGCAACTGAAACCTAGGACATGCAGCTTGCATAAGTCGTTTAAAAAAAATCTTTCTCAACATGTTTGAAAGGAAGCTCAACTACAATAAGATGATAAGTAACGGCTTCCCTAACAAATTCTTGGTCAAACCTCCAAGTGGTGAGTGTACTCTCACATGCCCCTCCCTCCCCCTCACCCTCTTTAATTCCTACAAGTTGGGGTTGAGCTTTATCCATGTTGATGGGAATTTTTTTACAAGTTCTAAAGTGATTTCTTAAAGCAGTAGTGCCATTTGAAGATGAATCAGCAGCTAATTCTTTTCCACAATAAGTATACTTTCCTTTGATGACATTACCATCATTATCTTTAACGGGAATGAAATGCCCCTTAATCCACACCTTGGATCTAGGCGACATCCTCTTTCTTTGCAGCTTTACATTTTCTGATTGTCTCGTACTCTTTGTACTTGTCTCTATATTGGGGGTGGAGGTGGGGGTGGGAACACTGTCACCCCCTTCTTTCTCATGTCCAATTGCATCAAGGTCATCAAGGTCAGGTTCGTCTATATCATCCACCATATGCAAATTATTTAAAATACTTCTAGACATCATCTGAAAATTTCAAACAAATTACATTAACAACGAAAGTTTAAAAGTTTACATCAATCAAAAACTTCAAGCAATAAGAATCAATGCATAAAAGAATACCAGGAAAACCACCCGTATCCTGAATTAAGTGCTTTAAACCTGTCCAAGGACTGTGTCAACCCATACAAGATAAAGCAAGTACTAGAACTTAAGATCTGTCTTTTTAAGATTTCAACATTGAGATTATTCATGCCTAAGCAAGATCTCTACATCTATCTTTCCATCATTTTGCTTAACATCCCAACCCTGCATTATATGTTTTCAAAAAGTAGAGAATAAAATCTACTATCTTTTATGATTTAAAAAGGTTTTTCATCACTTTTATCGCTGAGACTCAGCTTAATAAATAATCCACATCATCCCTGCACTACGACCAAGGATATTCATTAGCATCACAACCACAAATTATTCATGCACTATAGGCCAAGGATATTCGTGTATTCATCAGTGGTCATGATCATGCCAACAACTGTCCATCAATGCACTACGGGCCAATGAGGACTTTTACAACATCATTTGTAACATTACGGTCATGATTATACCGAATAATCCCTGGTCATAATCATACGAAGTCCATCTATGCACAATAGGCCACAGATGACTTTCAACATAATATAAGCATAATGATGATGACAATGATATAAGAATCCAATAAAACAAGATCAAGAATTAATTTATCCAGAATTCAATAACGTCCAAATTGTCAACATGATACTACTTTGTAGAGTAAAATTCAAGAATGCTCAGAAGAATATTTCCATGAAAAGATACTGGATGAAGCGCAAATATCAAGGATATTCCACTAATTTTATGGAGTATAGAAGTCAAAGTTTTAACCAACTGAGTATAACAGAATATAGGAAACTGCAAATAGATTTTCGCTCGCCATGCGGTAATCCACGTAGACAGATCATTTCCATAATTTAATAAGAAATGAATACGAAGGGTCATTCACCATGCATGTGGTAATCCGCATAGACAGGTTATTCCAACAGAATAATAAAGAATGGAATAACAAAAGAATTCACCATGCATGATATAGACCGCACAGACATGTTATTCCAACAGAATAATAAAGAATTGAATAACAAAAGAATTCACCATGTATGCGATAGGCCGCACAGACAGGTTATTCTCAACAAAATAATAAAGAATGGAACCAGGTCATGCGTAAACCGCACAGACAGGCGTAAACCGCACAGACAGGATATTCCAACAGAATAATAAAGAATGGAACCAGGTCATGCGTAAACGCACAGACAAGATATTCTGACAGAATAATAAAGAATGAAATAACAAAAGACTTCACCGGGCATGCGATAGACCGCACAGACCAGTTATTCCAGCAGAATAATAAATAATGGAACCAGGTCATGCGTAATACGTACAAACATGATATTTCAACAGAATAATAAAGAATGACATAACAGAAGAATTTCACCATGTATGCGGTACTTCGCATATACAGGTTATTCCAACATAATATTAAAGAATGGAATAACAGAAGAATTTCACCATGTATGCGGTACTTCGCATAGACAGGTTATTCCAGCATAATAAAGAATGGAATAACAGAAGAATTTCACCATGTATGCGGTACTTCGCATAAACAGGTTATTCCAACATAATAATAAAAAATGAAATAACAGAAGAATTTCACCAAGTATAGGGTAGCCCGCGTATACAGGTTATTCCTACAGAATAATAAAGAATGGAATAACAGAAGTTCTCTTCATGAATACGAAAGAAATAATACCCCTTATGTGACGCCCCCAAAATAGGTATACATCACCTATTTTGAGTCGTCAATAACATGGTACAGAAACAACTACAACTTTGTTAATACAACATAAAAACTGTGAGTTTAAAAACAAATATTGTCTTCTAGACAATATCAACACTCAAATAAGTCCTCATTATAATTATTGATATATTATTTTACAAAAATGGTGAGGACTACTAAAACAACTTTTTAAAACCTTCATTCCATACCCCGACTAGTACTCGCTACATTCTCACCTTCTGAGAAGAAAAATGGAACAAAAAGAAAAAGGGTGAGCTCAACTACCCCAGTAAAGAATATTATGACTAAGATAATATAGAATAAATTATCGTTAGTCTTCAACAGGGAAAATCTGATAAAATACAATAGACAACAAGTTTCAGATCAATATTCGCAGCGAAAATTATAATTCTTTAAAAGAGTTACGTAGAGAATGAAATCTACTTTCTTCTATGAATTTCAAAGTTTATCATCAATATTTTATCCCCGTAACTTCAATCAATATACATCTTGGATTAAATATTCATCTTTTCACTACAGGCCAACGATATTC
This sequence comes from Panax japonicus, assembly GCA_020205505.1. NCBI lineage: Eukaryota > Viridiplantae > Streptophyta > Magnoliopsida > Apiales > Araliaceae > Panax > Panax japonicus. The sequence goes on from CM035092.1 coordinate 67,425,521, forward strand.
ATCAGTTGCTCATGTTCATCTCAACACCTGTACATCTTTGCACTACGGGCCAAAGATATTTAACAGAAAATCATTAATCTTTGCACTACAGAGCAAAGATATTCAATAATATCATCATTTAGGACTGAAGATGAGGAAAAATATTTTAAAGAAAACGAATCATGTGAAACAAAAGAACAAATATTAAGGATTCGTACTTAAAACAGTCCATGTTCAAAAATACTTCATAAATAACTATAGTGAAGTAAAATTCAAGAATGATCAAAACATGGATACAATCAAAGCTAGTACCCATAATAGATATCTTGGACAAAAAACAAAAATTTTATTTTTCTGTGAATAGCGCCGTATTCGTGAATAGTGTCGTATACGTGAATAGTGCCGTATACGTGAATAGTAACCCCGACACCAAAAGAAAAGAATTTCACAAGAAAAATCTTACCAATATTTCAGCATAATGATATTGAAAGAAATAATATCATTTATAAAAAAAATAACATCACTTATCTCGAAAAAACAGTACTTCTGACTGGAATACTGGATATAGTGCTGAATGAAACTTGCACCGTATAGCAACACTCAAAGTATCAAAATACTCACAAGAATACGCTCGATAATATAGAGAGAAAAAGAGTGAGAAAACTTCAGTTTCTGGTGTGATTTTTAAATCTAACATAAGCACCCTATTTATAGGAAAATACTTAGAACACCAAAACAGAAAATTTAATAAAATATTAATATATTTTTCTTAATTTCCTTAGCAGCCTTCTTTGGTCAAAAATATCAGCCACCAACTCACCAAATGTCACAAAAACGTTTTTGTTAATAAAATCATTTAAAACTCCAAAAATCAATTCAGACCCGAAATATCGAAACTTCAATAATTCACAATAAATATCCCTTTTATCAAAAAAAATTGAACCTTATGTCCTTTCCATAGAAAATTTCATTCTCTACAACTTTGCAGAAGAAAGTTTTTCCAAATTCCAAACAGAAATTGACCGAAATCCATAAATGGGCGATTTTACAGGCTATAATCAAATTTCAGTCACAAAGTGGGGGCCACAAACATGTTTAACATATTTTAAACATTTTTTTATAACAAAAATACTCTTTCTCCTTATTTATTCATATATCACACATTCATTGTAAAATATCACCATTATTATATTATTAAAATATAATAATATTTTTAAATGAATTATTTTATCGGAAAAGATAAAATATCAATTTTCAACAATTGTTATATTAAAAATTTTCTCCATCTATATCCACATAAAATGAATATTTTTCTTATCATATAAATCAATAATTAATTATTCACAAATAATATTGCAGAATCACAATACTGGCAACCAGGCCGTTCCCAGGAAAGAGGGAGCTTTCCAATAAGGATTTCTCCTTACTGGCGCGTAATTAGGTGACCAAACCTCTCCTTAGACAGAACTTTGTAGACATTGCCAATAATACTATCTAATAATATTATTCAAATAATAAGAATTATTGATCTGATAATGAAAATACTGTGTAGTGACAATTATTGAAACAACAACAATATAAAATATCAACGTATCAATTATTGAATCAATAAAATAAATATTGAACAATAATTACTGTAACAATTATTGAGTAGTGCCTTCTTACGTAAAAATCAATAATTTGTGCAATACCGTGTGCTACTGTGTTTTTAACCACTGGGTATTTTAACAGTATTAACGGTGACAACTACGCCGTTATTTATAAACAACTTATATTTATCATTTTCCTCATCTAATTGCTTTCTATTATGGGGCCCACACAAAGCTGCGCCGTCGTACAAATATTCCCCGACAACAATGAATATTTTATAACCACTTGCTTATTTGAAATATTTACGCATCTTACCCATAACTATTCACATTAATCAAATCAACCCTTACTATTTCAAAATAATAAATAGAGGAAATTCAATTTTATTTAATAATAAGTTGGGGTCTTACACCTTACCTTAGAAGAAACTGGATATTGGAAAAGTGAGTACCAAAATACTTTTCTTCTTTCTCTCTATAGTTTCTCTCTCTAGAGTTTTAGTGAATTCGTAAGAAATAATGAAGGAATGAGTTTCTATTTATAGGAGAATGGACTCAATAGTAACTAATTCATGAACGATCCAGATTGATTTACTTTTAAACGGATGGTCCATATTGATTTACTATGCAGTATTAATAAAATATTCTAATAAAACAAAATCTTTTAAATAAAATATAATATATTCTATTTATAGTCTAATAAAATAAATAACTTTATAAAAGTATTGTAAGACCCCGAATTTTATGAAATAAAAGTATTCAATTTTTCTTATAATTACAATTCAGTAAAAGGTTAAAGTTAAGGGTGATATATGAATTTTTTTCAAAATAAGCAAGTGGTTATAAAATACTCATTGTTGTCGGGGAAAATTCGTTTAGTCGTGGAATATTCTTTCTGTCGGGAAATATTCGTACGACGGCGCAGCCTTTTGTGGGCCCCGTAACAGAATAACTGTCGGATGAAGAAAACGACAAATTAATGTTTTTATAAATAACGACGTAATCGTTACTGTTAACACTGTTGAAATACCCCGTGGGTAAAGTAAAGTAATACGCGTTGTTGCACAGTAGCATACGGTATTGCATAGTATTTTTGAATTATTGATTCTTACGTAAGAAGACACTACTCAATAATTGTTACAGTAATTACTATTCAGTATTTTATTTTATTGATTCAATAATTGCTGCATTGATATTTTATATTGCTGTTGTTTCAATAATTGTCATTACATAGTATTTTCATTATTGAAGCAATAATTCATATTATCTGAATAATATTATTAGATAATATTATTGGCAATGTCTAGAAAGTTCTGTCTAAGGAGAGGTTTGGTCACCTAATTGCGCGCCAGTAAGGAGAAATTCTTATTGGAAAGCCCCCTCTTTCTTGGGAACGGTCTGGTTGCCAGTACTGTGATTCTATAATATTATTTGTGAATAATTAATTATTGATTTATATGATGAGGAAAATATTGATTTTTTGTAGATATAGATGGAGAAAATTTTTAATGTGACAATTGTTGATAATTAATATTTTATCTTTTTCTGATAAAATAATTCATTTAAATATATTATTATATTTTAATAATATAATAATGATGATATTTTTACGATGAATGTGGGATATATAAGTATATGTGGAAGAGGAGTATTTTTGTTACCAAAAATATTTAAAGCATGTTTTATGTGTCGGTGGACCCCATTTCTTGATTGAAATTTGATTATAGCTTGTAAAATCGCACGTTTGTAGATTTCGGTCAATTTCTGTTTGGAATTTGGAAAAACTTTCTTCTGCAAAGTTGTAGAGAATTGAATTTCCTATAAAAACTCACGAGATTTGAATTTTCGGATAAAAGGGCTATTTATTATGAATTATTGAAGTTTCGAAGTTTCGAAATAATTGATTTTTGGAAGTTTTAATTGTTTTATAAAAGAAAAACGTTTTTTTGATGTGTGAGCCTCATTTTACATGTTTTTGATGGCTGAAAATTAGATTCTAGGCATGCGTAGAAGATTATATATATATATATATATTTTAATAAATTTTTACTTTGGTGTTCTAAGTATTTTCCTATAAATAGGGTGCTTAGGTTAGAATTGAAAATTACACCAAAAACTGAAGTTTTCTCTCTCTATAATATCGAGCGTTTTCTTGTGAGTATTTTGAGTATACTTTGAGTATTGCTATATGGTGCAAGTTCAAGTCATAGCCTATATCCGGTGTTTCAACTAGAAGTACTATCTTTCGAGGTAAGGGATAATAAGGGATTTTAAGGGTTATTATTTCGAAATTTTTCTGAATATTCAAAAATTCTGGAAAAATTTGAAATGATATTTTGATGAGTTTTGTAGATTGTGTTCAAAAATGGCGATTTTTGGATGTATAGATTAGGAGCTATGGATTTTATGAGAAAATACTATTTTTAAAAGTAACCGCTTATAACTCCTTGTGGTTAACTCCAAAATTGATGAAATTTTTATTGGGAGTACATCTATATAATATCAATATACCTTGTGAATTTCAGAATTTTTGGATAAAAGTACAATTTATGATAAATGTATGGATATTTGGTGGTTTTGGCCATGTGAAAAATAGTAAATGAATTTTTAAAAATTCTGAGAAAAATATATGTTCAATATGGGACTATATTATGCTAAATCCCAGAAAAGAAATATTTTTGGAACTGATTTGATATTTTTCATAAAAATAGACTAGTTGTGAGTAAATGAATTAAATATGTTATGTAAAGTAAGAAAATTGAAAAATATGATTTTATGGCTTGAGAATTATATATGAGATATATGCAGATTTTTGATGAGTGTTTTGGCTATTGATGATGAGATCTTATGAGGTTAGCATTTTAAGATGATTAAATGCATTTATTAGTAAAGTGTAAACAATTAAAATAAATTGTTTATAAGTTTAAGAAATGATTAAAATATTGTGGTAGTATTAATAATATTAGATTATGAGATTATTAAGTGATTTATAACATTTTGATTAAGGTGTTATGAGATCATTAATTTATGAATCTTACTCTTAAGATTAAATATATATGTTGATTATATTGTTTTTATTATCATATTTAACATTCTTATAACCCTAATGATGATATTTCTCTTTGACTTGAGTGTAAAGATGGATAGATTATTGGTATGATCGTGACTATAGGTTCTCTTTGGCCAGTAGTGCAAAGTTGAATTGTTGACTGGTATGATCATGACCATTGAATTTATAATTGAATATCTTTAGCTTAAGTGCAAAGGTGAATTGATCAACATATATGGTTATAATTATGGTTTATATAAATTCTGAAATGATTATGTATTTCTTTAAGATATGAATATCTTTGGCCTGTAGTGCAAAGATCAATTATTGATGAATATCTTTAGCCTGTAGTGCAAAGATGAATTATTGATGAATATCTTTGGTCTGTAGTGCAAAGATGACTTGTTGATGAATATCTTTGGCCGTGGTGCAAAGATGAATTTATTAGTATGATTATGAACAGGAACTGTGATTTGGTATAACAATGATCTTTGATGTTTCAGGTAAAGACAGGTGATGAAAATTATCTTTGTCTGGATGAGAAAAGGAATTTAGAACAACAATTACGATTATGAGTTATATATGTGATTGTGGACATGAATTGTTAATTGATGTTATAGAGATAAAACATTGTTGGTGGACTTTTAACATGGAGAAGATAATAGACTTTATAGTCTATTTGACTCTTCTAATGGATTGCTCGTTCCGCTGCAACTATGGTTGAATTTTTTTATCATATACCATATGTTCTAAATCTCTGATTTATTACTGTTGAAGGCTATTGATAATTTATTTATCTTTAGTCATGACATTCTTTACTGAGCTAGTTGTGCTCACCCTTTTGCTTCACAATTCCTTTCAGGTAATACGAGTGTAGCTGGGTCGAGCGGGGGATAACAGGGGAATAGAATGGTGGTCATCATTTAGTAGTTATATTTGGCGAATCAACTAGGGTGAAGCGAACCCAACGTTGGAAGGGTGTTTTTCCACTGTCATACAAGATGTCTAATGACATACCACCTCATGTCATCATAAGACATGGATGTGCTCATCCACTTGCTGAGTATATCTACCAGCACTATCTATATGATCTTGGAGTCTATTTGAAATATAACTCTCAATTAGAGACAGTTGAGATAATGATATGTCAGGAGAAGACTTGCCATTGGGAAGAATATGATAGTAATCTTCTTATTTTTCTTTGGGGTCTATTGGGTCAACCAAGGATAATTCTGTGGCCATATGATATCTATAATAACCTAGACACATGACCTCCCATGTACGATGGTTTCCTTGATCACTTCCCAAAGATTCTAATTTCTAAAACAGTTTTCGACTATACCTTAATGTAAGGTGTCATTATGAGGTGCTGTCCGCGGTTGGGACATGAGTCACAGTTGATATATATTTGTATACAAACTCACAGCATATGTGTTGTATTTTGCACGAAAATTATTGTAATAAAGTTGTAGTTGTTTTCTGTATCATGTATTTGGCGACTCAGAATGGGTTGGATAGAATGGACCTATTTTGGGGGCGTTACATTTGGTATCAGAGCTTAGAGATATGATCTCTGGCGGAGATCGGGATTAGAACTAGGAGGGGAGAGATGAGTAAATCCTTCGCTGGTATGCCCTACCCAAGCTTAATTATTGGTCGGTCATAATATACGGATATTATGTGATATATTAATTTGCTAAATTAACCCTTGTTTTATGGCAGTATTTGAGAATGGCAGCTGAGAATTCTAACAATGGAGTGAATGAGACTGTGGGGATACCTCTAATCACTAACCATGATAATGTGATGTCAGCCGAAGAAGGAATTAGAGATATCCATGTGGTGAGTGAAGAATTGATAGTTGCACCCGAGATAGTCGCAGAGGTAACAGCTGAGAGTGAGGCAGAAGAGGAAGAAGACGTACCTAAGGAGAGTTTATTAGAGGTATTATATGATCAAAATGTAGAATTTCAAAATCGTATTCATGAGTTAGAAGAACAGGCTGAAGAACGACAGACGGTCGTGGAGCAAAAATGATGCAATAATTCAAGCTTGTGTTACCCGATATGTAATGCTTGAACAGAAGTATTCTTTGGCAGAGTGTAAGATGATGAAGATGGAATCTGAGCTGAAAGAAGAAAAAACTGAACGAGTAAGAATGAGTGATGCATGGGTAAAAGCCACACGACACGTGGATATTATGGAAAGAGATGTCCGATCTAAGAAGGCTAAAATAGATGATATGAATTTCTCTTTTTGGAAAGCAATTGGGAGAACTCAACATCGAGTTTTGAATTACCCTGTACAGAGCGGTCAACCTGAATTTGATATGGATCGAAGATTGATGATTCAGATCATGAATCAGGAGTACGAAGAGGCAGTTGAGGGAGGAATATGCCCTATAGAAAAGTATATTCCAACGGTAGTGATGACGCCAAATGCTGCCCCAGACAAGTCAAAGCTGAGTAGTTCGAGGGATAGCAGTTGTCATGACTTCCCAACAAATGAGGAACGCAAATGAAGTTATCACGGGAGATGGGTAATGGAGAAATCATAATGACCCGGGAGATAGAATCTGAAATGAAAGCAAGGTATTCTCAACTTTTTGAAATACCAGGTACGTAAATTTCGGGGACGAAATTTCATAAGGAGGGGATATTGTAAGACCCCGAATTTTATGAAATAAAAGTATTCAATTTTTCTTATAATTACAATTCAGTAAAAGGTTAAAAAGTTAAGGGTGATATATGAATTTTTTTCAAAATAAACAAGTGGTTATAAAATACTCATTGTTGTCGGGGAATATTCGTTTGGTCGTGGAATATTCTTTCTGTCGGGAAATATTCGTACGACGGCGCAGCCTTTTGTGGGCCCCGTAACAGAATAACTGTCGGATGAAGAAAACGACAAATTAAAGTTTTTATAAATAACGGCGTAATCGTTACTGTTAACACTGTTGGAATACCCCGTGGGTAAAGTAAAGTAATACGCGTTGTTGCACAGTAGCACACGGTATTGCACAGTATTTTTGAATTATTGATTCTTACGTAAGAAGGCACTACTCAATAATTGTTACAGTAATTACTATTCAGTATTTTATTTTATTGATTCAATAATTGCTGCATTGATATTTTATATTGCTGTTGTTTCAATAATTGTCATTACATAGTATTTTCATTATTGAAGCAATAATTCATATTATCTGAATAATATTATTAGATAATATTATTGGCAATGTCTAGAAAGTTCTGTCTAAGGAGAGGTTTGGTCACCTAATTGCGCGCCAGTAAGGAGAAATTCTTATTGGAAAGCCCCCTCTTTCCTGGGAACGGCCTGGTTGCCAGTACTGTGATTCTATAATATTATTTGTGAATAATTAATTATTGATTTATATGATGAGGAAAATATTGATTTTACGTGGATATAGATGGAGAAAATTTTTAATGTGACAATTGTTGATAATTAATATTTTATCTTTTTTTGATAAAATAATTCATTTAAATATACTATTATATTTTAATAATATAATAATGATGATATTTTTACGATGAATGTGGGATATATAAGTATATGTGGAAGAGGAGTATTTTTGTTACCAAAAATATTTAAAGCATGTTTTATGTGTCGGTGGACCCCATTTCTTGATTGAAATTTGATTATAGCTTGTAAAATCGCACGTTTGTAGATTTCGGTCAATTTCTGTTTGGAATTTGAAAAAACTTTCTTCTACAAAGTTGTAGAGAATTGAATTTCCTATAAAAACTCGCAAGATTTGAATTTTTAGATAAAATGGCTATTTATTATGAATTATTGAAGTTCCGAAGTTCTGAAATAATTGATTTTTGGAAGTTTTAATTGTTTTATAAAAGAAAAACATTTTTTTGATGTGTGAGTCTCATTTTACATGTGTTTGATGGCTGAAAATTAGATTCTAGGCATGCGTAGAAGATTATATATATATATATATAGATATATATATATATATATATATATATTAATATTTTAATAAATTTTCTGCTTTGGTCTTCTAATCATTTTCTTATAAATAGGGTGCTTAGGTTAGAATTGAAAATCACACCAGAAACTGAAGTTTTCTCTCTCTATAATATCGAGCGTATTCTTGTGAGTATTTTGAGTATACTTTGAGTATTGCTATACGGTGCAAGTTCAAGTCATAGCCTATATCCGGTGTTTCAACTAGAAGTATTGTCTTTCGAGGTAAGGGATTTAAGGGTTATTATTTCGAAATTCTTCTGAATCTTCAAAAATTCTGGAAAAATTTGAAATGATATTTTGATGAGTTTTGTAGATTGTGTCCAAAAATGGCGATTTTTGGATGTATAGATTAGGAGTTATGGATTTTATGAGAAAATACTATTTTTAAAAGTAACCGCTTATAACTCCTTGTGGTTAACTCCAAAATTAATGAAATTTTTATTGGGAGTACATCTATATAATATCAATATACCCTGTGAATTTCGGAATTTTTGGATAAAAGTACAATTTATGATAAATATATGAATATTTGGTGGTTTTGGCCATGTGAAAAATAGTAAATGAATTTTTAAAAATCCCGAGAAAAATATATGTTCAATATGGGACTATATTATGCTAAATCCCAGAAAAGAAATATTTTTGGAACTGATTTGGTATTTTTCATGAAAATAGACTAGTTATGAGTAAATGAATTAAATATGTTATGTAAAGTAAGAAAATTGAAAAATATGATTTTATGGCTTGAGAATTATATATGAGATATATGCAAATTTTTGATGAGTGTTTTGGCTATTGATGATGAGATCTTATGAGGTTGGCATTTTAAGATGATTAAATGCATTTATTAGTAAAGTGTAAACAATAAAATAAATTATTTATAAGTTTAAGAAATGATTAAAATATTGTGGTAATATTAATAATATTAGATTATGAGATTATTAAGTGATTTATAACATTTTGATTAAGGTGTTATGAGATCATTAATTTATGAATCTTACTCTTAAGATTAAATGTATATGTTGATTATATTGTTTTTATTATCATATTTAACATTCTTATAACCCTAATGATGATATTTCTCTTTGACTTGAGTATAAAGATGGATAGATTATTGGTATGATCGTGACTATAGGTTCTCTTTGGCCAGTAGTGCAAAGTTGAATTGTTGACCGGTATGATCATGACCATTGAATTTATAATTGAATATATTTAGCTTAAGTGCAAAGGTGAATTGATCAACATATATGGTTATAATTATGGTTTATATAAATTCTGAAATGATTATGTATTTCTTTAAGATATGAATATCTTTGGCCTGTAGTGCAAAGATCAATTATTGATGAATATCTTTAGCCTGTAGTGCAAAGATGAATTATTGATGAATATCTTTGGCCTGTAGTGCAAAGATGACTTGTTGATGAATATCTTTGGCCGTGGTGCAAAGATGAATTTATTAGTATAATTATGAACAGGAACTGTGATTTGGTATGACCATGATCTTTGATGTTTCAGGTAAACACAGGTGATGAAAATTATCTTTGTCTGGATGAGAAAAGGAATTTAGAACAACAATTACGATTATGAGTTATATATGTGATTGTGGACAGGAATTGTTAATTGATGTTATAGTGATAAAATATTGTTGGTGGACTTTAAACATGGAGAAGATAATAGACTTTATAGTCTATTTGACTCTTCTAATGGATTGCTCGTTCCGCTGCAACTATGGTTGAATTTTTTTATCATATACCATATGTTCTAAATCTCTGATTTATTACTGTTGAAGGCTATTGATAATTTATTTATCTTTAGTCATGACATTCTTTACTGAGCTAGTTGTGCTCACCCTTTTGCTTCACAATTCCTTTCAGGTAATACGAGTGTAGCTGGGTCGAGCGGGGGATAACAGGGGAATAGAATGGTGGTCATCATTTAGTAGTTATATTTGGCGAATCAATTATGGTGAAGTGAACCCAACGTTGGAAGGGTGTTTTGCCATTGTCATACAAGATGTCTAATGACATACCACCTCATGTCATCATAAGACATGGATGTGCTCATCCACTTGCTGAGTATATCTACCTGCACTATCTATATGATCTTGGAGTCTATTTGAAATATAACTCTCAATTAGAGACAATTGAGATAATGATATGTCAGGAGAAGACTTGCCATTGGGAAGAATATGATAGTAATCTTCTTGTTTTTCTTTGGGGTCTATTGGGTCAACCAAGGATAATTCTGTGGCCATATGATATCTATAATAACCTAGACGCATGATCTCCCATGTACGAAGGTTTCCTTGAGCATTTCCCAAAGATTCTAATTTCGAAAACAGTTTTCGACTATACCTTTATGTAAGGTGTCATTATGAGGTGCTGTCCACGGTTGGGACATGAGTCACAGTTGATATATATTTGTATACAAACTCACAGCATATGTGTTGTTGTATTTTGCACGACAATTGTTGTAATAAAGTTGTAGTTATTTTCTGTACCATGTATTTGGCGACTCAGAATGGGTTGGATGGAATGGACCTATTTTGGGGGCGTTACAAGTATTCTGTTTTATATAAAAAGATTTTACCATGCAAACACTATTCAGGCACTATGCAAATACTATGCATAATAAAATATAATATATTCTAATTATTGTCTAATAAAACAAATAACTTTATAAAAGTATTATGTTTTATATAAAAGATTTTACTATGCAGACACTATACATAATAAAATATAATATATTCTAATTATTGTCTAATAAAATAAATAACTTTATAAAAGTATTCTGTTTTATATAAAAAACTTTTCTGTTTTATTATATTAATAATACTAATAAAACAATATATATATATATATATATATATATATAAAATTTCGTGACTTCATAAAAAGACACCTCAATATATTTAACAACATTTATCATCATTATTATAATTCACAATATTAATCGATCAGGTCGTTCCCAGGAAAGAAGGGGCTTTCCAATAAGGATTTCTCCCTATTGACGCGCAATTAGGTGACCAAACTCCTCCTTGGCAGAACTTCTAGACATCGTTAATATTATAAATAATAATATTAATAACTTTGTCGTTTTAATTATTGATTTAATAATATATAAAATATCGACAATAATTGAATTAAATAACGTGAGATACTATGCAGCAATTACTGTAGGAATAATTGAACAAAACTGAGTGACTTCTCATGTAAGCATCAATAATCAATACTGTGTGCTACTATGCAACCACGCGTATTACTGTACTTTTAACACCGGGTGTTTCAACAGTTAACGGTAAAACTTCCGTCGTTATTTTCATAAAAATATTTTTGTCTTTTTCTCAATCCGACAGTAATTCCGTTGTGGGGTCCACCAATGATTGTACCGTCGTACGGATATTCACTGTTAAAACGAATATTTTCCGACCAATCGAATATAATATAACAACTTGCATACTTTGCAAAATTTATAAATACTACCCACAACTATAACATTATATCAAATCCACACCATAATATTAAAAAAAATATTTCGAAGAAATTTAAATCTTTATTCATAAAATCTGGGGTCTCACAGCCTACATGACTTGCTCTGTATGTGAGTGTATATGAGCGGTATGTGACTAGTTTTATGTGATAGTAGACTTAGGATCTGTTTGTTTAGGACTAAATACATCTGAATGGCTGAATCGGTCAACCATTAAGTACATTTGTTTTAGAAAAAAAATTGTCTGAATGGCTGAATCAGTCAGATGATTGAGCTGAATTGCTAAGTCGGATTTTTTTGAGTGAATGAGCAGCTGAATAAAATAAAATAAATCAAAATAAATAAAATAAATATTAACTATTAAGTAATATTAAATAAATTTACAACAAATTTGAATTTTTTTAGAGAGGTAAAATAATAAAATTATGTTATTAAGATGTTTTAGACATGTTAATTATCAAACAATTTTTTTATTCAGATTCAGCTCATTTATATTCATATTCATTCAATTTTTAATAAATACCCTCTTATTGTTCACAATTTAATGTAAAGTAAAATTTCATCTAAACCATAATAACAGGATTTGTTGTAATGATCGTATCAAAATTTTCTCTCTTTCCTAAATTCATTTGGTCTCCCTTCCGAATTTAGAATCTCCCAATAGGAAACTCTCTTTTAACTAATGTTACTTGTAATGGTAACTACTTTTGACTCTCACAGTAGCTTTTAGACAATCTCTAGTAGGCCGAAAGTCCATCAATCCTAGATTAAATACTCTATTCGTTTCTAAAAGATTGTCGATTTAGAAGGTAAAATTTGTTCTAAAAAGTTTATCATTTACAACTTTCGAAAAGAATAAATTATTTATTTTCTTCTATTACCCCTACCTTCTCTCGTTGTCCCGTAAAGGGTAGTGATAGAATTTCAAATAAATTTTACTTGGTAAACGGTACTTTCTTAATCCATGTACAAAAACCTTAAACGACAATCTTTTAAGAATGGAGGTAGTATAATTTAGGACTCATGCTCCTTCTTCAGCAGTTGAACTAAATATAATTTTGGAATTTTTTTGATAAATCCAAAAGACTATATAATCTGATTTTGGTGAACTATAATTTTTAATATATTTTAATAAGAGTGTGAAAGAATAATTGGTGAACTATTAATTAAATATAATATAGTAATATTTTAATATTATAGTCCGTAGAATAATTCATCTATCGAAAGAATTGAAAGAGCAGGAATTTCATGACAAATGAACCCATTTTAAAGGAAAGATTTCTTTCATTTATCGTTGCGTAATTCTTCTCTGTCACTCTGTTTAAGTATTTAAATACGAATTCTTACAAGTTTTTTTATTTTTGATGTAAAAATTGGAGATAGACAAAATATTTCAAACTCTCGATATACATTATGCTTATAAAAATCACGCACATTTGTAAAAAACTTCATCATACATATCATGTCCAAACTCAAAAATTCACCGTAAATGGTAAGACATAAAATTAATACCAACAATTAAAACTCAAAAAATTAAACGTTATAAACGATTAAGGCTATAAAATGAGCAAACAGTTCGAACTAGATTTATACTCGTTCGACTAAAAATTTGATTCGAGCTCGACTCGAAATATAAATGATTCAAATATGAGTAAATTTTAAAGTTCGATAAATTAATCAAATTTTTTTAAATTTTAATTTTTTATTGATACTTAGATCATATTCGTTCGAAAAGTTCAAATTGTTAGGGCTCGATTTGAGATAGTGCTCGACTCGGTAGCTAAACGAGCTTTAATCAAACCTTATTTTATACTCCATCCGTACCTAATTATTTGACGTTTTAGAGGTGGATATAAAAATTAAGATAATGATTGAAAAGAACTAAATATAGTACTCAATTGTCTATAATACTCTTAAATCATCATTTATTAAAGTTATTCATACTCTCTCTTACACATTTTTTTCATAATTTTCTCTTAAAAAAACTCACTTGCCTCATTTACTCATTGGTCTCTCTCCATTCATCCTCATAAAAGCGTATCCAATTCTTTAGAAATTATCTACTCTCTCCCTCATAATATACAAAAGAGTTTTGTTGGAAAAAATAAAATTTTGTTGGGATGATGAGAGAGAAATAGTTACAAAGGATAAAAAAAAATAGGAAGCATAATGAGGGGTAATTTTAAAAAATTTGTCATTAATTCTCCTAGATTTGAACAAACGTCAAATAATTAGGGACAAATAAAAAACTCTAAAACGTCAAATAATTAAGGATGGAGGGAGTACTCAATAAATTTTGTGAACTAAATCTGAGAAACTCAATACTCGGCTCAATTCATTCACCCTTATGAACGACTCACGTGTCACTAAACTAAGACTTTGGGGGTGCTTGTTTAGAGCTGAATAAAGCTGAATGGCTAAAGGACTGAATGACTGAATCAGTTAGTTCGTTTGTTTTGGTCTGAATGACTGAATCGGTAAGATGGACGAACTGAATGAGTAAGTCAGATTTTTTTTAGCTGAATGACTGGATGAGCAGCTGAATGAAGTAAATTTTTTTTAAAAAAAATTAAAAAATTAAAAAATTAAAAAAATATTAACTATTATATTAAGTAATATTAAATAAATTTACAATAATTTAATTTTTTTTAGAGGGGTAAAATAGTAAAGTTTTATCATTCAAATGTTTCAAATATGTCAATTATTAAACAATTTTTTTCATTTAGATTCAGATTCAACTCATTCAGATTCAGATTCAGATTCAGATTCAAATTAATTCAGTTTTTATCAAATACCCCTTTACAAATTACAATATTATTAGCAAAGTAAAGGCCCATTAACATGTCTCATGTTAATGAAAAAAGAGCTTAGATAGGCCACATCCGACCCATAAGAACTCCACAGAGGGTCCGTTTTGCTAGTTAACGGAACCTTTTGGACCATATTTGAACATTATCAACAGTAACAGGACCAACTAGCAATTAAAAAAGAATCTTTCTTCTTTTTCTTCTCCTCCTCCTCCTCGGCCATTTCTCCCAGTATTTTACAGAAACCTTCTGCTTTCTCTATCTCCTTTCTCTCACACAAGCCATGGCTATACCTCAGCACCAGTTTCAACAAAATCTCCAGCAGCAGCAATCTAAGAATTTCAGGTATAAAATCAAAAATCTATATAATCATTTTTCAAAACCCTAATTTCTTCACAAGAATTTCATTTCAACTCATAAATTATGCATTTTTCAGAGATTTTTACAAAATTAACGGTCAGATTTCTCCGCCGGTCACCTATTTCAGCGGCCAGAATATTCCCGATCAATCTCATCATCCGCCATACATCCCTCCCTGTAATTTCTCTCTTTATTATTTCTCTGATTCAAGTTAATCAAACAACTAACTCTAATTTTTTTTGTGCAATTTCGTGTTGTTACAGTTCATGTGGTAGGGTTTGCTCCCGGTCCGGGTCCGGCACCGGCACCGGACGGAAGCGACGATTTACAATGGAATTACGGCGTCGAACCGGATAAAAAGAGACCAAAAGAGCAAGATTTCATGGAAAATAATTCGCAGGTATCTTCTGTTGACTTCTTGCAACCTCGATCAGTCTCTACGGGGCTAGGTTTATCTCTTGATAATGGGCGTTTGGCTTCTTCTGGTGACTCGCCCTTTTTGGCTCTTATGGGTGATGACATTGATCGCGAGTTGAAGAGACAGGATGCTGAAATTGACAGATACATCAAAGTTCAGGTTCATTTTGGATATAAACTCTGTCTTCAATAGTTGTTCAAATTATAGTTATACTTAGAAATGAGATAAAGTTAGGGTTTTGATCTATATTTATTGTTTTAAATATGAATGCTAAGTAGTTATTTATTACTTATTTGTGCTGTTCAGTGTTCACAATTGCTTTTTAATCTGGTCACATGGCTGAGTGATCAGTAGATTGGCTTAGTGACAATTGACATTATGCATTTTATACTTTCTGTTTTAAAAGATATTTGTTATTAAAGAGAAGCTATTATCTTGAAACATGATATCTTAGGATACTGTCTATCTATGTATAAGGTCGATAATCTTAGTGACAAATAAGTTTCTGTAGGCTATGCTTTTCCTTGTGCTTGTAGGAATTAGAAAAGATAGTTTATCTTCCCTGCGCCCCTACCCAAATTGAAGTTGTGTATTACTTCTCGTCTAGAATTGGGAATATAGTTTCTTAAGAAGTTACATGTTTCTTTCCACTTGTAAAAGGATAGCCGAGTTTAATGACTATAGATTTTACCCATTTTATTTCTCTTTCTTATTTTAGGGACGATGTCTTTATTTCTTTCCTAATAAGTGCATCAGCTTGAATTGTAAAATGATATTTGGCACATCATATCCTTGAAGTAAGTTTGGACTTCTGTCAAATTTGTGAGCTTCACTTTATAACATATCACCATAGAATGCAAACAATTTGAATAGGATAGTTGCTGTCTTTTGATGCCAATCTGATGAGTTCGTAGTTTTCCTTTAGCATCATTTATATTCTACCTTTACACATTTATTTGTGTTCTGAAAATTATATTTCAGACCCAAACATCACTTGGGCTCTTTTAGTATTTCTTTGGTATTGGGCTTGCATGTTAAGTTATCCAATGATATGTCAACTTAATTTAACTTGGTTATTAGAACATTTTGTTAATTTGCAAAGTGCCAGTGCCACATCGATGTAATATCAATTGTAAATAGGTCTCCTGAGAGTGATGTCTATATCAAGGAGAATGAATAGGATGCGAGTTGTCTGGGGCCACTGCCCCTGGAGCTTTTGAAAGTTCTTATGTTATAGGTCCATTGCTGATAGAATTGAAGCTTTGTACCTTACACTCCAGTTACTCTTTTAATATTCCCTCTTCTTGAAAAACTGTTATTAGAATACAAACAATTAAATATAATTTTGATTGATTTCGTAGAATTGGTTATGTTTTTATATATATTGGTCAAGGTCCTTAAGGAAAGTTATCTCTAACAGTAAGACATCTAAATAAAAGAAGGAAACAACATTGACAAAAGAAGCCATCTATTAAGGGAAAGTTTAAAGAACCTAGGTTTAAGAGAATTTTTAGTATTATAGCATCATTAGTTTTGTTTCTTGACAAGTTGACATCTATCCTATATCATTTAGGCAATTTATCCTCACCCTGTTATTGTGCAACTTTGCGCAGATATAACTTGAAATATATGGTACATCACGCGTGTTTTTTTTGAACTTTTTACTTTTGTGTGGCGGTTTATTTTGATGATATATATTTGTATTTATGTGTGTGTATATATATATATTATACTTCTTGAGGATGTGCGCCTCACTTTAATGAGGCGACTCATCTTGCACCTAGGCACCAAGGAAACCTTTGCTTTCTTCGGTGATTGCCTTATTATTTTTTCAATTAGATGATTAAACTTTCAATTTTTTTTCAATTTAGTTCAATGGAGCTGTCATGTCATAAATTGATGACATAACTTGTACGCATGTGATGTAGTGCTTATGTGTTAAAAATGAGTCATTCTACTAATTTTCTTTTATCATTTTATGCAAATAAAAATGCATAATAGTAATAAAGAATAATAAGTTATCAAAACAACACAAAATAAAATAACAATTAAATAAAACAAAACAACAATTAAACAAAACATTAATAATTAAAAAAAACAAAAACTAAAGATAAAACCTTGACAAAAACTAACCTAAATATATATAAGTATAAAGTCATATCCTAATAATCCCCCTGCTTTCCCCTTGTCGTCCCCAGTCCCCCCTTCCAGCGGCTCATTCTTGTTCCTACCACCATTCCTTGTCCCCCGTATTCGTCTCTTCATCTTCCTATCCTTTTTCATTTTTAACAGAGATGGTAAATATAAGAAATGAAAAATGAAAAATTTTCAAATCAAGAGAACTCATTTTCTTCTTCTTTCTTCCCTCTTTTTTTTTTCTTTCATAATTTGGATATTGCTAACTGTTGGATGAGCGGAGACATGGTTTTGTTTTGGGTTGATTCTTTTTTTTTTTGTAATTTAGACATGGTAGAACTATAGATCTGGGTTGTTATTTTGGGTATATGAATGTTTTTTATCGGATTTGGTGAACTTTGTGGCTAGCTGCGATTGTTAAGCATTGTGATATAATGTTTTTGGCTCCGGGGTGGTAGGATTTTGAAGATGGGCGGTGGAGGAGAAGGATTTTCAATGGTGGTGAATCTAGTGTTTTGAAGATGGAGGTGGGTTTGCTTGCATGTGTTGGGTGTGTGATGGCAAGTGATCGAGGGTGGAGTGATGGTGGGGATCTGATGGGGACGGGGTCTTGGGACAAGGAAAGATAATTTTCACGCAAAACTCAATCAATTAATTCATTCAATGTATCAAAATAATGAAGTACATCACTATTTATAACACTCCTACACAACTTTCCTAACCTAACTTGAACTCTAATAAGATAATTACAAATAAAAGAAACTAATTAAAATACAACTTCTATTTCATAGGATTCCAAAGTCTTATATTGTTCCAACCAACTTTCACGGACTCGTTGTCCTATATCATTTCTCTTCCGCTGAAAAAACTCGATTCCATCGAGTTATGAACATCAACACAAGAACAATCATGTCAAATCACCAAGGTAGTCTTCGTAAGCTTCAAATTTGGCATGTTAAGAGCGCAAGTAAGAGTGAATCTAGTATTGTCTTTGATAATTGAATAGATATTAGCATGAGCATCATGTTGCGAATGACAATCCCGTTGCCATTTACGCCCCAGGATAATGTGACAAACTTTTAGGGGTAGAATATCACACTTAACTGTATCCTTAAGCTTGCCAACAGAAAATGTAACCATACACCTTTGGGTAACCCACAACTTTGTATTGGTAATCCATGCAATATCATACGGCTCCAGGTAGCTTAACTTTTAACCCAAGTTTCTTAACTGCTTTCTCAGAAATAACATTTGTACAACTCCCAGTATCAATCACAAAAGAGCACACTTGTCCCGCACATGACTCGTCTGACAAATTTGCCCACAATGAATTTTAGGATCATCCTTATGTTGTTGGGCAACAAGTAAAGGTCGAAGAACACCTAAACATCCTTCTAAATGAGCATCAGCTTCTAAATATTGCTCATCGGGCTCATATTCACCATTTATCGGCTTGCAAACCTCTTCGTTTAAGTCGGCTTTTCCGCACGTTTTGTTAACAATAGCCAGTTTGCCTAGAGGGAGAAGAGGCAACATTCACCTTTGGGGAAAGACACTCAAAAGACATTGTCTAAAACCACGACAATTCTAGCATCTGGACGAATTGTTGTTGCTAGCATTAGAAGAACCTGGGGTACGGTTAGTCCTGCTAGTAGTTGAAGGGTTTGTTGACGATCTTTTCATTGACTTATTTAAAATAGGCTCCACAAAAGTACGCTCCCTCCAAGTTTGAACTTGTATTGGAGGCCTAACATAATTTCTTTTCAAATTATCCTCTATTTGGGTGACAACTTGAACAGCATCATCCAAAAGCAAAATTTTACCTGTAGCTACACCACCTGCAATCTCTAGATTCAATCCTCGACGGTACATGTAGATTAAAACTTCTTCAACCCAAGGAAATTCAGACCGTGTAACCAAATTGTAGAACATTGAAGTATACTCGGTTACATTTTGACTTGTACCAATTCAGTTAACTGCAAATATGCTCGCTGCTTATAATTCGAAGGTACAAAACGCCGTGTCATTGCAACTTTCATATCCTCCCATCTTCTCGCAGCTGTATACAAATTTTGTTGATGTTGATCCCACCAAATCCTAGTTGTCCCTTTCAACTTCGCTTCAGCATAGAAGAGTTTTCTTTCATCGGATAATTTATGCCAACGAAAGAAGCTCTCCAAATTATGAATCCAATCGAAGAATGTCTCGGGACCATTATCGTCATTGAAATCTCCAACATCTAATTTCGCTCCTCTATCCACTGCATTCATCCTAGAATTTGGAGCATTAACTCATGAATTAGGGTCATGCTGCCGTAGTCTCCGATGATTAAGATCCGGAATGGGGTCTTCAAAATAGTTAAGAGCATCTTCTTGTCCCTTATCTACGCGTTCCGTGAGTACATCAACTTTTACTGTAAGTGCTGTAATAGAGGTCTGAACATTTGTAGCAAGTGTTGTGATCGAGACTTCAATCCTCTTGAGCCGCTCATCTTGTTGTAACATATGATTATCAAGCTTGACGTTGATCTCTCCAGCATTAACTATGGTTCTTGTGAATACAAATATAGACTATTTTTTTTCTTTTTTCTTTTTTTGCTCTAGGGACTTGAGTGCAGGAAATGTAAAAAAACATGGGCTGAATTGAAACTATTGAAACTCCAGGGGCTGAAATGAAAGAAAGTGAAACTATATGGATTGATATGTAAAATTTTGGGGGTTTAAATTAGAAAATTTTAAAAATTATGTGGTACTTTGCTGTAATTCACCAGTAGATATTTTAAATAACTAGATCTGGTCTCTGGTCTCTGGTCTCTGGTCTCTTGGCCTTGTATTATTACTTGACTTTGGGAGGCAGGTAAGCAACATATGAAAATCAAGCAGCAGATGAATGATCGACAAGACTGAGATGACTCAATTTTTAATTCTCTCTTCTACTTTTTTTTTGTTTGTCTGTCTAAAATTGAAAAGATGGGCTCCAATCTAGGGTTCCTTGATTTGAATGGGGGCTAAAATTTGGGGATTGTGATGGTTAACGATTGGAGATGAGGTTCAGATTACAGACAAAGAAGTGCAGGCACAAATGAACGAAGAACTCTCAGGTGGAAGCTTGTTGTAGGTGATGATGTAGGTTTTGGATAAGGCTTCGTTTTGACTGACAGTTTTCTTGTGTGATGATGACGGGGCAATGATTTTGGGACAGGCTGGGGTGGCAGAAGGTGGTCGGGGATGGACTTTGATACTAAAATGATGGGGGACAGGGTCTTGGGACAAGGGATAATATCACAGATAATTCTTACGCAAAACTCAATCAATTAATTCATTCAATGTATCAAAATAATGTCGTTTTGACTGACTGTTTTCTTGTGTGATGATGACGGGGCAATGATTTTGGGACAGGCTGGGGTGGCAGAAGGTGGTCGGGGATGGACTTTGATACTAAAATGATGGGGGGACAGGGTCTTGGGACAAGGGATAATATCACAGATAATTCTTACGCAAAACTCAATCAATTAATTCATTCAATGTATCAAAATAATGAAGTGCATCACTACTTATAACACTTCTACACAACTTTCTTAACCTAACTTGAACTCTAAAGATAATTACAAATAAAAGAAATTAATTAAAATACAACATCTATTTCATAGGCTTCTAAAGTCTCTTATATTGTTCCTACATCAGGTACATCAGGAGCATAGTTGATAGGTGATGGTTGTGGAGATGTTACTGGTGATCGGTGGCGGGTGATCAGGGATTGTGAGTTATGGTGGTGTTACCGGTTAAGCTATTATTTTTATTTTGCATTAGTTTTTAATTTGTATTATCTATAATATATCCATATTTATGTTAGTTAGTGTTGTTTGTTTTATTTAGTTTATTATTATTTTACCTGTTTAATTCATTAAAATGACAACAAAAGGTAATTGAAAAATGAGTTTTTTGACACATCTGAAATTTCACCTGTTGAAGCAATTAATTTATGACATGGCATCTCAATTGAACTAAATTGGAAAAACTAAAAAAAATTAATCATCTAATTGAAAAATTAAAAAGGCGATCACCAAAGTTAAAAAATGTGAATAATTTGAGGTAGTAATATATATTTAAGCCTAACCATGGTTTCCATGGCACACACGCGATGGGTTTTCAACAGAATTTACATTTTTCAAACACGAGAATATTATATGCAATGTTCTAAAAGACGCTAGGCGGGAGGCGGGCGACCGAGGGGCCTAGTGCATAGGGGGCTTAGGCGGAATTTTTTATTTTAAGTCAGTTTCAATATTTTATCTTACATTTATCCAAACAAAACAATAATATAAAACAAAATAATCTATAATAAAGATAATAAAGGCTTTTGTTTAAAGTTCAAACACATCCATATTGCTAGTGTCAAAGTTCAAACACAAACATGCAAATACTTGATGGCAAAGTTCAAAGTTCAAACATATTTTTAACGTATTAGTTTTATTTATAAACAAGATTGCTATTAAATAATAAAATTTAAAATTTCAAGAATTTAACTCGATATTAAAACTTAAGAAACTAAATTTAAGAATTATATTGAATTAAACTAAATATTACAAATGTATCATCATTTATATAATTTGAAGATGGTACAAGTTCAAAACATTACAACTATAATAAAATTATCCATTTTGACTTGATATTGTTCATTTCTTGTTGTGATTTGATACGCTACAATATGTATTATGAATATGGTAAATCATTAGAAAAATAAATATATCAAGATTTGGTTTGAATAGTTATTAAACTAAAAAAAATCTCTCCGCCTAGACCCCACCTAGGCCCCGCCTAATTTTTTGGAGGGATTTTTTTGCTGCCTTGAGCCTAGGTGAGGTGTCAGGGGGCCTAGCGCCTAGGCGGGGTGGCAAGGGGGGGTCTAGCGCCTAGGCGGACCTAGGCGGGAATTTTTAGAACACTGATTATATGTAAAGAGCGAGTAAAAATTCGTATGTACAATAACATACAAAAGAAAGAAAATTCAATTAAGTACACAATCTTGTTAAAATGAAATGTACCTGAAAACAAAAACTGAACAAGACCAATAAATGTATCTTTCAATCTGAGGGAGAGCATTTCAAGAAGAAAGAAAGATTTCGAAGTTTCGGTTTTATTTACATCTTGTTGAAATGAAATTTACCTGAGAGATGTACATGAAAATGAACATCTATGTCACACAATATGAGAGTGCATTTCAAAAAGAGATGAAGTACCAAATTATAGCATGTTAAAGGAAACTTTTTTGGTGAATAATGTTTTCTACAGGGGTTTTGAGAATTTTAACTACAGGGGTTACCCTTTGATTGGTTATACACATTTATTGCAATGGGAAGTTAAAATATTACAATAGTTATATGAGTTAGTGGGGGGAGAAAAGAGGAGAGAGAATTGAAATTAACATGATTGGCCTTTGATTAGTTATGAAATCAACTTGTAAGTTACTGTTATATGATTACTGTTATTAGATTAAGTGGGTTTCTAAGACAGAAGCACAGATACGGGGATAGTGGTGCTTCATATGGGAATACAACAATTCTTGCCAAATCTCAAAAGATGGGAATTTATGTGCATATTTATGTGTGTGTGTGTGTGTATATATATATATTATAAAACAATTAGTAAAATAGATATTACAAGAGAAAAACAACAAACTTCCAACAAATATAAGTTTCATGTTTATCAAAAAAATACCAAAAACAATCACAGATAATTCAAAGCACATAAGTTATAAAGGGGGAGAGAATCCCTAAGAGTCCCAGATAGTCGGAGTATCCAGTGCTGGGTTATGCTAGAGTGCTGGGTTAATGAAGAATTCCTACTTCCTAGGTGGGTTTTATAGGAAAATAAAAATTTGACAGAGATTCAGAAAGAAGGTTATAGCAAACCTCATACTCTCGATGAATAGTATAGCTAACCTTGTTGGATACTTGTATGAATCAAGTCATATCATATTTGTATCTTCTAGAATTAGTAGTAATGATATACTGCTAATTCATCTGTTCCGACTCTTTTGTGGTTTTGCTCTGATAGGGCGACCGGCTGAGGCAATCAGTGGTAGAGAAGGTGCAGGCAACCCAACTACAAACAATCTCGTTCGTCGAAGAGAAGTTCCTTCAAAAAATTCGAGAGAAAGAGGCAGAGGTGGAGAACATCAACAAGAAGAATATGGAGCTTGAACTGCACATGGAACAGTTGGCTATGGAGGCTGGTGCTTGGCAACAAAGGGCCAAATACAACGAAAGCATGATCAACACCCTAAACTTTAATCTCCAGCAAATGTATGCAAAAAGTAGAGACAGTAAAGAAGGTTGTGGCGACAGTGAGGTAGATGATACAGCCTCTTGCTGCAACGGTCGTGCTCTCGACTTTCATCTGCTTTGCAAGGACAACAATGAAATGAAGGCATTAATGACTTGTAAGGTTTGTAGAGTCAATGAAGTGTGCATGCTTTTGTTACCTTGTAAGCATCTGTGCCTTTGTAAAGAATGTGAAAGTAAGGTTAGTGTTTGCCCGTTGTGTCATTCGTCTAAGTATATTGGCATGGAGGTCTATATGTAATGTAATGGGATATAATGTGAATCTAATGTAATATTGATCTATTTGAATTTGTTATTGTTATTGTGATAATAATTGTTCCTTGGTTACTGGTTTGTTACTTTATTTTTTGGCATATGGATATATCCATTGGAAAATTTGCTGGTAATGTATGATATTCTTTTTGACCAGTCCTACACAGATTTCCTACTTAATTGGTATTTTTCTTCATTTTCACGTACCTTTTTTATTTTTTAGCTAAATAAGTTGTACATACCTGTTTGTTTTAGTACATGGAACTCTTTCTATTGATTGTCGTATGAATGATGCAATATTTGTCATCATAATGAAATTATTAAATTCACAACTGAAAATGTTATTTTTATAATAAAAGTATCGTTGTAGATATTATAGCGACGGTTTTCATCGTCGCTATACATCTACAGCGATATTTTTGTTGTGTAAATAAAAAAAGTGTCTTGGATTTAACAATTCCCTTTTCATTAGGATTAATTGCATATATTAGTACATTTTTAAAAATAATTTCAAAAATTATACATTCATAAAATAATTATAAAAATACTACAGTTCACCATTTTTATTTACAATACTAATACAATTAAAAGTCCTTAAATTAAGGGATTAGTATTAATGGACTGACATGGCAAATTAATTTCCATCTTCCTCACACATTCATTTCTCGTTCGGTCTCTCTCTCTCTCTCCGCCCTTAATTCTCGATTAATACATCGTCGTTCCGATCATCTTCTTCACCTTTGTAAGCTTCGTATATGATCTCCAATGGCGTTCTCATATTTCACTCAACAAAAGAGTCGGCGTTGAACGAGTTTGGATCATACCCAGATCTCGAATTCGTAT
The DNA here is from genome assembly GCA_020205505.1 of Panax japonicus. Classification (NCBI taxonomy): domain Eukaryota; kingdom Viridiplantae; phylum Streptophyta; class Magnoliopsida; order Apiales; family Araliaceae; genus Panax; species Panax japonicus. The sequence goes on from CM035092.1 coordinate 67,450,779, forward strand.
CGCATGAATCCTAAATGTGATTATCATAATTATAATCATCCGTTAGTTGTTCTTGTTCCTGTTGTTGTAGTGGTAATCATCATATTCTCTCTTTCACCCACACCAATGACAGTTCAAACTTGCATATTGTCAAAGAGATGGCAGCACATCTGGGACAACTATTCTTCATCTAAATTTGTACAAATATAATTTCGAGAGTTGTCTTACTTTGATTTTGTTGGATATTCATAACCATTTGTTATGGTTAGTGAGTCTGTAATGTTTATTGGAGTTTATGTAAACTGTGTTGGATATACAGATTGTTTATGTTTTGGTTATCATTATTAAAACCTGTTTTGGTTACTTTCATATAACTATCTGGTTACTTCTTTATTATGTTTTGGTTACTGTTATCTTATGGTTTGGCTACTATTATTGTGCCCTCAATGTGGGATTTTGGTTACTTTTATTTTTTATCCTGGTTAATATATAATTGTTTAGTATATATGGATTGCCTAAACTGTGTTTTATTACCTGATATTTCTGTTTTGATTACCATTAAAATCTGTTCTGGTTACTATCATTTAGTTATGTGGTTACTATTTTATTATGTTACATTATGGTTACTGTTATTAGTAACCAGATAGTTACAAGCTTGTATCAAGACAAACATCAAGTGTTAAATGTACATATGAGTGTCTTATTTATCTAGCTGATGTATACTTATAAATTACATACTCATAAAAATTATCTGAAAATTATACAGTTGGTATTTAAATCTGCATATAGAGGTAACCATTTTATTTTTTATGAGTAATCAAATTTACATAAAATTGATTCAGAACAATATCCATCAGCTATTTTAGTTAAAATGTTAATTTGGTATCCAAACCCACATATATTGTAACTATTTTTGTTTGTGTTAGTAACCGGATAATTATAAGCTTGTATCAGGACTGTTATAAAGTGTTAAATATATATGCTTTATTTATATCATGTCATCATGATGAAATAAGAAACTCCAATTAAGAGTTTTCATTTATATATATGATGGTCACTTATAGATCTCATATATTAAAATAAAAATAGTTTGAGAGGTGCAGTTGGTAACTAAACCTGCATATAAGGGTAATCATTTTAGTTTTTGTTAGTAACCAAATAATTAAAAATTTGTATCAGAACAGTTATTAAGTGCTTAATGTACATGTGAGGGTTCCCATTTATTTAGCTGATGAATACTTTTAAATTACATAGTTATAAAAGTTATTTGAAAATGGTCCAGTTGATAACTAAATATGAATATAAAGGTAACCATTTTATTTTAGATGAGTAACCAAATTTACATAAAAATATTTCAGAACAGTTACCAATTGTTTAATGTATATGTTTACTTTATATTGACAACTCATGATGAAATTAAAAATCAAAATATTAATCAATAACAATTTTGGTTATTGTACACCATCAAAAATATTACCAACCATGTGGTTAATGGTTAGTAACAGTAAACAATTATATATTCCTGTATTTACACTCTTTTTGTTTATGTTCCGTTGAAATAAAGCACAACTGAAATCATCTCCATTGTCTGATAACTGAATAAACATTGTAAAGTAACCAAATCAATATTAGACAGTAACCAAACTACATAATCTTAGTAACTACCAGAATATAAACAAAAATTTTACATGCAATTTTGAAGGCCTAAATGACGGAATTTGACTAAAAAACCCTGAAGTTCACGAGCAAAGCTCGTGATTTTTGATCGTTGACCCGTTTTCAATAAAATTAGGCTCCGAAAATGTAAAAATCTGACACTCCAAACTTGATAAAAGTTACCAAATTGCTACTGGATCAAATATTTTCATAATCTATCAAATCTTTCCATAAATTGAATCAAATCTTTCCATAAACTGACACGCCTGCTCTTCAACCGCATCAATTTGTTACCAACTAAAGACTAACAGTTGTATGAAATTAACCAATGTAGTTAATAAGTAACCACTAATATAAAACAAACCATTATAAAACACACTAATATTATACAGTAATCATAACATTATACAAGAACCAAATTTAGATTAGACAGGCATCAACATATATCTATTTAGTAACCAGAACATAAACACATTTTTCATTGTATTTTATAATAAAAAACAACCAATATAATGTGCTTGTTACCAACTAAAGACTAACAGTTGTATGAAGGTATAAGTAACCATGAATATAAAAAACATCAGTACAAGTGTACATTAATATTATTCAGCAACCAAATAAACATTATACAATAACTAATTAAATAGTATACAACAACCAATATATATAATCAGATCTATTAATAGTTGTATGAAGATAACCAATGTAGTCAATAAGTAACCACCAATATAAAAGAAACAATTATAAAACACAATAACATTATACAGTAACCAAATAAACACCTTACAGTATCTAAATGCATATTAGACAGTAACCAAGATATATGTAATTAGTAACCAATATTATAAAAAATATTTTTACATTCATTTTACAACCAAAACAATCAGTAATGACTTTGTTACAAATTAAAGACTAACAGATGTATGAAGGTAACCAATGTAGTTAATCAGTAACCATCAATATAAAAAAAAATCAGTATAAAATACAGTAATATAACGCAGTAACCATGGTAATATTACATAGTAACCAAGTCAGCATTATATACTAACCAAATCCAAATTAGACAGTAACCAACTTATATTTACTTAATATCCATAACATAAAACATATTTTTTCATGCATTTTATAGCAAAAACAAACAATATAAAAAACATCAATATGTACTTAAAGATCCAACAGTTACAGGAAGGTAACCAATGTATCTAATAAGTAACTATAATATAAAAAATATCAGTAGGATATACATTAAAAATATACAACAACCAAATAAACATTATACAGTAACCAAATCAATAATAAACAGTAACCAATTTATATGTACTTAATAACCAGAATATAAAATATATTTTTACATGTATTTTACAATCAAAACAGTCATTATACTGTCTTTGTGACTAATTAAAGAGCGAAAAACTTAAGAAAGGTAACCAATATATGAGTATGTAGTAACCACAGGGTAACTATATGCATGTAAAATTTAAACTCGAATACCTCAGTATATAAATATGTAAAGAATTAATCAACAATCAGTATAGTACGTAAGTTTCTGGTTACTGATTGTAAATTGAAAGCATAAACACAATGTATACTTACATATGAAACTTCATAATGCTGTTTGACGATCTCGAAGTTGCAGTCGATCTTCTCTGATTTTTTCCGATCTCGAAGTTGCTGTTGATCTTCTCCGATTTTTTCTGAACTCAAAGTTGCATCGCCGTCAGAAAATTCGTCTTCTCCGATTTGTCGTTGTTCTTTTTTTCTTCATGATCGGTTGATTGCAAATATGAAAATAGGTAACTGACGTGTATATAGGGAGCTAATGTTCCGTAATTTTAGCAACTTATTATTGTGTTGAGTTATTTTTATAATTATTTTGTGGATGTATTATTTTTGTAAATATTTTCTAATTGTTGTATATTAGTGTTAAGGACCTTTTTCATTATTATGCTTCCGTTCCGCTACTTAACTAACAATATTTCAACCCAAACTCAACTTAACAATATTTTCATTAATATGTAATGTAATGGGCCAGTGTGGGTTTGTGATTCTAAATGATGTTAAACAAAACAATAGCCCATACTGGTCAAAATTTCAAACCAAACTCAACTTGACCCATAAAGAGTGAAGCCCAAATGCCCAATCTTCCCATGTATTATATGAGCAGGCCCAGCCTTCTTTTGACATGCTTATCAACAACTGTTTTAGAGATTTTTCAACAGAAAAATAATTTCTATAACATCCTTTGCCGCCTGGTTCGAAAGTAGGATAAATTATTATTATTATTTTTTCTCTTTTCCAGGTCAGTTGCATTTTAACCCTCTTGGAATTGTCGTTCAAATTTAAAGGAATATTTAATCTCTTTTTTTATAATAATAAAAGACAATAAATAGCCTGTAAACCGAGTCTTTGGCTCGAGTGATACTTTAGGCCTTTTGTTAAATGAAATGTCCCAAATTCAAATCCCCAAATTAGCAAAAAAAAAAATAAAAAAACAAAAACAAAAGTATCACACGATAATAAACTTTTTGGTTCAGTCATGACAACAACGTTCTTACAAATTTATTTATCGAGAATATTCTAGGCCTCTTGCTATGCAAGAGATTAACAAGACGATTATTTAAATTAGTTGTCCTGCACACATTATCTGTGAGATTTTAAAAAAAAAGTTATGAGAGTGGGAAAGGAGAAATAAAAATGAGAATTACTTAATAAAGAGACCAAAAATTAACTACTGTACATAATCAGTGTTAAAATAGAAATTGACGGTGTGTGGGAGAGTTAATAGAGATGAGATTTTGGTAGATGATAGAAACGTAATTCATACATTTAATTATCCCTAATTTTGTCCTTTTAATTATATTAGTTTATTAAATTAATATGTTTTATTTTATTTTGTAGGATTTAATAGTTGTTGCAATAAAGTAAAAATCTTGGTGATCAAGCTATATTTAATGCTCTTATTCATATAAGGATTGTCCAAGAAGAATCTGACAAGGAGAAGGAAAGAGGTGGAACAATCTTAGTGCAATTCAAATCCAACAAGAGAAAGAAAAGTCTATCTAGAAGATCTTTTTGAAGTTGATTGCTACTAGGAAGTTGAATTCTACATGGAAAGGGAATGATCAAAGTGTCCAAGTTCAATGAATCTAAATTAGGGTTCAAAGTTATTTTCTCTATAAATAGGCCTCTTGTTTGAGAGAAAAAGGCACCACTTATTAATTTTTTTTTCTTCAGTTTTTCACTAGTGTAGGAGGGAGTAAGATATTTAGAGTTTGTCCTTTCTCTTATTCCAATCACGTGTGGAACATACTGTCAGGGAGTATTTGTAACTTTCTTTTATTTATATTATAGAAATTCTCTTTTTAATTATTGTTCTTATTTCATGCAAATAGTAGAACTAATATTATTTATTTTTGTTTTTAATTCCATGGCTAACTAAATTTCTAATACCTAGGATTATGATGAAGCTAAATATTTCATAACTATATTTTCTTTTCGTTCCTAAATTAATGCCTAATTATTTTCACCTTCATATTTTCCTCCGTATAAATTGCATACGATTTTTATATTGATTGCGAGGTTTTGATAAGTTATAGTTAATCTGTGAATTTTTCATAACTTATGCTTGCCCATATTAATTATATGAATCATTATTTTTAAAGGGAAGGGGAAATAATTTGGGAATTGATTTAGGAAATAAGAAATTATTTATTATGTTAATATTTGGTGGATTCTAATTCCTAGGTATCTTTTCTCATTAATAGTTTTCATTATTAATTAATAGTTTGCATAATTTAGTTAAAAAATCTTCTCCACCATTTTTATTTCTAATTTGCCTAAAATATTAATTAAGGATATATTAAAGAATTAATCTAGTCTCTGTGGGTTCGACCTGTACTTGCCAGTTCTTCAATTCGACACTGTGCACTTGCAGTACATATTTTTAACACATCAAGTTTTTGGCGCCGTTGCCGGGGAACTAGAATTAATTTTTGTTTATTCCTTAATTTTTATTTATTCGAATTAGTTTTAACTCATTTTTTTTTCAGGATTATTGAAGCGGGTCGAAGAAGCGAAAAGATAAATATTTTGTTGCTGTGCTTTCTTCGGTACTTCGTATCTCCATTTTTTTTAAATAAAAAATAATAATAAAAAAAAATAGTAGTTTAGCTTTTTTATATATATTTTTTTATTTGTCGCATTCATGCATTCACTTACGTAGAGCACATCCTGTTAGGTTTTATTTTTTATTTTTTATTTTTTGTCAAATATAAACTGTGGTGATTGCTGGAGGATTGAGGTACGTCAAAATTTCTCTTTCTTTCGTAATTCACATAGTTTTAGGACATTTTATTTGTTTATAGTTTTTTTTTATTTGTGCATTTTCATCTTTAATCTAACATTAAGGGCACAACCTGTAACAAGATAAGGTGGGGATTTCATCACCCTTCCTTGGCCCACAAACAACCCAATTTACATTGTGCATGACCATGACCTAATAAAATCAAGTAGACGTTGACCCCTAGGACTCTCGAGCTCAATTAGGACAAGAAACTCCAAGAGGAGTCTGAATTTTAAATTAATCAAACTACTGGTGTCTAGGCAAGTGGTTCAAAAGGTATACGCCTAAAGATTGTGTGGTTATTCAATTAGTCACCGTTTCTACGGAGAGACTCCCACCTTTCTTACACTTACCTGGCTAGTGGTGTGATTAATTTCGAATTTGGTGGACCTTGCGGTGTAACTTGGAACAGTTAGGAGCTGTCTAGATTTTATTTAGGTTAACCTTAGAAGTAAATTTTTTTTACCACCGGTAACTGGTAATAATTTTGAACTTAAGCCACATTTTATAAATATGTTACCTAAGTTTACGGGGATAGAAGATGCATATTTATTTATTCAGGAATTTGAAGAAGTTTGTGCCTTAATGAAAATTCAACAACTGTCTGATGACTCAATTAGGCTAAGATTTATAACATTTGCTTTAAAAGATAATGCAAAAAAATGGTTATATAGCCTACCAAATAATTCCATATCAACCTGGGAGGGATTTGTCGTTACATTTCTAAAAAAATATTTTCCAAATCATAAAACTGCTAAAATTAGGACTGCAATTCATCAATTTTGCCAACTTGAAAAAGAGTCCTTTTGGAAATATTTTGATAGATTTAAAAATTTGTTATCCCAGTGCCCACACCACGGAATTGAAAAATGGAGATTGTGTCAAATTGCCTACGAAGGTTTAGACTATCCCACTAAAACAATGTTAGAGTCAATGTGTCAAGGGGATTTTCTGAATAATGATGAGGAGAAGGCTTGGGAGTTTTTAGAAGACTTAGCAGAAAAAACCATGCAATGGGAAACCACCCGAGAGACAGATAAACCTAGTTCATCTAGGGGTGTTCATACAATTGACAATTCAATTGCTACAGAAGTTAAGTTGACTGGTGTACTTAAAAGACTTGAAGATTTAGAAACTAGGGGACAATCACACGTGAACCAAGTCTCAACACCTACACCTTTGTGTCTAAAGTGTAATTCACCAAGCCATGCGATTGAGGAATGTCCTAGAGTCATAACCCAATTTGAAGAATATGAACAAGTCAATGCAATGTTTCAACGACCTAGGAATGACCCATTTGCACCCACTTATAATCCTGGTTGGAGGAATCATCCTAATTTTGCATGGAACCAAGGACCCTACCCAAATAATTTTTCAAATCAGGTCAATCAGTCTCTAAATCAATCTTTTCCACCTTACCAAAAGCCAAACCCTGGTTCATACCAAAATTCAAGTTCAACAACCCAATATGGTCCACCAGGTTTTTCTAATGAAAGTGAGAAGAGACTTAACGTTTTAGAGAAGAGCATAGAAACTTTAATGAAATCTCATAATAATTTCAATAATTTCATGCAAGGCACTAACAATTTCATGCAAAACACTACCCAAGCCATTTCTCGCTTAGAGATCCAAATGAGTCAATTGGCCACTGCAGTTAGTGAAAGAGAGAAGGGTAAACTTCCTAGTCAACCCGAGACCAACCCAAAATTTCCAGTCCCTACTCAAAAACCATATCATGTTAATTCCCTTGAAAACAACCAAGTCAATCATATGAATTCTGTAATCTCTTTAGGGTCTGGAAATTATTTTAGCAATCATGCTAGAATTGATAATGAAGAAGAGAAAAAATTAAATGTTGAATCTAACGATCCATCTTCAAAGTCAACCCAGCCTGGAAGTCCCACAAACTCTGAGTCAGTAGGCCCATCTACTAAGCATGTTTCAAAACATGATTCAACCACACCTTATGAGTCAACTGAAAAAGTCTTCAAACCAAAAGCCCCATTCCCTCAAAGACTTATTTCAAACAAGCAGTCAACCCAATTGGACAAAATTCTAGAAGTATTCAAACAAGTGAAAATTAACATTCCCCTTCTAGATGCCATTCAACAAGTTCCCTCATATGCTAAATGTCTAAAAGATTTGTGCACACATAAAAGAACCACTCATGTTCCTAAGAAAGCTTTTCTAACAGCCCATGTGAGTTCTATCTTGTCATGTCAAGTCCAGTAAAGTATAAGGACCCCGGTTGTCCTACTATTTCATGCATCATAGGTGACACATTAATTGAAAAGGCTTTGCTTGATTTAGGAGCTAGTGTGAACCTGTTACCATTTTCTGTGTATGAAACCTTAGGCTTAGGAGAGTTGAAAAAGACAAGTGTCACACTCCAACTAGCTGACCGTTCCATTAAAGTGCCAAAAGGAATAGTTGAAGATGTACTTATTAAGATTGGCAATTTTATATTCCCTGTTGATTTTGTTGTTCTTGAAACCCAACCTGTTGTCAATCCCAAGGGTCACATTCCTGTCATTTTAGGTAGACCATTTCTAGCAACCTCTAATGCATTAATTAATTGTAGAAATGGACTAATGAAATTGACATTTGGAAACATGACAATTGACTTAAATGTGTTTAATGTGGGAGAGCAACCTAGTGATTTGTTTGATCAGTCCGTTGAAGTGAACATGATTCAGAAAATGTCGGGAAATGAACTTACGGGGGAAGATGAAATTGTTAACTTTTGTCTAAATCATTTTGGTCAAAATTGGGATGAAATTGAATACTTGAATGAGGTCAATGAGATGTTGGACTCAACAGTCAAAAAATCATACTCTAAATTGAAACCTAAAATTGAATCAAGTTTGACGCATTTTGAGCATTTTCAAGAGAATCAAATTGACCTTAAATCCTCTTATGATCATTTTATGTCTACCATGGGTCCATCCGAAGCGTCTTCCAGAAACACTAAATATGATTTAACAAATGAACCAAAGGTTGTGGACAATGATAATCTTCCATGTTTAGATAATGAGATCATATCTCCCATTTCAAATAATGCATGTGATAGTCCAGTGGTCTCTAAACATCTTGGTATAACAATTATTCAAAAGAATGAAAATGTTTTAGTGCCCCTTTGTAACAAATTTGGATGGCAAGTTTGGATAGATTTTACGAAGTTAGAATTTTTCAAAAGGAACTATCATTTTTCGTTATCATTCTATGACTCAATTTTAAAAGAATCAGTCGGGTATGCTCACAATTGCTCTTCTGTTGCAAATTCTAACTATTTCCAATTACCCAGACCTCCTGAAAATCATACGAAATCCACTTTAGGTTACTTGTTTGTATCATTGATCATTTACAGTCGCATAGTTTTTAGGATGCATAATATTTGTAGATATGTACATTTGTTTTCTTTCTCACCACATCTTCTTGCAGAACAAATTCCCCACATACAAGGTAAAATTCTTTCATATCTTTGTTCTTTTTTTTTCATTTGCATACATTGAGGACAATGCATGATTTAGGTATGGGGGGAGTTTGTTTGTATTAGATTTTTTTTTTCTTTTTACGAAAAAAAAACACAAAAAAAAATTTAAAATATTAAAAAAAAAAAAAAAAATTGTTTGACTTTTTATGAATTGAATTAATTCTAATAAGTGTTGGTGGAGCAAAACGCATGAGTGAGATTAAAAGATTTAGAACTCTTGAATTGTTGATAAGATACAAAATCTTAGTTCAAAACACCATCTGAATTTAAAATTGATTTCACAAGCATTTTTTCACTTCACGTTTGCACTAATTCTTACTTGTGGGGTATAAACCATGATTCGAGTAAATTTCAAAAAAAAAAAAAAAAAAAAAAAAAAAAAGAAGAAGAAGAAAAAAAAAATTTGAAGTTGAGAAAAGTTGAAAAAAAGAAAATAAATAAATAACTGTTTCAATGTCCATTAAACGAAATAACTGGGTATCCAAGCCTTGGGAAGCATCGATATTCACGCTGAAAAATATGATGGATAAAAGCAGCTTGACTAGTCTAATTTTGTGGCCTTTGTTACTCAAGTTAGTAAATCCTTAGGGGTGTCTCTACACCTAGTGCCCTAAAGCCATCTGGTTTGGGAGTCATTGGTCCAACGCTCGCTCTACATGGGTAACTCTGAAAAGCCTAAAAAAATGAGACATTGCATAAGTCAAGAAAAAAAAATGGAGAAAAAGAAGGAAAAAAAGAAAGAAAAAGAAAAAAAGAGTTTGCTTGATTTTCATGATATAAAATCCTTACTAAGAGTTACATCACATACACATGCATGCATTACATGAAATTGATTTAATGAAGGATGGTGTCTAAAATAAAGATCGAGTATTTTTGATAAGGTGAAAGTGTGATTTTGAATTTAATCTTGCTTATGTATAATGCCCATAAATATTTAAAAGTTTTCTTTTAATTTCATAATTTGTTGAACCCAAAAATATTTTTAAATTTTGTGGGTATATTCACTGCAAACCCTCACGAGACACAACTCGTCCACTTGGGGTAACCTTGGGGTTTAAAGGCTTGTTGCACATGCTAAGTGCAATCGTGTTTCCTACGAAAATGGGGTATTGTAATTTTTATTTTATTTTTATTTTTTATTTATTTTACTCGAGGACGAGCAAAAGCTAGGTATGGGGGTATTTGATAGAAACGTAATTCATACATTTAATTATCCCTAATTTTGTCCTTTTAATTATATTAGTTTATTAAATTAATATGTTTTATTTTATTTTGTAGGATTTAATAGTTGTTGCAATAAAGTAAAAATCTTGGTGATCAAGCTATATTTAATGCTCTTATTCATATAAGGATTGTCCAAGAAGAATCTGACAAGGAGAAGGAAAGAGGTGGAACAATCTTAGTGCAATTCAAATCCAACAAGAGAAAGAAAAGTCTATCTAGAAGATCTTTTTGAAGTTGATTGCTACTAGGAAGTTGAATTCTACATGGAAAGGGAATGATCAAAGTGTCCAAGTTCAATGAATCTAAATTAAGGTTCAAAGTTATTTTCTCTATAAATAGGCCTCTTGTTTGAGAGAAAAAGGCACCACTTATTATTTTTTTTTTTTTCAGTTTTTCACTAGTGTAGGAGGGAGTAAGATATTTAGAGTTTGTCCTTTCTCTTATTCCAATCACGTGTGGAACATACTGTCAGGGAGTATTTGTAACTTTCTTTTATTTATATTATAGAAATTCTCTTTTTAATTATTGTTCTTATTTCATGCAAATAGTAGAACTAATATTATTTATTTTTGTTTTTAATTCCATGGCTAACTAAATTTCTAATACCTAGGATTATGATGAAGCTAAATATTTCATAACTATATTTTCTTTTCGTTCCTAAATTAATGCCTAATTATTTTCACCTTCATATTTTCCTCCGTATAAATTGCATACGATTTTTACATTGATTGCGAGGTTTTGATAAGTTATAGTTAATCTGTGAATTTTTCATAACTTATGCTTGCCCATATTAATTATATGAATCATTATTTTTAAAGGGAAGGGGAAATAATTTGGGAATTGATTTAGGAAATAAGAAATTATTTATTATGTTAATATTTGGTGGATTCTAATTCCTAGGTATCTTTTCTCATTAATAGTTTTCATTATTAATTAATAGTTTGCATAATTTAGTTAAAAAATCTTCTCCACCATTTTTATTTCTAATTTGCCTAAAATATTAATTAAGGATATATTAAAGAATTAATCTAGTCTCTGTGGGTTCGACCTGTACTTGTCAGTTCTTCAATTCGACACTGTGCACTTGCAGTACATATTTTTAACACATCAGTAGATTCTAATGGGTAAAAACGAAAATAAAAAGTTGCAACAAATATTATAATTTATAGTTAGATTTGTCCATTCATGCATGAATTTGAAAGATGATTTTGATAAAAGTGACTTTGGGTTGAAATTTCATCAATTAGGTTTAGTTTATTTACCTAATTGGCCAGAACGTTTGAATCTTTTTCCTCTTCCTTTTGCCGATCTTCCGAACTTTAGAATATTGGCCTAAAGGAAAAGCAAATACAAGTAGTGCTCATTCATTGCTAGTCAAATATCTATTGATGAGTTTGTCATGCATGTGCCATCCTGAAAAGAGACTAGGGTGTTCCTAAAGGGACTTCTCGGAGGGACGCAATGTCCTTAATAATTTTGCTTCTTTTTTTTTCCTAAAAAAAATATTCTAATATGAACACTAATTATATATCTAAAGCAAATCCAATTTACCTACAAGAAAAAAGGAAAAGAGAAAGGCAAGAATGAATAAGACTGCATGTAATGATCACTAGATATAATTAATTTAATTTGTCCAAAAAGAATCCCATTTTGAAATTGTATTACATTTTAAGATAAGTTGTGAATTTTCCATTTAACCTCATATCTAAGAACATTTATAATATTAAGAGAGAATGAGGTTAAAGAAACTTCTCATTAAGGTCATTTTATATTATTATCAATAAAAAGGAGAACTATTTTTTTGGAACAAAAAAAATTGACAAATAGGACCTTTTTTGGGGAAGAGAGGGAGTAATTTTAGTATATTTGTCAAAAGAGTAATGCTACTACATATACACAAAAAAAAAAAATATTACAAAAATTAACTTACAAAATGATGTGTTAAGCCCGATAGTTATAACCAAATACAATCATACATATCATTTAGTATCTACTTTTAATTTGTATCAATTCCTATTTAGTAATGCACAAGAAAGAGGGATGTGAATCTCATTTAGTTATATTTTTTTTTCATTTAATGGTATCTTATGGTCCACTAGCAATTTTTGGGACCAACTGTGACAAATAAATTAAGCAAAAGTTTCAATAAATTTATCACATCTAGATTGAGTTCTCTTTTAGAAGAATCCCTACTTACTTTTTTTCACCTCACATTTACTCATTAAGATATCATGCTAACGAAACTTAATATTTTAAGCCGAGTGGAAAATTCATTTCTAAGTTGTAAGAGAATCAATATGTTTTAATTTCTTGAGTTGCAAAGATCTTGGGAAGCAAGTAAGTGTTGTATAAATCAATAATATATAATTGTATGTAATGATTTTGGACGTACAAAACCAAATGGATAGAGAATATATAGGAAGAGAATGTTTTTTTTTTTTGGTTAAGGGGCAGAAGTTTGATGAACTTTTATCTAATCATGCCTGAGAAAGTGATGACAAAGAGGAGAATGAATATGCTTCCCCAATGATCATTCCTTACTTTCATCTCCAATCTATTATCATTTCATCTCCACTTCCACCTCCCACCCCACAAGAGATACCCTAGCTATTTATCTGCAAACTACTATGATTTACAAACACAGCGACTGATTTTATATTTTAAAACAGAAGAATATATATTAATGTTGGTTTATATTTACTTTTTATTAATTAGTTTATACTTTTGACAACAGTTTTTATACCTTTTTTGAATATATATCAAAGTTTAGGGCTAAAGTTTGTTATTTGGTAAAATACATTACTAAATAAGTTAAATGGTGTCTTAGAAAATGTTAAATAATATGTGTAAAATGAGAAGCCTGACTCTTATTTTTGGAACTGATAGAGTAATTCAGTATAGTATTTTAGATATATTGAATTTTATGTAATTCAGTTGTGACCCTATTTATAAATTTTGAATTTGTCGTATTTGTTTGACATTGGGTTTTAGCATAAATTCTTTTTTGCTGAAAAAAGAGAGCAGAGAGACTGTGGTTATGATCCCCTTCATTACACGTACCTTCCAATTTTCTTCAATACATATTCTGCGACACTAATATTATATTTAGTGACACAATAAAATTTGTCAGACATAATAAAATTCAGTTCAAAATAATTTTGTTGTTGGTATATATCGTCGCTTAAAGTAATATATGTGTTGTCAGGGACGGAGCCACATGTATATTGGAGGGGGCCACGGCCCCCCAAGGTTTAAAATTTTTATAAAACTCACCCCCAATTCCCAAAGTTGGTTTGGTTTGAAAATTTTGTAAGGTTACGACCCTCTCAAGTTCTGACGAAGCTTTGATATGTTTTAAAAGACTTTTTTTTGCTATGTTTTATTATCTTTGACAAAGCAAATTCTATTACTATATTATTTTTGTTTTGGTAAAAATATATTTTGTAATAGTAAAATTTTACTTTTTAGTAATGAATATATTTTATGCTGTTAAATTTTTTTTTTTGTCCCCCTGAAGAACAAATCCTGGCTCCGTCCCTGTGTGTTGCTAAATGTGTATTGAAAGAAATCGGAGAATAGGTGAAATGAATGGATCCTAATCCGTATACATGTCGTATATAGGGAAGAATGTCTTTGGTTGAGTTCACCCATGATATATCCAAATGCCCTAGCTTTTTATTCCCTATAAAGCTGATTTTCTTGTTCTTGTTCTTTCTTTTTTTTCTTCTTTGTTTCATGGGGACTCTGGCCTTCTCTACTTAAGGCTAACTTCCACTTTGTATATCTTGCTTTTCATCAGGGATATGTTAATGTAAGTATTTGTGTTTGGATTGTGTTCTGGAATCCAAATATGCAATTTTCATCTGTCAAAAGTAAAGTTACTTCCTTTCATATGTAATCTACAGGTAGGTCCAAAATTAAAACATGCATGTCTGCTGTCATGCATTTGGGATTTTAAGCCAAAAAGCTTGAATTCATAAGATGATAAATAATGAACATGCACCTGGATTTTAATATCCAATAGTTTTCTTCTAGCAGCATGAGTTTTTTAATTTGTGAAATCAAAATTACATGAACATAATAGGTTGTATATTTAAATATTTCTAATTAATAGTTATTAATAATTATATGAATTTGTTTGATAATATAGGAATTGAAATCACGCATATTTTTTTTTTTACCTTAATTAAATATATAGTCTCATGCCATGTCTAGAATAAAAACTATTAGTACTTTCTTGTTAACTTCTTTACCACTATATATTAAAGACGTACTTCAACATTTAAAGACACACTAAGCTAATTTATTTTTTGTATGTTCTTTTTCTAATATTAAAGTTAAAAGAATTTCTCATTATTTCGAATAAATCTACCATCTACTCATATTACGTACACTTTAAATTATTTCCATGCAAAATGATTCCTTATTATCAAAGTATTTGGCTGATATATAATTATGATCTGAGTGACTTAGCCAATAAAGGTTTTTTCTTAGTGGAAAACTAGGCGACAATTAAATTTACGAGTATTTCTCATACATAATTAATGTAAATTTTGCATTAATATATATATATATATATATATACGGTTCGTCTATCCAGCGACTATAAAGAGTGAATTAAAAAAAATCGACTATAGAATATTCTATAGCAACGAATAAAATCGTCGCTAAAGTCGATTCATTTTTAATTGCTTTCCTATGATTAGCTAGAGAGAGCCAACACACACACACACACACACACATATATATATATATATAGGGGAATATGGAGGTGCACAGCCGTGTAACTTTTAAAGTTACACGGTCTACGATCGTAGAGTGGTCGATTTCAGTCTACGATCGTAGAGTAGTCACTCCACGATTTGTGAATTCACTCTACTATCGTGGACTACTCTACGATCGTAGAGTGAATTCACTCTACTATCTGTGGACTACTCTACGATCGTAGAGTGAAATCACTCTACGATCGTAGACTGTGTAACTTTAAAAGTTAAACGGCTGTGTACCTCCATTTTTATCATATATATATATATATATATATCTATATATATATATATATATTACGCGAAAAGAGAGAAAGAGAAGCGGATAATGCATATGATTTATTGATGATTACTTTTCCGATAACCACTATAAATTATTCACCACTATCAACTGCAGATGATTTTTGAACATAATGAGATATTCATTATTCAAATCAAGTAACAATTCACATCATCATGCATTTATTGGAAGGAAAATATGAATTTAATTGTTTGATAAAATAGGAATTGAAATCATGTATCTTTTTCACCTTAGTTAGATGGATAATGCTTGCGACTTAATATGTTTAATTTTTAGTTATGAATTATGTAAATAATTATAATTAATATTTTAACAATCAATGTATTTGATATATATAATTGGACAATTTTATAATTCTATCAAATCCTATATTGATATACATGATAATCGTAATTCGACAAAACACATAACACGACTCTAATTAAATAGTCCCATGCTATGTCTAGGATAAAAAATAGTACTACTTTCTTGTAAACTTCTTTTCCACTATATATTAAAGTTTGAATGGATGCAATTTATTATTTAAAGACACATTCTTGTATTTTTTTTAATTCTTTTGTCTAATATTAATGTTTAAAAATTCTCTTATTATTTCAAATAGATTACGTACACTTCAAATTGTTTCCATGCAAAATGAATTCTTATTATTGAGTTATATAAATACGTGGGAGTGTTTCATCCTTTTATCGAAGTATTTGTTTGATAATTATTATCTGAGTGACTTAGACAAAAAGTTCTTCTTAGTGGGAAACTAGGCAGTATTTATATTTACAAGCAAAGCATTTCTCATAAATATTGCAGATTCTTAAAAAAATTATTACACGCGAAAAGAGAGAAAAAAGAAGTGGATATAATGCAAATGATTTATTGATGATAACTTTTATAACATAATTGATTTTTGAACTTGCATGATGATTTATTTATTCACCACTAGATCAACGGCTGATGATTTTTGAACTTGCATGATGAGATATTCATTATACCAATCAAATTAAAGTAAAAATTCAAATGATCATGCATAATTGATTTGAAAAAAATTGCTACTTTAAGAATGTTTTTTTTAAAGGATTAGGATTATCTATCCTCCAATTTCTAGCTTTACACATTTAGTATATAAATATTATATTTAACATTTAATAAGTTGTTGTAAATAATTATAAATATATATTTTTTTATTACAAATAATTGTGTCGTTGATATCGTATTAAAAATAATATTTATATTATTATGTGTATCGAGTAAAATTAGTAGACGAATGTAAGGGCGATAATTCTAATCCGCTTTTATAATTGAGGTGAAATGTGGGTCTTCAATCTTGATACATGTATGTATATTTATAACTAAATTGAAGTGAAATGTGGGTCTTAAATCTTGATACATGTATGCATGTAATGATGGAAATGAAGATTATGGGGGGACCCAAATGAGATGTGATGAGGTTTTGATGATCGATCATAAAACTTGGAATGGAATCCCTTGGATTGGGGGAGTAGTAGGAGCAGCAGCCTTGATGGGTGGCCCTTTAATTTTCATCACAACTTTTTTCTCTTTAACGTTTAAAAGCCACATTATGAAAAGAAGTGAAGAGAAGAAGAAAAAGAAGGTGATGTGCATGTGATCCAACAGACTTTATGTTCCCCTCTATTCACCAATTATACAAACTGAAACAACTCGGATCAAATCACGAGTCTGGAACAAATCTTGGGTCAAATCCCAAGTCCGAATCGAATCAAATCCATCCAAATAAGGCTTCAAACTACTAGCCCAATAGTATCTTCTTGAGTCATCTAGCCCACCACAGACTCCCAAAAGGTCATGACTTGAAGGTACTATTGGTCAGAACCGATCACACACACGGCCCAAAGATCTTTGTCTCTCTAGCCATTGTGGGATAATACCGGCTGGCTTCGTGTCCCCGCTTCCGGACCTTCATCTCTCCATTGTGGGATAATACCACCAGCCTTCGTGTCCCCACCTCCGGCAACCCGATCGGATGACCCGACCTGAGCTTTCGAGAGTCGGCTCTGATATCATATGAAACAACCCGGGTCAAATCCCGAGTCCGGAACAAATTTTGGGTCAAATCCCAAGTCCGAATCGAATCAAATCCATCCAAATAAGGCCTCAAACTACTGACCCAATAGTATCTTTTTGGGTCATCTAGCCCACCACAGACTCTCAAAAGGTCATGACTTGAAGGTACTATTGGTAGTTACTTAATTCCTTATATGTAGACAAATTTTCCCACTATCTTTCGATGTGAGACTGGGGTGTTAGACAAACCCTAGCTAGCTAGTGGCTACCATTCTTTGTGTCTTTTTTCACATTCGGTCACCATTTATCCTTTTCATGGGTTAAATATATAATTTTAGTTTCACCTTGGTCAATGTTTGTATACATATATATGCTAAAATTTCATTAAACCCCAAGATACAATATTCCCTCGATCTCAAAAATAATAATTCTATTTGAGCTTTGACTTTTATTCTACACATTTAGGCATAAGATAGATTTTGTATGATTTCTTTTTCATATGAAGTTTTTAAAATGGAAAAAATACAGAGAAAAATTATATAAAATTGTGTAAATTTTGATTTCAAGAATGTTAACTATACTATCTACACGCGATTATAAAAAAAAGTTTTATTTTAACATTTTGAATTCTAAGTCTTATATTTTTGAATTCAAAATTTATGTGAATTCATTATATTTGAGTCGGTATAAATACATATACTGAAAACTATTTAAAAACTATTAATATATAATTATAAAATTTGTTATTTTTTTATTAAACAATTTAATCGATTGAAATATAGTAAAGCGCTTCAAATGATAAAAAGATTACAATACAAAAAAAATTAAAATGTTAATCATTTCAAACATAATAATAGACAATTAGAAAAATGGTCAATCGTAACAACTAGTGGACACTAGATATACTCTTGGACAACAGTCATAATCTCAAAGCAATACCAAAATATACAAATCTAAGCAGTTCTTCAATACGAGTAAAGGAAGAACCGACTGTCATCATAGCGTCATACCCTAATCTGAATAATCACCATTCATGGACTGAAAAAATTCTAACGAATGAAAAAAATAATCTCCCAATTAGAGAAAGTAAACTCCCAAGAGATGAATGAAATCAATCATATCATGGAGAAAATAAATCTCAAAAAAGAGAAATAAATTCCACGAGAAGGGAGAAATTATTAGAGCACAAGAAGAGAAATTTAAGGGAGGGTCTCTCCAAAATAAGGAGATCCCCAGGTCTAAAATGGAGGCTACGGTTTTTGTTGTTTTGAAACATAAATTAATAAAAATACATGATTTCGAATTGATTTTAGTGTATAGAAAGTGTAAGGGAGATTTAGGGGGTGTTTGTTTAGAGGTAAATGGAATTGAATGATTGAATGACTGAATCAATCAGTGCGTTTGTTTTGGTCTGAATGACTGAATCGGTAAGATGGACGAGCTGAATGACTAAGTCAAATTTTTTTAGCAGAATGAGCAGCTGAATGAAATAAAAAAAATTTAAAAATTAAAAAAAATATTAACTATTATATTAAATAAATTTACAATAATTTTAAATTTTTTCAGATGGGTAAAATAATAAAGTTTTGTCAGATGTTTCAGACTTGTTAATTATCAAACAATTTTTTTCATTCAGATTCAGATTCAACTCATTTAGATTCAGATTCATTCAATTTTTATCAAACATCCTCTTACATTGGTTCAGCTGAATAACAATCAAATCCATAATCTTAGGCAGAGGCGGAACTAGGCAAGGGCGGGGGAGGGGGAGCAACTGTCCTCGGTAGGGTGGCAATCCAGGCGGAGATGGGGGGGGGGGGGGGGGGAGGGGGGCGGGGCGGCGGCGGGGGGCCAACCGCAACCAGGCGCCGGCGAGGGCGAACATGCCATTCTTCTTCTCCGAGTCTCCGACAGTCCGGCTGCAACGCAGCAACATGTCTGTTTTAACAAAATTTTTTAAGTACCATGAAACGATGTCGTTTCATAAAAAATAAATAAAAAATTACTAGGTCTTCCAAGTTCCGTCTCTCCCTCTTTACAGTACAACTTCACTCTCCGCCTCTGCCTCTTTAGTTTCTTCCCTGCTTCCGAAATCTGAGTTCAGCTTCATCCAGTCAGCCGCCACGACTCCGTGTCTCGTCCGTCGCCGGCCTGCTGACTCTGCTCCGACTGCTCGACTGCTCCACGCCACTGCTCGGCCAGGCGCCAACCACTACTTTGGTCCAGTCGTCCAGGTAATAATAAAGTAAAATATTTAAATTTGTACTCGTTTAGTCATTTTGCAAGAGATTATTTACTATTCAGTTATTCTGAATTTCTGATTGATATGGACCATATGGTGCTTCCGTGCTTAATTGCGTATTCTTAATTATTTTTTTATTATTTTTAAATATAATGTATTTTCGTAAAATTCCCATGAAATGTTTAAATATTATTTGGTTCAGCCTTATGGGTGTTTGATTTGATTCAAAAAAATATTATTTGACTCTTAGTAATTGATGAAATTATTATGAAGTGTTTAAATTGATGAAATTATTGATTAGCAATTGATATTTTTATTTATACTAGATTATGGATAAATACTTGATTAAGCGGCAAAGAACTGTTGATTCTTCTAATAATTAATTACCAAGTTCCGAAGCAAGTGGTGATATTAATAATTCACGTGTGGAGTTCAATCCGAATGATATTGTTAGTGATCCGGGGTTACGTAAATCAATTAAAGACTTTGCTATTGTGATTAGAGATCAAGTTCGAAGAGAGTATTTGACTAGAGGTCCATGTCAACCAATTGCCCATAATTATCCCCAAAAATACTTTTCTAATGTGAAGAGAAGCTTTCGGCCCGTTTGGTTTAAAATTTTTGAATGTTTGGAGTGTAGCATTTCAAAGGATGTGGCCTTTTGCTTTTGCTGCTATCTATTTGGCAATTCAAACAGAGTAGATGCTTTTACAAAAAAAGGTTCAACAACTGAAAAAAGGCAATTGAAAGATTTCAAGAACATGTGGGTGCTTCGAATAGTGCTCATAATGATGCTAGAATACAACTTCAAGGTTTTAAAAATCAAAGGCAGAGTGTGTCACATATACTACTAGCACAAGGGCAAGAGATGGAGGTTGCTTATCGTACCCATTTAACGGCGGCTTTGGATGTCACACGCCTTCTTTTGAAGCAAGGTTTGCCTTTTCGTGGACATGATGAGTCATCGACTTCATCAAATAAGGGAAATTTTCTTGAATTTTTTGAGTGGTACAACCTATGAAATGAAGAGGTAGGCAAGGTAGTTAATGAGAATGCTCTTAGAAACAATCAAATGACTTCTCCAAAAATTCAAAAAGAACTAACAAGTGCTTGTGCCGTGGAAATTACACTTGCCATCATCAATGATATTGGGGACAACATATTTTCTATTATGGTTGATGAGTCTCGAGATGTTTCAATAAAAGAGCAAATGGGAGTTATTTTGAGATATGTAAACAACCATGGAGATGTGATTGAAAGGTTTCTTGGTGTGGTACCTGTGCCTGACATGTCATCTATTTCTTTGAAAAATGCTATTGATGAATTGTTTGCAAAACATAAATTGTCATTATCGAGGTTGAGAGGTCAAGGATATGATGGGGCTTCAAACATGTGAGGCGAGTTCAATGGATTGAAGGCTCTTATTTTTAAAAGAAAATCCATATGCAAGGTATGTCCATTGTTTTTCTCACCAACTCCAATTAGTTGTTGTTGCTGTTGCCAAGAGCAGCTGTATTGTGAGTGATTTTTTTCAATATGTTACTATGATTGTGAATGTGGTTGGAGCATCATGTAAAAGGAAAAATAAACTAAGATAGCTTGAACATGATAGGATCGTGGAGTGTTTGGAAAAGGGAGAGATAGTTAGTGGTAAAGGGAAAAAAAAAATCAAGAAATCAGTTTCAGACGGCCAGGAGATACTCGTTGGGGGTCACATTACATAACAATAATTCGTCTTATGTTTATGTGGACTTCCGTATTACAAGTGCTTGAAAATGTGCATGATGATGGTGCTTCTGATGATAATAGCGGTATAGCCATAAGTTTGATTGATAAGATGGAGAATTATGAATTTGTATTTATGATGCATTTGATGAAATATATATTGAGAATCACAAATGATTTGTCACTTGCCTTGCAACAAAAAGATCAAAACATGTACATGTTGTGAGATTGATTTGGGTAATGAAAGCTCGACTACAAGATTTTAGGGAGGCGGAATGAGAGAATTTTTTGAAGGAAGTCGATATATTTTGTGAGAAGAACGCGATCCCAATAATTAATATGGAAGACAACATGAGATCCCGTGGTCGTAGCAGGCAAAATGGACAAATTATTACTAATTTTCATCATTATCGTGTTGAGATTTTTTGTCAGGTATAATCTCTATAAATCTTTTTTCATTATTTCTATCTAAAAATTTATCTTTTTTTTTTTTCATTTTTACAATGTAGGTTGTTGATTCAATTGTTCAAGAGATGAACAATCATTTTTCAGAAGCACGCATAGAGTTACTTTTATGCATATCATGCCTTGATCCAAGGGATTCATTCTCTCAATTTGACAAAAATAAATTACTCCATCTTGCTGAGCTTTATCCAGAAGACTTCTCATTGATTGATCGCATGATACTTGGGGATCAACTTGAAAATTACATTTATGATATGCGATGCGATAGTCAATTTTTTGGGATCGAAAATTTGGGTTTGGGAAGTCTTGCTAAGAAGTTGATTGAAACAAGAAGACGTATGACTTTTACATTGGTATATCGATTGATCGAGTTGGTTTTGGTTTTACCAGTTGCAACTGCTACTGTTGAAAGAGTATTATCTGCGATGAAAATTGTCAAGATTGAATTGCGTAACAAAATGGGAGATGAGTGGATGAATGACAGTCTAGTAGTTTATATTGAGAAGGATATTTTTTTAACAATTGAAAGCGAACAAATTTTGAGACGTTTTCAAACAATGCAGACTCGCAGGATACAGTTGCCTGCTCTCACTCGTACAACCGAAAGAAGCTCTTCAAGAGTCAATAAATAATTTTTTTTATTGATATATTTTGCCCACCTTAAAATATGTTCTGGTTCCGTCAGTGATCTTAGGAGATAGTTGAGTTGACATGTACACCATTATATTATTGGGTATTGTAAAACAAGGTGTGTATAATATATATGCCATGTTTAATGAACTTAAATATATTTGCTTTATAACTATATTATGTAGATTTTCTCACGTAGAAATGTTCTTCAACAAAGGTAGGAAGAAAGATAAGTTTTGTTGTTCTCTCCTTTTAATGTAATTTAATTAAAATAGGCTATCTTTATTTGATAAGAAACAATCAGCCTTGCAAGTCTACACCTTTAATTTGGCGGGGAAAAAGCTCTTTCTGTACCTAAGGTAAAGACAGAATTTTTTGTTCTCTTGGAGGAAGAAGCTGCTTTTAGTTGTATTTCTTAAAAGGAACTTTTGCTTGGAAATCAAAAATCTTGCATTATTTTTATCCAATTTTATGTATTAGAATCTTCCTCAATTAATTAACACTAATTAATCAGTCAATGAAGTACTGTCTCTTTCTAATTCAGTTTTGTATAAATGTGATCTTTTGTTGGATTTGATAACCCCAAGTGCTTAATTTAATTAAAGTAGCCTATAATTACTATTAATATTATATATAAGGCCTTTCCTGAGCACGGACGAAAAGGTTGACCGCCTTGAGCCCCCGATCAGAGAGACCCCAAATATATATATATATATATATATATATATATATATATATATATATATATATATATATATATATATATATATATATATGGGAGCCCTTCCATAGCAACCGGTTGCCATGAGAACTGTGCAACAACCCCTTTTTGTACCGTTGATAAACTTATTGGAAGGCTGAGATGAAACATAAATTTACCAAGCCGTAAGAACTTGTGTCGGCTTTTATTTTAATATGAGGACCCCACCATAGTCAACATGTTGTCAGTTTATACCAGTAAATTGAATTTTTAATATTAAATAATATCCAACCGGGACAAGCTCATACGGCTGTAAAAAAAAAAAAAAACCAAGGACAAAATAAAATAGCAACAAACAATATAAAACTTTTTTTTTTTTTTTTACAGCCGTATGAGCCTGTACCGGCTGGTAGAATTTTTTTTTTTTCTAACAGCCGTAAGAGTTTGAAGTGGTACATTTTTTTTTTATTTTTTCGGCCGGATGAGCTTGTCCCGGTTTGTATTTTTTTTTTTTTAACAGCCGTAATAAAGTTTGAAGTGGTACATTTTTTTTTATTTTTTTCCGGCCGGTACAGGCTCATACGGCTGGTACCTTTTTTTTAAATTTTTTTTCTTTCCCGGCCGGTACAGGCTCATACGGCTGGTATTAAAAAAATAAAAAAAATATTAAAATAAGAGGGACCCACATTTTACCATATTGTCAGTCTAGTTAAATAAAATGAATATTTAATATTAAAATATTTCGACCGGTACAAGTTGTACCGGCCTATTCTTTTTTTTTACGCATTGATGCTTTATCAGTTTTTAATCAAATACAAAGAGATTGCACATAATATTAAAATATTAAAATATTTAAAAATATTCCGGCCGGTACAAGTTGTACCGGCCTACTCTTTTTTTTTTTAACACATTCATGTTTTCTCACTTTTTAATCAAATATAAAGATATTGCACAAAATTTATTTTAACTTACAAATATAATGTTAAAAATAAATATTAGTAATGTAAAAATAAATATAATTATATTATAAATAAATAAATATATAAATATAAATATTATTTTTAATATTAATATATTAAAAATAAATATAATAAATATATAATTATGCAAGATATATAATTATATTATTAATAATTATGCAAGATGTAATAAAATATTTAAAAATATTCCGGCCGGTACAAGTTGTACCGGCCTACTCTTTTTTTTTTTAACACATTCATGTTTTCTCACTTTTTAATCAAATATAAAGATATTGCACAAAATTTATTTTAACTTACAAATATAATGTTAAAAATAAATATTAGTAATATAAAAATAATATAATTATATTATAAATAAATAAATATATAAATATAAATATTATTTTTAATATTAATATATTAAAAATAAATATAATAAATATATAATTATGCAAGATATATAATTATATTATTAATAATTATGCAAGATGTAATAAAGATGTAAATATTATTAATATAAAAATAAATATAATTATATCAAAAAATATATCAATTATCAAAAATGTATCAAATGTATCAAAAATATCAAAAATATATCAAATGTATCAAAAATATATCAAATGTATCAAAAATATATCAAATGTATCAAATATATCAAAAATATATCAATTATCAAAAATGTATCAAAAATATATCAAATATATCAAAAATATATCAAATGTATCAAAAATGTATCAATTATCAAAAATATATCAAAAATTGTATCAAATCTATCAAAAATATATCAATTATCAAAAATATCAAATATATCAAAAATGTATCAAATGTATCAAAAATATATCAAATGTATCAAAAATGTATAAAATGTATCAAAAATATATCAAATGTATCAAAAATATATCAAATGTATCAAAAATGTATAAAATGTATCAAAAATATATCAAATGTATCAAAAATATCAAAAATATATCAATTATCAAAAATATATCAAATGTATCAAATATATCAAAAATATATCAAATGAATCAAAAATATATCAAAAATGTATCAAATATATTAAAAATATATCAATTATCAAAAATATTTGCTATTTTGATACATTTGATATATTTTTGATATATTTTTGATACATTTGATACATTTTTGATATATTTGATACATTTGATACATTTTTGATAATTGATGTGTTTTTGATATATTTGATAAATTTGATATATTTTTGATACATTTTTGATATTTTTGATACATTTGATACATTTTTGATAATTGATATATTTTTGATATATTTGATACATTTTTGATACATTTGATATATTTTTGATACATTTGATATATTTTTGATATATTTGATACATTTGATATATTTTTGATATATTTTTGATGCATTTGATATATTTTTGATATATTTTTGATACATTTTTGATGTATTTTTGATACATTTGATATATTTTTGATACATTTGATATATTTTTGATATATTTGATACATTTGATATATTTTTGATACATTTGATACATTTTTGATATATTTGATACATTTGATACATTTTTGATGATTGATGTATTTTTGATACATTTTTGATAATTGATATGTTTTTAATATATTTGATACATTTGATATATTTTTGATACATTTGATACATTTTTGATATTTTTAATACATTTGATATATTTTTGATACATTTGATATATTTTTGATATATTTGATACATTTGATACATTTTTGATGATTGATGTATTTTTGATACATTTTTGATAATTGATATGTTTTTAATATATTTGATACATTTGATATATTTTTGATACATTTGATATATTTTTGATATTTTTAATACATTTGATACATTTTTGATAATTGATATATTTTTTGATATTTTTGATACATTTTTATATTTTTTTGATACATTTTATACATTTTTGATATATTTGATACATTTGATACATTTTTGATGATTGATGTATTTTTGATACATTTTTGATAATTGATATGTTTTTAATATATTTGATACATTTGATATATTTTTGATACATTTGATACATTTTTGATATTTTTAATACATTTGATACATTTTTGATAATTGATATATTTTTTGATATTTTTGATACATTTTTATATATTTTTGATACATTTTATACATTTTTGATATATTTGATACATTTGATACATTTTTGATATATTTGATATATTTTTGATACATTTGATATATTTTAGATATATTTTTGATAATTGATATATTTTTAATATATTTGATACATTTGATACATTTTTGATATATTTTTGATACATTTGATATATTTTTGATATATTTGATACATTTTTGATACATTTGATATATTTTTGATAATTGATATATTTTTGATATTTTTGATACATTTGATATATTTTTATATATTTTTGATACATTTGATATTTTTTTGATACATTTGATACATTTGATACATTTTTTATATATTTGATATTTTTGATAATTGATATATTTTTGATACATTTGATACAATTTTTGATATATTTTTGATAATTGATATATTTTTGATATATTTGATACATTTTTGATACATTTGATATATTTTTGATATATTTGATATATTTTTGATACATTTTTGATAATTGATATTTTTTTGATATATTTGATACATTTGATATATTTTTGATACATTTGATATATTTTTGATACATTTGATGCATTTTTGATATTTTTGATACATTTGATACATTTTTGATAATTGATATATTTTTTGATATAATTATATTTATTTTTATATTAATAATATTTACATCTTTATTACATCTTGCATAATTATTAATAATATAATTATATATCTTGCATAATTATATATTTATTATATTTATTTTTAATATATTAATATTAAAAATAATATTTATATTTATATATTTATTTATTTATAATATAATTATATTTATTTTTATATTACTAATATTTATTTTTAACATTATATTTGTAAGTTAAAATAAATTTTGTGCAATATTAAAAAGTGAGAAAACATGAATGTGTTAAAAAAAAAAGAGTAGGCCGGTACAACTTGTACCGGCCGGAATATTTTTAAATATTTTATTACATTTTACATAATTATTAATAATATAATTATATATCTTGCATATTTATTATATTTATTTTTAATATATTAATATTAAAAATAATATTTATATTTATATATTTATTTATTTATAATATAATTATATTTATTTTTATATTACTAATATTTATTTTTAACATTATATTTGTAAGTTAAAATAAATTTTGTGCAATATCTTTATATTTGATTAAAAAGTGAGAAAACATGAATGTGTTAAAAAAAAAAGAGTAGGCCGGTACAACTTGTACCGGCCGGAATATTTTTAAATATTTTATTACATCTTGCATAATTATTAATAATATAATTATATATCTTGCATAATTATATATTTATTATATTTATTTTTAATATATTAATATTAAAAATAATATTTATATTTATATATTTATTTATTTATAATATAATTATATTTATTTTTACATTACTAATATTTATTTTTAACATTATATTTGTAAGTTAAAATAAATTTTGTGTTATATCTTTATATTTGATTAAAAAGTGAGAAAACATGAATGTGTTAAAAAAAAAAAGAGTAGGCCGGTACAACTTGTACCGGCCGGAATATTTTTAAATATTTTAATATTTTAATATTATGTGCAATCTCTTTGTATTTGATTAAAAACTGATAAAGCATCAATGCGTAAAAAAAAAAGAATAGGCCGGTACAACTTGTACCGGTCGAAATATTTTAATATTAAATATTCATTTTATTTAACTAGACTGACAATATGGTAAAATGTGGGTCCCTCTTATTTTAATATTTTTTTAATTTTTTTAATACCAGCCGTATGAGACTGTACCGGCCGGGAAAGAAAAAAAATTTAAAAAAAAGTTACCAGCCGTATGAGCCTGTACCGGCCGAAAAAAAATAAAAAAAAAATGTACCACTTCAAACTTTATTACGGCTGTTAAAAAAAAAAAATACAAACCGGGACAAGCTCATCCGGCCGGAAAAATAAAAAAAAATGTACCACTTCAAACTCTTACGGCTGTTAGAAAAAAAAAAAATTCTACCGGCCGGTACAGGCTCATACGGCTGTAAAAAAAAAAAAAAAAAAAGTTTTATATTGTTTGTTGCTATTTTATTTTGTCCTTGGTTTTTTTTTTTTTTTTTTTACAGTCGTATGAGCTTGTCCCGGTTGGATATTATTTAATATTAAAAATTCAATTTATTGGTATAAACTGACAACATGTTGACTATGGTGGGGTCCTTATATTAAAATAAAAGCCGGTACAAGTTCTTACGGCTTGGTAAATTTATGTTTCATCTCAGCCTTCCAATAAGTTTATCAACGGTACAAAAAGGGGTTGTTGCACAGTTCTCATGGCAACCGGTTGCTATGGAAGGGCTCCCTATATATATATATATATATATAGGATTTTGAACATTTGATTGAAGATTTTGACTCTAGAAGTATCTTTCAATGAATGTATTCTCATATATTTTGTTGTAATCGAACTATTTAGTCGAACTTCTCATATATTTTGATGTAGTCGAAGTTCTCATATATTTTACTGTAGTTGAACTGTTATGTTTTAAGTTCCGGAAATGCACTTTTTTGGATACAACTTGTACTTTTTATTTATTATTTTTACCTTTTTTTGCTGAAGACTATTTCAAAAATGGTCTCGTTTTCATTTTTCGTCCTGGGCCACCAAAATCCTTGAATATATATATATATATATATATATATGGAAAATGATCCATGAAAAATGTTAGTTCTGGGCACTGTTTCAACTAACTGTTATCCAGTCGTTCAAAATTAGAGTGAATGACTGAGATGAGTGCTCATCCGCTACTCCCTCTAGCGGCCAGTCAAAACGGATCGGGGCTCAAGGCGGATAAGTAATTATCCAGCCAAATTCTATTAATATCTCAGCCATTCACTCTAATTTTGGACGGCTGAATAACAGTTAGTTGAAACAGTGTCCAGAATTAATGTTTTTCATGGATCATTCCCTATATATATATATATATATATATATATATATATATATATAAGGAACTAATTATTACCACATTAATATTTATGACTATATATATTTTATAGGCAACTCACAATTATCAAGTCAATAAAACACGTATAGAATTATAATGTTAGCATGTCCCATGAGTTTTTTAC
Organism: Panax japonicus; assembly: GCA_020205505.1. Lineage (NCBI taxonomy): Eukaryota > Viridiplantae > Streptophyta > Magnoliopsida > Apiales > Araliaceae > Panax > Panax japonicus. The sequence continues at coordinate 67,480,510 of CM035092.1, forward strand.
TTTTTTTTTTAATTTTGTTATTTTTGATTAAACATTATACGGTATAATTTTTAATTTTATTTATTTAAAGTCAACATGTCAAATAAATATCGATCTGATGGAACCAAAGAGGTTAACAAAAAATAGGAGCAACTTTATCAACTCATAGACACATCAGTGGCCATGTCGTTCCCAGTTAACCACGGTTAGGATGGTGGCCAAAATTTGTGTATTTTTGACAATTATTTGAAAATTTAATATTATTAATGTTAAAAAATAATTTATCTTTTTTGATAGCTTAACAAGAGTTTACTATTTTTTTCCCCGGTAATTTAAGTCCCATCAAAATATAAACTCTTTCCTTTTGTTTTAATTTTCATTCTGATGACGACTGTGTACTACACGATTGTGTATATACATTATACATATAGCCCTATATATATATTATATATATATATATATTGATGCTAAATTGTTGCACATAAATAAGTATATATAAAGAGTTTATGATGTGCATATTAAAGATCTTGAGTGTAGTGAAAGCTGAAACAAATAGAGAAAAAGGAAGATACTGACCGAGAACCATGATTGTAATATAAGTTCATCCTCATCATCAACTAAAGGATAGGGCTCCATTGGTTGGTGAAGCTGGACTCATTATCATTTAAAAGTAACCCTAATTTGCATTTGAAAAAACTACACTACTAGCTTAGGCTGAAAAATATGATGAAGCAATAATACATTAATGGAGACATTTACAAAACAACACAATTTCAGTTAATATAGGGGGAAAATACGATGAAAAATAAATCGCTTTCTTTCTTTTCTGTTCATCAAAAAGCTCACAAATTTTTTTTTCTCAATGAAGCAATTATCACTACAAGACAAAGGCTTAATTCCGATCGAATTATCCATCGAAAATTGGAAATGAGCTTATTTCATCGAAAATAAGCTTATTCCGACGTAATTATTCATTGGCAATTCCGTCGGAATAAAGGCCGTTGGGGATAAGTCCGTCGACAATTCCAAAGGAAATTAAAAATTATTCTCGACAAAATTATGGCCGACGAATTGGTCGTCGAAGGTTGTTTATGTTCGACATAATATTACCGACGGATTTATTCTGTCGAGCATAAGGGTGAACATGTGTCATCTCTTTGTTGCTCAGTTGAGGCTTAAGCCCGAAGAAATATCCGTCGAAAATAAGGGATATCCTGTCAGAAATATGGGTTTAAAAATAAATTGTAAACCTTATTTCCGATGTAAATTCCGTCGGGTTTACCTTATTTCGTCGAAATACCTACTTTTTTAAAATGTTTTTTTGTTTTTTGCAGTTTCCAGGTTTTTAAACCCTAATTTTGTACCTGTAAGATGTTTTATCCTAATAATTCATACAATAATTAACAAATAACTACATCCAACAACATATATTGTAATCAACCCATATTACAAAGTAACTACTTTGAAGAACAACATATATACATGTTTTAACGTTTATATAACTACTTTTCTAATAACATATAAGTTATCAACTTCAAAGTAACTTCAATGATTTACAAAATTAAACTAAAATATATTGATTTTCAAAGAAACAAGCTAAACTACAATAATTTACATAAAATCAAGCAACTATAAAATATTTTACAAAACATCAAAGTAAACGTTATACAAAATATCTACCTAATCTAGTAGTACCACCACTAGGAGGACAATCATCCACTACAAAAAAAATGGTCATTTGTGAAGGCCAAAATCCATCACAAAAAGTAGAAAAACCATCACGAAAGGTTTATGTGATGGCTTTAAGCATCACAATGGTCGTCTTGTATACGCCCATCATGAAAGGTTTTACGTGATGGTTTTGGCAATCACACAAACGCTTAGTGCTTTTGTGATGATTATTACAATCACATTAACATATAATATATTGTGATTGTCAAAGTCATCACAAAAAAAATAAGACTTTAGGGATCAAATGTAAGAACGTGAATCTCTATTTACGTATAATTTATTTTACTATATTAATTATATCTATATTAATTGTATCAAATGATACTTGTAGGATTCGAACCCTCTCCCATTTGCAAACTAAATAACGAGTATTACCACTACACCAAAGTCCAGATCATGATTATAATTTTAAAACAAAATATAAAAGGAAACATATGTGAGTCGACTTACTAAACAAAATTACTTCCAAACAAGATTTGGTGATTGCAATGGCAGTCACAAATACTCTATAATGATGGTAAAATTACTCATCACTAAGAGCCATCATATATTTTATTGTTTTGTGACGGCCTGAAAATTTCATCACAAAATACCTTCTTTTTATAATTGCAAATAAGAATCGTCACAAAAATCTATCTTTTTAATGATTGTCACGACCGTCACAAAATATTATTTTGATTATTTCTTATATTAAAATATTAGTGATGACTTAAATGCAATCACGAAAAGGGTATATCTATAAGTGATGACTTAGTGCGTCACAAAAAAAAATTTATTTTGCGTAAAAAAAATTATGTGATTGACATGGCCATCACAATTATAATACATTGATGACAAAATTAGTCTTCACTAAGAGCCATCATATATACTATTATTTTGTGATTGCTTAAAAAGTTCATCACAAATTACTATCTTTTGTGATTATTTTTAAAAACTGTCACAAAATTCCGTCACGTATTCTTGTTTTTCTAGTAGTGATCGGACAGGAGTCGACGTCACTGCTCTGAAGTATGAAAATCCGCGTCATCATCCCCTCGCTCGCGATCTGGATCGCCAGCCTGCTCGCCATCACCAGCGATATCGGTATTGCCACCTTGTTGATACAATTAAAAATATAACTCATTAGGCTGTATGAGAGAATTAAAGAGATAACTAAATGAAAATTAAATAACATGTAGAATAATCAACTTAGAGTAAATAGAAACCTGAGTAGTCGGGAGCTGACTCCTCATTGGGCCAAAAGCCTTCGAAAGTAGGGTAACTGGGACGTCCTCAAAATAGGTATACATCACCCATTCTGATTCGCCAAATACATGGTACAGAATTTAAATACAAACTTCTTTTATACAATATGAAAAAAGTGTAGCTGAGAGTTTTTACACGAATATTATCTTCTAGACGATATCCAAACTCAAATGGAGTCCTTATTACAATTATTATCACACTATTTCATTGAATTGTGAGGACTACTATAGCCACCATCTCGGACCATCACTCCGTTTCCCGACTAGTCCCGATTACGTTCTCATTTCCTGAAGAGAATAATGAAAGCAAAAGGGTGAGCTCAACTAGCCCAGTAAGAAATATTATGACTAAGATAATACAGAATAAATTATCGTTAGCCTTCAATAGTGTTAAACTGATAATAAACAACAAGTTTAACTGCAGCAGAACAAGCAATCTATTAGAAGAGTCAAGTAGAGCATGATATCTACTATCTTCTATGATTTAAAAAGTTTATCATCAATTTTATCGCTGAGACTCAGCTCATTAAATAATCCACATCACTGAATTATCCATGCACTACGGGCCAAGGATATTCATTAGTATCACGTCCACGAATTATCCATGCACTACAGGCCAAGATATTCGTGTAATCACCAATGATCATGATCATGCCAATAACTGTCCATCAATGCACTACGGGCCAATGAGGACTTTTACGACATCATTTGTGACATTACGGGTTATGATTATATCGAATAATCCCTGAGCATAATCATACCAATCAACAGTCCATTTATGCACTACGACCAAAGATGACTTCCATCACAATATAAACATGAGGATGATGACAATTATATAAGAATTCAGTTAAAAGAAAGCAATGGATAAATTTTTAAATATTTATAATTTAATTTATCCAGAATTCAATAATGTCCAAATTGTCATCATGATACTGCTTTGTGGAGTAAAATTAAAGAATAATATTGTATCAAAAATAATTTGGACAGAAAAGAAATCAATTTTTGTCATGAATAGTACCCCGAGTGAATAGTATCCAAGTAAATAGTACCCGTGAATAGTACTTCATGAATAGTACTTTGGGAATAGTACCCTGTGAATAGTCCTTCGTGAATAGTACCCCATGAATAGTACTATATGAATAGTAACCTATGAATAGTACTTTGTGAATAGTATCCCTTGAATAGTACTTCGGCATGAAAAGCTTAAAATTTAACAAGAATGTTCAGAAAAATATCCTTGTGAACGATACTAGATGAAACACAAATTTCAAGGATATTTTATTAATTTCACGGAGTATTGATGTAATACTTTAACAAAATGAGTGTAAAATTAGGAATACGAAACAAAATAATATTACTTACATACTACAGAGTATGAAAGAAAATATTATTTCATATGAATATTGAACAAAAATAATATCCCTTACCTTAGTAGAAGGTTGGATACTGCAATAGCGAAGTAGCAGAATACTCTTCTTCTTCCTCTCTATAGTTTCTCTCTTTATAGTTGCTCTTGTGAATCTTAGTGAATTGGTGAGAATTAAATAAGAAATGAGCTTCTGTTTATAAGAAAATATAGTTTCGATAACTGCACGTTTAGGGGCTCGAATTATTACAGTATAGTATCTTCATCTTTACCTCCATTTTTAATTTAGTCCTTGAGGTATTATCAATCTTGCACCACCTCCTCTAATAGTACATGCATGTGAATCAATAGTTTAATACATGTGAACCAACAGTAATTTGCATAATTAAGTACTCATTTATCCGATTTATTGCCCGTTTGGTCAATTATAACAAAACCAACCAATCACAGAATTACCTCATCTAAGGGTAATTGGGTCACTGGAAGAATTAAAGAAAACTAAATGAACAACATCTTTCACTCATCAATATTATTCTTATCTTTAATCAACATGAACTTATTCATAATTAATATTATAACTTAAAATATTAACAACCAGATCATTCCCAGGAAAGAAGGGGCTTTTCGATAAAGATTTCTCTATATTGACGCGCAATTAGGTGACCAAACCCATTTCCTCAACAAAACTTTTTAGATATCGTCAATAGTGCAAATAATAATATGAATAACTTTGTCGTCTCAATTATTGATTTAATAATATAAAATATTGTACAGATGATACTATGATAATAATTGAATCAATAATATGAGAAATATTATGCATCAATTACTGTGGCAATAATTGAATAAAACTGAGTGACTTCTCACATAAGCGTCAATAATCAAAGATATTGTACAATACTGTGTGCTACTATGCAACCATGCATATTACTGTACTTTTACCATCAGGTATTTCAACAGTTTAACGATAAAACTTTTGCCTTTATTTTTATAAAAAGATATTTCTGTCATTTTCTAACTCCGACAATTCTTCCGTTGTGAGGTCCACCAATGATTGTGTCGTTGTACGAATATTCCCTGTTAAAACGAATATTCCCTGACCAATCGAATATTTTATAACAACTTGCTTACTTTGAAAAATTTAAAAATATTATCCACAACTATAACATTATATCAAATCCACACCATAATATTCAAAAATATATTTTGAGATAAATTAATCTTTATTCATAAAAGTTGGGGTCTTACAACCTCCCATTCTTATGAAATTTCATCCTCAAAATTGGGGTACGTACCTGATATGTCGAAGAGGTGAGGATACCTTGACTTCAATTCAGATTCTAACTCCTAGGTCATTTCCTCAACATCGTGGTTTCTCCATAAGACTTTAACTTGAGGTATAACCTTGGAGCGTATAATATGATCCTTCTTATCCAAGATTTTAATAGGTATCTCTTCATAAGTTAAATCTTCCGCAATCTCGTCCGGTTCTAATTCAATAATGTGGTTCAAGTCTTCCATATATTTACGTAACATAGATATGTGAAAAACGTTATGAGCACGAGACATACTTGGCGGTAAGGCGAGTCTATAGGCCACAGTTCCTACTCAATCGAGGATTTCGAATGGGCCAATGAATCGAGGATTGAGCTTTCCTCTCTTTCTAAATATGTAACTCTTTTCCACGGAGAAACACGTAACAACACATGATCTCCAACATTGAATTTTACGTCCTTTCGATGAAGATCAACATAACTTTTTTGTCGATCTTGTGAGGTTTTTATACGTTGTCAAATCATTTGAATCTTTTCCGTTGTCATGCGTACCAATTTCGGACCGAGCAACGTTGCTTCACCCACCTCATCCTAGCATACTAGAGAATGACACTTGCGTCCATACAACGCCTTGAATGGAGCTATGCCAATAGTTGCTTGATAACTGTTGTTGTAGGAGAATTCCACCACTGGCAAGAACATGTCCCAACTTCCTTTGAAGTCAAGGACACAGAGTTTCAATAGATCTTCAAGAGTTTGAATAGTCCTCTTCGAGTGCCCTTCCGTTTGAGGATGGTATACCAAACTGAATCGTAAATCTATGCCCATAGATTTTTACAAACTAACCCAAAATCGTGAAGTGAATCTTGGGACTCGATCAGAAACTATGGATACTGGCATACCATGCAGTCTTACTATCTCATTTATGTATATACGAGAAAGACGTTCAAGTGAATAAGTTTCTCATATAGGTAAGAAATAAGCAGATTTGGTTAATCTATCAACAATGGCCCAAATTACATCTATGCCTTGAGACACCTTGGGAAGACCAGTAACAAAATCCATGGTAATGTACTCCCACTTTCATTCTGGAATTTCAAGTGGTTGCAATGGACCTTTTGGCACTTGATGCTCCGCCTTGAGACGTTGACAAGTTAAACACCTTGAGATAAACTCCGCTATATCTTTCTTCATATTGCTCCACCAAAATATATGTCAAAGATCGCGATACATTTTGGTACTCCTAGGATGGATTACAAACGATGTGTTGTGCGCCTCCATCATGATTTTATACTTTAAATCAGGGCCATTAGGAACACAAAGTCGAGAGTTGACTCGAAGTATTCCTTTTTCATCGATTCTTGCTTCTGGAATAACACCTTCTTGTACTTTCTTCCTCATACGCATCAGCTCCAGGTCTATAGCTTGAGCAGCTTTAACTTTATCGATTAAAGTCGGTTCTACTCGTATATTTGCCATCATCATGTGGGTCCCTAGAGTCTTTAAATCTATCTCCATCCTTTGTAAGTCATACAAAATGGGCCTTTGCGTTGACAATATCGCACTCATAGTCGCATATGATCTTCTACTCAATGCGTCAGCTACTACATTCGCTTTTCCAGAATGGTATTGAATGGTATGATCGTAATTTTTCAACAGCTTGAGTCAACGTCGTTGCCGCATGTTGAGTTCCTTCTGGGTGAAGAAATATTTGAGGCTTTTATGATCCGTATAGATCTACACCTTCTCCCCATACAGGTAATGCCTCCAAATTTTTAGTGCAAAAACGACTGCTGCCAACTCTAGATCATGAGTAGGATAATTCCTCTCATATTCTTTGAGTTATCGTGAAGCATAGGTTATGACTTTCCCATATTACACAAGAAAACATCCTAACCCTCTACCTGAAGCATCGTTGTATATGACAAATCCCTCCGAACCAGATGATATTGTCAAAACAGGTGCTGAAATAAGTCTCCTATTGAGTTCTTGAAAACTCTTCTCACATTCCTCGCTCCAACCGAATTTTATATCTTTTCGAGTCAGCTGAGTTAATGGAGTATCGATTCGAGAAAATCCTTCCATAAATCTCAGATAAAAACCAACAAAGCCCAGAAAGTTACATACTTCGGTCAATGACTTAGGTTGCTCCTAGCTTTGAATTATTTCAATCTTTATCAGGTCAACAGATATTCCATGATTTGATATCACGTGCCCAAGGAATGCTACTTCCTCAAACCAGAACTCGCATTTCTTTAAATTGGCATATAGCTTGTTTTCATGAAGCTTTTGAAGTACCAGCATCAAGTGTTGCTTCATGATCGTCACGACTTTTGGAGTAAATGAGGATGTCATCAATAAAGACAACCACAAAATGATCTAAATATTCCTTGAATACTCGGTTCGTCATGTCCATGAAGGCAAGCATGAGCATTAGTCAATCCAAAAGACATGACTAGGAATTCGTAGAGTTAAGTTAGGTTTTTATTTTTTGGAGTGTAAACTGCAACTACTAAAATTTTGGTGCTGTTTCTTGGGAATAATTATTTATTTTTATTTATTATTTGTTTCTTTATTAGTTTATGACTCGACCCTCTCAATCTGTTAAGCGTAATTTTGATCCAGAGAATTAGAAAACTTAAAAAATGTTCATGAAGGAAAATCGCAGAGTGAAACATACAACTGCAAAAGAAGAAGTTCCATCACCAGACCTTAACAAAGCACTGGAATTTTTTTCCAACTACTCATCAACTGAATCACAAGAAAAAGAAGAGGAGATGGTTGTTCCAAACAATAACAAGACTTTAATGGAGTTGGAAACTCCTAATTTGAATCAGCAACTATTATGCATTGAATATCCTACTTTAGATGCTGCTTCTAAACTTAAATCAAGACTAATTCATCTTTTGCCTACTTTTTGTGGTCTTACAGGTGAAGATCCATACAAGCATATGAAGGAGTTACATGTTGTGTGTTCCACCATTAAGCTACAAGGGAAAACTGGAGAGTATATAAAGCTTAGAGCTTTTCCTTTCTCCCTAGATGATTTAGCAAAAAACTGGTTGTACTACCTGCCTTCATGATGAATACACTCATGGAATGATATGAAGAGGTTGGTCTTGGATAAGTGCTTCTTTGCTTCAAGAGTAACCAACATAAGGAAGGAGATTTGTGCAATTAGACAATTTAATGGAGAGACACCCTATGAGTACTGAGAGAGATTCAAAAAGCTTTGTTCTAGTTGTCCACCCCACCAAATAGTTGATCAACACCTGATATAGTACTTTTATGAAGGGTTTGTACCAATTGACATGATTATGATTAATGCTACTAGTGGTGGAACATTGGTTGACAAAACTCCAGAGGCTAGAAGGAACTTAATTGAAAATATGGCAACCAATTCAAAAAATTATGGGACCAGAAATGATCATGCTCTAAAAAGGGTAAATGAGGTAACCACTTGTAATCTTGAACAACATATTTTTAATTTAACTGCTATGGTTAGGCAAATAGCTGTAGGTAACATGCCAGTTGCAAAGACTTGTGGAATCTGTCCACAATCAAGCCACAATACAGATGCACTCCCAACATTATAAGAGGAAGAGGTTGTGCAACAAGCCAATGCAATAAGAAACTATCAGCCACAACCCCAGAAGTAGTATGATCCCTGTGACGCCCCCAAAATAGGTATACATCACCCATCTTGAGTAGCCAAATACATGGTACAAAAATACAAATACAACTTAATAATAAAACTATCGTGTAAAATACGAAAAAACATAAAATTACCAAATCAACTTATTATTTTTCTATCCTTTGTCCAAACATATATACATATATTTCATACACAACAAATATTTTTTTATAATTTTTCAACTCCCTTAAGTATTTTTCAAAAATCAATTTCTAATTAATTCCTTAAGAAATTAGCTACCTCAAGTTTAACTCCAGAAATTTCCAAATCTTGGCAGGATCTTACACATGTTAACGTGAGCTTTCAGTTTAAATTTCATGGCCATTGGAGTTATAGAACTCTGGTTATAGCTTTTTTCGTCAGAAAAACCTAAATATTGAAATAGTCATAACTTACTCATTTTAAGTCGGAATGAGCTCATTTTTGAACAAGAGGTACTTTATACCATATATTTCCATGTCCCAAAGCCTTACAAAATTGTGGGCAGTAACTTTTTGGTACTTTACAATTTTTGACTCATTTGCTAAAATTAGCCCACACAAAAATCTACAACACCTTTTCCAGTTATTCCACTTAGATAGGTTAGAAAACTCATAGATCTAACTCTAGAACTTGACCACACTCAAAAATTCGAAATACAATAGGAGATATGGTCAATTGAATTTCATGTTCCATTTTTTACCAAAATCTGATTTTCAACCCTTTGTGATTTCTAAGAAACTTTCATGTTTTCACATAATAACCAACATAACTCATCATAACACTTACTAATACTATATATATCCATGATTTTCATCAGACCAATGCTTTTATTATGACTTTCATCATAATCAACAGTCCAATGCTTATATTATGACTTTCATCATAATCCACGTAAACAGATCATTTCCACAATTTAATAAGAAATGAATATAAAGGATCATTCACTATGCATGTGGTAATCCACATATACAGGTTATTCCAACAGAATAATAAAGAATGTAATAACAGAAGAATTCACCATATATGCGATAGACCGTATAGGCAGGTTATTCTCAACAGAATAATAAAGAACGGAACCAGGTCAGGCGTAATCCGCACCAACAAGATATTCCAACAGAATAATAAAGAACGGAACCAGGTCAGGCGTAATCCGCACCGATAGGATATTCCAACAGAATAATAAAGAACGAAACCAGGTCAGGCGTAATCCGCATCGACATGATATTCCAACAGAATAATAAATAATGGAATAACAACAGAATTCACCATGCATGCAATAGACCGTACAGACAGGTTATTCCAACAGAATAATAAATAATGGAACCAGGTCATGCATAAACGTACAGACAGGATATTCTGACAGAATAATAAAGAATGAAATAATAGAAGAATTTCACCATATATACTGTACTTCGCATAGACAGGTTATTCCAGCAGAATAATAAAGAATGGAATAACAACAGAATTTCACCATGTATGCGATACTTCGCATAGACAAGTTATTATAACATAATAATAAAGAATGGAATAACAGAGGAATTTCACCATGTATATGGTAGTCAGCGTATGCAGATTATTCCAACAGAATAATAAGGAATAGAATAATAATAGCTCTCTTCATGAATACGAAAGAAATAATAACCCTTACCTTAGAAGAAACTGGATATTGGAAAAGTGAGGTGGCAGACTTCTCTTCTTCTTTCTCTCTATAATTTCTCTCTCTAGAGTTTCAGTGAATTCGTAAGAAATAATGAAGGAATGAGCTTCTATTTATAGGAGAATGGACTGAATAGTAACTAATTCATGAACGGTCCAAAATGATTTACTTTTAAACGGACGGTCCATATTGATTTACTATTAAAACTTAAAGCAACGGTCCATACTAATTCACAATTAAAACTTTAAACCAGCGATCCATATTAATTTACTATTAAAACTTTAAACCAGCGATCCATATTAATTTACTATTAAAACTTTAAACCAACGATCCATATTGATTTACTATTATAATTTTAACCAACGGTCTGAAAAATTAGCACATTTCCTCATGGAATAATATTGTACCCAAAAATGATTTGGACCAAAAAGAAATATATTTTTTGGGTGAATAGTACCCCATGAATAGTACTTCAGGAATAGTACCCCGTGAATAGTATCCCAGCATGAAAAGTGTCCCAAATACCCAAGTGAACAATACTAGAGTGAATAGTAACTGGATGAATAGTAACCCATGAATAGTAACTCGTGAATAGTAACTCGTTAATAGTACTCCGACACAAAAAGTGCCCCGAATACCCGATTGAACAATATACCTCCAGACATCAATTATTATCGAAATAAATGTCGATTTTCACTAACACTAATAATTCCAACACACTGGAACTATCAAATTCATCTTTAATCAACACAAACTTATTCATCATTAATATTATAACTCACAATATTTAACAACCAGATCGTTACCAGGAAAGAGGGGGCTTTCCAATAAGGATTTCTTTCTATTGGCGTGCAACTTGGTGACCAAACCTCTCCTTGACAGAACTTCTAGACATTGTAAATATTACAATTTAATAATATGAACAACTTTGTCGTCTCAATTATTGATTTAATAATATATCATATTATGCAGATGATACTATGACAATAATCGAATCAATAATATGAGAGATATGATGCAACAATTACTGTAGCAATAATTGAGTATAACTGAGTGACTTCTTAAGTAAGCATCAATAATTAATACCGTGTGCTACTATGCAACCACGCGTATTACTGTACTTTTACTACCGGGTAATTCAACAGTTTTAACGGTAACACTTTCGCCGTTATTTTTATAAAAAGATAATTCTGTCGTTTTATTACTACGACAAATCTTTCGTTGTGGGGTCCACCAATGATTGTGCCGTCGTACGAATATTCCCCGACCAATCGAATATTTTATAACAACTTGCATACTTTTCAAAATTTATAAATATTACCCACAACTATAACATTATATCAAATCCACACCATAATATTTAAAAAAATATTTTAAAAAATTTAAATCTTTATTCGTAAAATTTGAGATTTTATAATCCATACTCAATACCTACAATCCAGGTTGGAGGGATCATCCCAACCTAAGTTATGGAGGAAATAGGCCACCGGTACAAGGAGTTTTCCCAGCTAGTCCGCAAGGCTTTCAACCAGCTTAACCTCAATATTAATTTAAGCAAGCAACCCCAAAAACTTCTAGAAAATTTATGGGGGACATGTTCAAAGCACTCATTGGTCAAACACAATAATTCATGAGTCAGACTCAACAGTTCATAAACTAGACACAACAGTTCCACCAGGAAATAAGAACTTATGTTCAAGATCTAAGGAATCAAGTGGGCTAGCTTGTAATCACGGTAGGAAAATTAGAATCTCAAGGCTCAAGGAAGCTTCCCTAATAAACAGTTGTCAATCCCAGAGAAAATGCTAGTGCAATTACATTAAAGAGTGGGAAAGAGCTGGAAGTTCCTAAAGCAGTTGTTGATTTTGAAGAGGAGAAAGTCAAGAAAGAGGCTGAGACACCTACAATAACTTTTAACCCCTCTGTTCAAGTTAAGACTAAGACATTACCTCTTCCACCTAGAAATCATAGAGCTTCAAAGAAAGATGAGCAGGAAAAGGAAATTATGGAAACCTTCAAAAAGGTGGAGGTAAACATTCCCTTATTGATGCAATAAAGCAAGTGCCTAGGTATGCTAAGTTTTTAAAAGAACTATGCACTAATAAAATAAAATTGAAAGTTGTTGAAAGAGTCATTGTTGGTGAGAATGTATCAGCAGTCTTACAAAGAAAAATGATCCCTAAATGTGAATATCCAGGCATGTTCATAATCCCATGTAGGATAGGGAATACCATATTTGAGAAAGCCATGTTAGATTTAGGAGTTTCAATTAATGTCATGTCATTATATATTTTTTCTTCTTTAAATCTATGTCCCTTAAAAGAAACTGGTGTTATTATCCAATTGGCTGATAGAAATAACACTTACCCTCAAGGGGTAATTAAAGATGTCTTAGGTGCAGCTAAATGAGCTAATCTTTCCTATTGATTTTTATATCGTGGATATGGAGGATTATACATCTCCAAATTCTTCACATATCTTACTAGGGAGACCATTTTTGAAAACAAAAAGGACCATAATTGATGTACACAATGAAACCTTGACCATGGAATTTGATGATGAAAAGATATAATTTAACATATATGAGACCTTGAGATATTCTAGTGATGTTAATCCTATTTTTACTATTGATATCATTAATCTTTAGTGTAGGGTTCCTTTGATCGATTACATAAGGAAAGCTTGAAGTTTGCCATCACCAACAGTTTGGAGTTGGATAAAGAAGAATTAATTTAGCAGAACCATGGATTTAAAGAGGTTGTGGTTGCACTACTTTGCTTGCAAAATGTTTTAGATAAGTATACAGTCAATTCCATTCAATTATCCTATTTCTCATCAAAAATTGTTATCATATGTTATGCAAGCACCAATCTTAGAACTAAAACCATTATCTGCATACTTGAAGTACGCATTTCTAGGGACTGATGATACTCCACCAATAATTATTGCTAGTAATCTAACTAAAGTGTAGGAAAATAAATTTCTAAGAGTTCTTAGAGACCACATCATAGTTTTTGGTTGGACAATAACAAATATAAAAGATATAAGCCATGCTATGTGTATGCATAGAATTCTTTTGGAGGATAGAGCTAAGCCCACCAGGGAAGCACAAAAAAGGATAAATCCACCCATGATGGAGGTAGTGAAGAAGAAGGTTCTGAAGCTGCTTGATGCATGCATAATCTACCCCATCTCAGACAGTTAATTGTGAACCCAATACAAGTAGTACCAAAGAAGTTTGGAATAACATTCTTCAAAAATGAAAATAATGAGCTAGTGCCAACAATATTGTAAATAGGTTGAAAAATGTGTATTGACTAATGGAAGTTGAATGTTGTGACTAGAAAAGATCATTTTCCCTTCTTTTTATTAATTAAATTTTAGAAAGATTAGCTTTTCAAGCTTATTACTGTTTTCTAGATGGTTTTCAGGTTATAACAAGATTGTGATTGCACCAGAAGACCAGGAGAAGACCACTTTTATATGTCCATTTGGAACTTTTGCTTATAGAAGAATGTCATTTGGACTATGTAATGCCCCAGATAATTTTCAAAGATGTATGGAAAGTATTTTCTCTGATCTTTTATAAAACTGCATTGAGGTTTTTATAGATGATTTCACAATTCATGGTGATTATTTGTATGCGTGCTTAGGCAATTTAACTAATTAGTTACTTGATAGATGTTTAGAGTCTAATCTTGTTCTTAATTATGAAAAATGTCATTTTATGGTAGAGCAAGGTATAGTGCTAGGACATGTTGTTTCATCTAGATGTCTAGAAGTTGATAAAACTAAATTAGAAATTATTGTTGCATTGTCTTACCCTGCCAAAGTGAAGTTGATTCGTTCATTTCTTAGTCATGCAAGTTTTTATCAAAATTTTATCAAGGACTTTTCCAAGATAACACTGCCTTTGTGCAAATTACTGTAGAAAATCTTGGAGTTTCATTTTGATGATAAGTGTAAAGAGGCATTTACCACATTGAAGAAATTATTAACCTCAACACCTATAATCCAACCACCAAATTGGGATCTACTTTTTGAGATCATGTGTGATGCTAGAAATTATGCAGTTGGAGTTGTTTTAGGCCAAAGAATCAACAAAAATATCCATGCCATTTATTATTCTTCTAGGACTTTGAATGCTGCTCAGATAAACTATTCTACAATTGAAAAAGATCTGTTATCGGTTGTTTTTGCATTAGATAAATTTAGTTATTATTTACTTAGTACTAAGATTATATTTTATTGTAATCATGCTGCTCTCAGGTACTTGCTGACCAAGAAGGAATCCAAGACTAGAATCATTAGGTGGATTTTGCTGCTGTAGGAGTTTGACTTAGAAATAAAGGACAAGAAAGGAGCATATAACTTCGTAGAAGATCATTTGAGTAAGCTGACTAGGGAAGAAGGGACCCTACCACTACAAGATTCTTTCCTATATGAGTACTTGTTTTTTTATTGATGAATCTTTACCTTGGTATGCTCAAATTGTTAATTATTTAGCCAGTAATTTTGTACCAAAATAATATTCTAAAATGCAAAAAGATAAACTTAAATCAGATGTTAAACACTATGTATGGGATGATCCACACATATAGAAAGTTTTTAGTGATCAGATTGTTAGAAGGTGTGTACCCAATAATGAATTTCAATCCATTCTAGCTTTTTGTCATTCATATGCTTGTGGAGGTCATTTTAGACCTAAAAGAACTGCTCACAAGGTTTTAGAATCTAGTTTCTATTGGCATACTATTTTTAAAGATTCTTATATGTTTTGTAAGTCATGTGAAAATTGTCAAAAGACAGGGAATATCTCACATAAGAATCAGATGCTGTAACGATCGAGAATTTTATATTTAATTTAAAATATTTATTGATTAAATAAATATTTTAGTTGATGTATTTATTGATTAAATAAATAATTTGTGGAAGTTATTGTGGAGTAATTTAATTAAGTGTGTTTTATTAATTAAATTGATGTTAAATAAATTGGTAAATAATTTTATAGTTTGATGTTTTAATTTAAACAATTAAATTAGAAGATAGATGGATATTGAACAATTTAATTAAGCGTATTTATTTAAGCTAACATGTTGGCAGTGTAGTGTTTTAATTTAATTTAAATAGTTAAATTAAAAATAAATGAATTGTTAAATAATTCTATTTTAGTGAAGTAATGGTTATATTAATTTTCTAATTTAATTTAATAACTAAATTAGAAAACTGATAATGATTAAATGGAAATAATAATTAGTAATATTTAATTAGATTTATTAATAAAATAATATTAATATAATTTGATTGTTTAAAAGGTGTGATTAGTTTAATTTAATTAAATTTAAATATTAGAAGTTGATTAATTAAAGTGTGACAAATATACTATATAATAAGAAAGTTATTAAAATAATTAAAAGGAGTCTTTTAAAATTTAGCCAAACAAGTCCTTAGGGAGCATGGAAATTGATGAGCTATGGTGCGTATAACTGATACCCACGTTATGCAATACGCATAGTGGGTATACCAATTATGTATTACGTAAAATATTTTCATAAGGCTCAATTGCTCGTTTGTTAAGTCAAAGAAAAATCCGAGAGAAATTTGAGAGTGTGAATTTGAGAAGCCAAATTGAAGAATCAAGGAGTGCAAACAAGCAATTCTACATCATCTTGCTCAATCTAAACATAGAAATCAAGGGTAATTTCTTAATCTCAAAGATTTAGTTGTGTTCTTGAGTTTTTCATAGAAAACTTTATTTTGTTGTTTAAATTGATGAGATGTAGTGGTAAATGTGAATAAATAACTTATACTCTGTTAGTTGTCTTTTACAAACGATTTTGGAGTAATTTCTTAATCTCAAAGATTTAGTTGTGTTCTTGAGTTTTTCATAGAAAACTTTATTTTTGTTGTTTAAATTGATGAGATGTAGTGATAAATGAGACATAACATCTAGTAACAGTCCCAAACTGGGGACTATTCAATATTCAATCCTAATGAGTGGATGTTAAACAAGTTTCTAAGTTCCAAAGTATACTACATTCACAAGGATATATTCAGTTTATTGTAATTGTAGAAAACTAAGCAAATGTTACTTAGTTTATTTTTCAAATGGAAAACTAAGTAAATGTTACTACGTAGTTTATGAGAATTATTATTTGTATATATTATACTATTTGGACTTTAATTTTTGTAGCAGTGGATCAAAGTAAATGCTGCTTAGTTTCAAATAGTATATTCTATTATAATACTTTAAATCATTGTAATTAATTAATTTTATTTATTTATTTTATTGTAATTGTTGAAAACTAAGCAACTGCTACTTAGTTTACTAAGGAGGTGTTTGATAAAAATAGAATGAATCTGAATCTGAATGAGTTGAATCTAAATGAAAAAAGTTATTTGATAATTGACATGTCTGAAACATCTGAATGACAAAACTTTATTATTTTACCCTTCTGAAAAAATTCAAAATTATTGTAAATTTATTTAATATTACTTAATATGTTAATTTTTTTTAATTTTTTAATTTTTTTTACTTCATTCAGCTGCTCATTCAGCCATTCAGCTAAAAAAATCTGACCTAGCCGTTCATCTCGTCGATCTTACCGATTCAGCCATTCAGACCAAAACAAATGCACTGACCGATTCAGCCATTCAGATCCAGCTCCATTCAGCTCTAAACAAACAGCCCCTAAAGCTCCTAAGGGGGTGTTCATTAGTGTCTTATAAGTTGGTCAAACCAACTTATAAGTCATTGCCACTGTTTGAGTGTTTGGGAGCTACTTATTTTTTAACTTATAAGTTAGTTTTTAAGTTTTAAAAAAATAAGTAACTATTTGTGACTTATTTTAAAATAACTTATAATTCATTTTAAAATAAGTTAGTTTGACCAAATATAATGTCTATTTTGCCCCTCTTTTTATTAATGTCCTTTTTAGTAATATTTACATTATTTTAACTTATAAGTCATTCTGAGATGAACACCTTCATAACTTGTTTTAACTTAATTTTTGACTTACACTACAACAAAAAAACTTATCAGCGACCGCATATCAGCGACCGCATACGATCGCGGATGAGTATCAGCGATCGCATACGGTCGCTGATACTAGTCGCAGATAATCTGGTCGCTGGTAGGACATCAGCGACCAACAATAGTGACCGAATAATTAGCGACCGCACTCTGTGACCGATACCGTCGCTATTCTGACGTATGCTGAGTCATTCGTCAGTTGTGACGTGGCACACGTGGCAGCGACGGACAATAGCGACCGCATGCGGTTGCTAGCTTATGCGGTCGCTGATATAGTGTTAGCGACCGCATGCGGTCGCTGATGTTTTTTTTTATAATAATTTTGCCTGTTTTATTGATTTCCCAAAAATAACCTGCTTTGTACCTGTTTTCAATCCCAACACAACAATATATATAAACAAGCATCCATATTAACATCCATCCAATACAATACAAAGCATTCATCCATGAATAAACATTCATCAAATACAATACAAAAAATTCATCCAACACAATACAATAGATATCATAAACATCCATATAAACCAATATAATTGTCCAAATAATGAATCTAAAAGAGTACAAGGCTTTAAAAATCTAAAAAAAACAAGTCTAGACGCTCTTCATGGATCATCCAAATTAGGATCCTGTAATTAACAAAGTAATAAAACATATATGTTACATATAAGTAAGACATTGACTCAGAGACTATAAACATATATGACAATGTAGTTATACAATAAACAATATATATATATATATATATATATATATATATATATATACCTGCTCCTGCTGTCGTGCTGCTCTTGCTCCTGCTGCCGCTGCCGCCACTGCCTCCGCCAACTCATCAGGACTCAGAGACTGCAGATGCCCGCCCAGTATACGAAGAAGATCACGATCCTGACAGATCGCTCTCACACAGTCAGCAGGAGTATGATAGGCTGGATAACCTGATGACTGTGTAGACTGGGTGGCAGAGCTGCCTGTGCCACTGATGGTCGGACACCGTCTTTGTCCTTGGCCTTTGACATAATTTTTCTTCACGATGGACGCCCTCTCCCATAATTCTTGATCAATCGACAGATGCGGGGTGCCTTTAGGATATCGCTCGTTCATTAAGCCCTTATAAGTGTCCTGTCAGAAGATGAACAATTAAATAGTTTAAAATAATTAAAAAAAAATACTAACAAAGGTCGTCACAATTTAAAACAACATATTAGGATAAAGTGAACTTATTACCGCTATCTGAACAGCCTCAGGCAGACCATCACGGGTGGCCACATACACATCCAACCAATTGATAGGTTGACCTTGAGACTGAGACTCCTACAATTCATTTTCTAATATTATTATGTAAACATATGATATTTTAGCTACAAAAGATTACTGTAAACATAACATACGTACCCTGGCAACAATGTGCTGCAACTGTGATATACTGCCGCCCCGATACGTGCCTTTTGCCTTCTCGCCATCTAATACACCTGAGGATCTGTTCGAGGCGGCAGTCTTACGCCTCTTGACCCAGCTCTCAGCTCTCCACTGGTCACACATCTGCACCCATATGGGTTGTGCGCACCACCAGGGGCTATGCTTATGCATATATTGCTCACCCTGTCCTGGATGGTTAATCTCAGCATTGTGCAGGGCTTTTTGTCGTTCCTTGTTCAAATTATCTTTAGTTCGGATGGCGCATTTCTGCTAGAATAGTGTCTGAATAACTGATGCTTGTGCGTCATCCCATCTATACCATTTCTGCAAATAAAATAACAATAATAATATTAAAACTGTTATATTACTAAACAATATTATTTGATTAACTATGTATTAGTTATCAGAGTGATAAAAAAATATACCTGAAATTCAGTCCAAACTGCATCCTTATGGGCCAGAGGTGTGCTAGCCCATGTAATCACTGGCGTAGGCCAGTTCTGTAAGCATAATTGTGAAATGCACTTCACAATTTTACTATCTTGAAAATCACTATAATATATAGTAATTTACATTAAAATATATTTATAACAATGGAAATATTAAACCCTTATACATACACGATGTTTAACTTACGTGCTTTCTGGAGGAGGACAGATCTGTATAAGAATGCGATCATCTGGATTAGCCGGGGCCTTCGGCACATGATTAGGGCCCCGACCCAACCCGCGCTTTCGTGCTGCAGGTTCAGAAGACATCTATAAATAAAAAAATTAGGATGTTAGTATGAAATTATGAATGACAATTAATTGTATGAAATAGTTAACTACGATTATCATAAGTGAAAGATACATAAACATGACTGCAAAATAGTTGTCTGAACATGAACATGAACATAAACATACATTTATTATAGGAGGTCATAAACATGACTACATGAACATGAACATGAATATAAACATACATTTTGTACAATTATAACTAAACATACATTTTAATGAAAATCGTTGTCTGATGAGTCAGAATCATTTTGTAAAAGTATCGGAGATTCATAACCATCTTCTTCAGATTCTGTGTCAGTGTCAGTCAATAACTCTTTCTCAATATCACTATCATCTGGCACAATAACTTTCTCGGGATCCAATTCATCAGGTTCATCTCCACCCTCTAACTGGATTACATCATTATTGTCCTCTATATTTATTATAGGAGGTCTCTGAAGCATTTCCTCTTGGTAGAAATCCTCGTCTATTATTTGGACACGACTACGCGCGGGAGTATGAATTACAACTTGCCAATCTGTAGGCGGTCTATCCCTTTTCCTAACAGGACTAGGAGTATAGTAAAATTGTACTATTTGAGTTGGTAAAACAAACAGTTCGTTGGAGTACGCAGACCTATGGAGGTCAATATCGACGATTCCATGTCTGTCAACACGTATCCCTTTTTTTGAATCAAACCAACGGCACTTGAACAAGTGAATATAACCCCCATACGTGCCCTTGTACGAAAACTCTACGATTTCCTCCAACTCCCCATAAAAGGCACGACCAAGCTCATTGTAACAATCTCCTTGGACACACACTCCAGAGTTCGTTGTTCTTTTACCGCGCCCATATGCCTTTGTGTGAAATTCACAACCATTTATTTTGTAACCATTGCGGGTGACTTGGTCCCTGTCTGGTCCCATAGCTAGGACTTGTACATTAGCTGGAATCGTTGATCCCTAAGTCAAAGCCTACAAAAACTCCATCTTATTAAATGAAGTCATAGTTAACATGGAGTATATATATATATATACTACGTGCTTAAAAATTGAACTTACTTTGTCCTTTAGCCAAAGTGCAAAGTTTTTATCCAGATTGATTTTAATATCTTTATCAGTTATGCCGAGATGCTTCACCTTTAACTCGTCATCGTACAATCTATACCATGTTATAAACATTAGCATATTGGAATAAATTTTCAACTTAAAAGATAAATTATCAAGTTTACATGTGTACCTCACAAATTCGTCAATCTCCTCGCAATTGAGAAGAATGTAAGTATGTGCAGCATGTAATTCTTGCTCAGAGAGGAATATGCGCTTCCTTTTTCCATAAGCGCGGCCCGATAGACCAAATACAGAGAGCCGACCATTTAGTTCAACATTTCCCCCATCATCATGTCTCGATACTCGATTGGCCTTTGTCAAGACTTCGTCTGCAAAATAGTCTGAGACAAACGTAGATATCTCATCGAAACTGTATGCCTCACATATCGACCCCTCAACATAAGCTCTATTCTTCACCTTCCTCTTAAGGTTTCCCATCACCCTCTCGAAAGGGTACATCCATCTATATTGAACTAGACCCCCAACACGAGCTTCATAGGGAAGATGAATTTGCAAATGCTCCATGGAGTCAAAAAATCCAGGTGGGAATATTTTTTCCAGTTTACACGTGATCTCTATGATGTTATTCTCAAGTACAAACATGTCCTTCTCATTCAATGATTTTGAACACAAGTCTTTGAAGAAACGACTAAGATCCGTCAAAGCATCCCATATTGGTTTATCAAGCAGATCCCGAAATGCTATAGGTATGAGTCTCTCCATGAACACATGACAGTCATGACTCTTCATCCCTTGCAATTTCCCACCCGTAACACACCTTGCAATGTTTGACGCATATCCATCTGGTAGTTTCAGAGACTTAAACCATGTGCACACATCTTCAACTTACTTTTTGGACAATGTGTACCTTGCATGCGGTTTGACAATCTTACCATTAGGAGATTCATAAAGTTCTAATCTAGGACGCTTACAAATATCTTTCATGTCCAAACGTGCCTTATCGTTATCTTTTGTCTTTCCTGTAACATTCATCACAGTGTTAAACACATTGTCAAACACATTCTTCTCAATATGCATCACATCTAGATTATGACGAATCAAATTTGTAGACCAATACGACAGTTCCCAAAAGATGCTTCTCCGAACCCAGTTATGAGATTCACCAAACCCATTGATTATGTTTGTGACATCAACCTTACCAAATGGGATAACCGGCAATCTCATCACACGATCTCGCATCTCTGTTCCCGACAATCGCGGTGCAGACATATCATTATCTACTTTCCCTTTCCTGAAGTGTTCTCTATTTCTTCGAAACGGGTGATCTACCGGTAAGAACCGACGATGACAGTCAAACCAACAAGGCTTTCGACCTTTTGATAGATTAAACGACTTTGTATGCTCCATACAATACGGACAAGCCAACTTCCCGTGTGTACTCCATCCAGCTAACATACCATAAGCTGGGAAGTCATTTATAGTCCACATAACCGCTGCCCTAAGGTTGAAATTTGTTTTCGTTGCAACATCCCAAGTCTGTACTCCATCCTCCCACAATACCTTCAACTCGTCTATAAGAGGTCTCAAGTAAACATCTAAGTTCTTTCTAGGAATCTTAGGACCAGGAACCACGAGTGAAAGAAACAAGTATGGCTGTTTCATACACATCCAAGGAGGTAAGTTGTACGGAGTAACAATCACAGGCCAACATGAGTACGGAACAGCTGAGTGGCCAAACGGATTGAAACCATCGGTGGACAATCCAAGCCTCACATTTCTAGGTTCCAATGCAAATCCAGGATGTGCTAAGTTGAAATCTTTCCAAGCCTTTCCATCTGCGGGATGATTTAGTTCTCCATCTTTAGCTGGAGATTTCGCATGCCAACTCATATGTTCAGCTGTTCTTGAAGACATGTACAATCTTTTTAGTCGATGTGTTATTGGAAAATACCTTAGAATCTTAAACGGTATACTTGATATTTTTGTAGTCACACCCTCTTTATTAGGCCTAAACCGATCATGACTGCAAAACGTGCACCTTGTCAACTGTTCATTTTCCTTATAAAACAACATGCAATCGTTGGGACATGCATCGATCTTTTGGTATCCAAGACCCAACTTCTTCACCATTTTCTTACAAAAGTAATAGTTACCAGGTAATTTCTCACCGTCAGGCAACATACTCTTAATGGCATTCAAGAGCGACTCAAAACACTCATGGCTCATGTTGTGATCAGCCTTGATGTTAAGTAATGTCGCCACTGCAGACAATATAGTGTGTTTGGTGCAACCATGCCACAATGGCTCGCTACCCTCGTCTAACAACTTAAAGAAGTCTTTGGCATCAGAATTCATAGGTTGCTCTCTGCCTTGCTCCCAATCAAAATATGGCCCTGCAATATCATGAACCATTTCATTCATACGATGAGTACTACTGCCCGAATTGTGTACTTGTGTGATGCCACCATCTCTTCTCTGCCCATGTGCCCACCAGCATTCTTCGTAATTTCACATGAACCCAGAAACAAGTAAATGATAGTTTACCATGTCTCTGTCCATATAATTTACATTCTTACACTTCAAACATGGACATCGTATCTGCGACTTACCATTCATACATTCCGGGTGACTATACGCATACTCCAAAAACACTTGGCAACCAGCTCTAAATTCAGCTGTAGCACCTATCTGGGCACTTGACTTTCGTCGTGCCATCCAACTACGGTCTGAATAGAGGTCCATGATTCCACGGTACCTATGTTGACATGAATTATTGTATTCCTTTGTTAGAGATTTACAGTTCAGCTCAATCCCATTTATGATGCTTATAAATACATATAGATGTATATGTACATATATAACATGAGTGTGCATCATATATGATTATTCGGGAATTGAACAAGGATACATGCCAAAACAAACTGGCTTGTATCGAAATTCATTTTCTTTTTGTATCCATACATCAAGGTAATTTAATCAAAGTTTAGGTTTCTTTTTCATTTCATTTAAGCTTCTCAAAATTGGGCTCAAACTGGCTTGTTTTCTCACTTTTTCACAAATAACTGTTTTTGACACTTCTCCATTTCTCAAATTTTGACTACTTGGATAGTCTAAGCATGTGTATTTTAGTTTCCTAAGGATACTTTTATCATCATCTCACTTTACTTGGTCATCTAGCAAATTTTAACCTATTAAAGCTCACTTTAGGCTCGATAATAGATCCTAACTTGATTTTAATAGTAGCTTTGGTCATTGCAATGATTAGAAACCATCACAAGCATGAGTTAGCAATTTTATATGAGTTCATTATAGTCTTATAAGATCAGGTACTAAAGGTCACCCAAAACAGTCCAATTTTGGGCTTAAAATGTGACTTTTCACAAGTTTAATGCTCAAAACAGTTTAAGCTTGGTTTCTTTATCTTGTGTAGCTTACTTATGTCATATTATGACTATGAAAACTTGTCCACACGGTCCAGGTATGAGAATTCTATACTTAGGTCTTAGTTGCCACTTAAAGCTTACTTTTCATGGCTTTTAAACATGAAATTTAGTCAATACACAACAAAAACCACAACTAAGTTAAGGAACACCTTTTAAATGATATGTGTAGACAATATAGGGACTCCATATTGTCTTAAAACTTTAGTTACAAAAATTTGCTATAATAGTTCTCATATAGGCATAGATTTGACTATAATTTCATAAACAATCCACATGTAGGCAAAAGAAACCTTTAGGCATTCAAACAACTTTAAAATCATAATAATTAAATTACTCTATATCCATTATCATGCTTGTATCAGTTAGCAAATTTCTTCAAATCCAAAACGGTTCATACAATGTACTTTAGGAATGATTAAGTACTAAATTATACTAACAGTCCCCAAGCCTTCCATTATAAATATTTTTACATCAAATAATTGCTATATACTTTGTATTCATGGTTTTTATAATTTTGACCAAAACATCCCCTTTGTATTTCTTCAATGCTCTTAAATCAACATGCTTATGTTTTTTTCAATATCTAAGCAATATATAAAATTAATCAATACCAATAATATGATGGCTATACAAATTGACTGAAAATAAAAGAATAACCTCTTTATACTACAAATAAAGTCCCCTTTTTTTAGAAGCCCCCTTTCCTAGAACCTCTTTATACTGCAAATAACATCACATAAATCAGATTGAGGAAAAAGTAATAATGCAGTAGACTCAACTCAAAATCCATGAACAAATAATGATAATATCAAGCATTGAACTCAATTTAAAAGTTTCATTGAAATAATTTCAATGTAGAATATACATATATAAAAAAGAGAGAGAGAAAGGGAAGTATGTATGTATGTATATATATATATATATATAAACTGAGTACCTCCCGTGGCGGTGGACCGGTGGCGGCAGCTGACGTCCGGCGTCTCTTCCTCTTCTTCTCTTCTCCCCCCTTTTTCCCTCTTTTCTCTGTCTGGTCTGAGCTCCCTCTTTTTTTTTGCGTCTGCTGTGTCGAGTGAGTGACTGAATCTGTTAAAACAAATTTTGATCAGCGACCGCTATCTGCGACCGCATGCGGTCGCTGATTTTTAATGACATGGAATTAACTGCGACCGCATGCGGTCGCAGATATTAAGTGGTCGCACAAAATCTTGGCGTTAACATTTCCAGCCAAAAATTTGGTGGCAAATTTATACTAGCGACTGATCAGCGACCGCATGCAGTCGCGGTTAAAATTTAGCGACTAGATTACATACCGGTCGCAGATGTCGGTCGCTGTGACTAATATCAGCGACCGATTGTGCGGTCGCTGCTAGTGTTGGTCGCTGTTAGGCCTTTTTCTTGTAGTGTTATAAGTCAAATTGATGCCGAACACTTTTACTTATAAGTCACAATTTAAAATAACATATAAGTCAGCTTATATTTTATCTTATAAGTCATTTAAAATAAGGAGTTCCCGAACAGGCTCTAGGTATACTACATGTGTGAAGCATATTCAATTTACTTTAGCTGTCGAAAAATAGGCAAATGCTACTTAGTATATTATTTAATTTAAATTAATTTGATTTTTAAATTAATATATTATAGTATTTTTACTTTATTTATTTCATTTTTTAATTTGTAAGATATTATATTTAATATTATATTTGTTTTTTATATAATATTATATTATTTAATTTAATTTCATCTAATTTAATTTAATTTACTTATTATAATTATTTTATTTTGTTTTGTTTTTTTAAATTATATTATATTATATTATTTAATTTAATTTTTGTAATTAATTTCTTTTACTTTATTTTATTTTATTTTGTTCGTTTCTATTATATTATATTATGTTATTTCATTTAATTTCATGTAATTTAATTTAATTTATTTTAATTAAGTTATTTCATTTCATTTTATTTTTTAAATTTTTTTATTATAATATAATATATTATATTATATTATAATAATTAGTATACTTTTTGAATTTTTTTAATTTTATTTATATGTTATCATATTAAATTAAATTAAATTTAAATGATTTTGTATTATATTATTTAATTTAATTCAATTCAATTATTTATATTAAATTAAATTAATTCATTTTTTAAAATCTTTTAATTTTATTTATATGTTATTATATTTTATTTAAATTATTTAATTTATTTATTTTGTATTCTACTATTTTTTATTATTAGTATATAAGAAACTAAGTAATGCTATTTAGTTTATTTTAATATTGGGAAACTAAGTTAGTAAATACATAACCAAAATATAAGTGGCCCACATATATGACAAAAGTTGTAATTGAATAATTCTTGCAGAAATTCTGTCAAAAATAACAAATGTGACAATATTTCACAATATCAATTCCAATATCAATCAATCAACAAATCCAATGAACAACCAATAGAAAATGCGATAAATATAAGTAACATTAGCCTCATAAATAGCAAATTATTTGATTTCCTGCATTAACATTAGCCTGGATATCAAATTATGAACATGCAAATTGCACAAACTAAACCCAATTTGAATTAATTATTAGATTCATCAATAATATCAATGACATAAAAAAAAATCAGCTAATATGACAAATTAAATGACAATTCTCCAATTTCAGCTAACATTCAACTCATATGCATAATCCCAATTTTAAAAGAAAAAAAAATGAATGACAAGTCTCCAATTTCAGCTAACATTCAACTCAATATATGCAGATAATTCCCAATTTTAGAAGGAAAAAATGAATGAAAAGGCTCTAATTTCAGTATGCAATATTCAAAAAGTTTAATTGATCTCAATATGCAGATTCCAATTTCCAAGTTCCCAATTTCAGATTCAACAATTATTTCGAATTACCAATTTCATTACATGACAAATTGGGGCACTAAATTATCAAAAAATTTAGTTTAAATGACAAATTGAATGAAATAATATTTATTACTTTTTTTACAAATTCTTGCACTAACTTTGAAGAATGACATAGAGAGAGATGAGGTGGGCAAAAGAATAGATTATGAAAATTTAAGAATTAACTATAACCCATGAAAACTTATTCGAGCACACATGGATTTTGAAAAACTCATATCTTAATAATACTATATCATAACCTACAAATTTCATATATCCTAAAATGTATGTGACTAAAAAGATTTTTTTTTAAAGTCTACCTCAAGAAAACTTTCACTAATATGTTCAAAAGATGGAAGAATTGGTTCAAATACATGTTCTAGTTTCGTTTACTTATTTGTAGTGATCTCAACAGCTCATTGACCTTATCTAAATATTTTGATTCATTTCAATTTTGGTCAAGGTGATTTAAGGAAAAATCAATTGGATCTTTTTCAGTCAAATATCTATCTATTTTCTATTATTTCTTGGTTCATGGACAACTCTTGGATCATGCTTACTTTAATGAGTTGGTCCAAAAATCACTAAGTGGGTTTTTAGGAATAAGTCTTTCATGGTATGAGAAAATGGATATATGCACCATCTATACTGTTACACCTCAAGGAGTTGTATGGTGAGGAAAGTATGTCAACTAGATATGAGATATCTAAAGAGCTCTTCCAATCTAGGATGACCGATGACACTACAGTGCAGACATATGTTCTAAAAATGATCAATCTGATTAAATAGTTGGAACAACTGGGTTTTATCATGGATGGTGAGTTGAGTCAAGATTTAATCTTGTAGTCACTCCCTGACTCATTTGCACAATTTGTTGTGAATTTCCACATGAATAAGCTTGACGTCAGTTTACCTGAATTGCTTAACATTTTGAAAACTGCTGAAAGTCACTTTCTATTGAAGAAAGACCAAATGTTGTTTGTAGATGATTTTTTCAGGAAGCAAATGGGACCAAAGGATATTCTGAAAAGAAGAAAAATCCCAAGAAGGCAAAAGGAAAGGCGAAATCCAAATGACCAAGAAAAGATTGATTCTAATAGTAAAGGGGTTTGCTTTCAATGCAACAAGTCAGGACATTAGAAGAGAAACTATGACGCCCCCAAATAGGTCAAATCCATCCAACATATTCCGAGTCGCCAAATACATGGTACAGAAAACAAATACAACTCTATTACTACAACAATACATATGCTGTGAGTTTTGATACAAATATATACCAACTGTGACTCATGTCCCAACCGTGGACAGCACCTCACAGTGATACCTTACATAAAGGTACAATCAATAACTGTTTTAAAAATTAAAATCTTTGGGAAATGCTTAAAAAAACCTTCGTACATAGGAGATCATAAATCTAAGTTATGATAGATATCATATGTCTAGAGAATTATCCTTGGTTGATCCAATAGACCCTAAAGAAAAATGAGAAGATTACTATCATGTTCCTTCCAATGGTGAGTCTTCTCTTGACATATAACTATCTTCACCGTCTGCAATTGAACGTTATGTTTCAACCAAACTTCGAGATCATATAGGTAGTGCTCGTAGATATACTCAGCAAGTGGATGTACACAACTCTGTGTTATGATAACACGAGGTTGTATGTCATTAGACATCTTGTATGATAGTGACAAAACACCTTTCCAAAGTTGGGTTCGCCTCACCCTATTCGGTTCGCCAAAATTAAATATCAAATGACGTATACAATACGACACACTTATCTAAAGTTCTCAATAAAATTATTTCCATACTATTTTGGGAGAACCTCAATAGCTATAGACCACCGTTCTATTCCCCTATTACCCCCGCTCGACCCAGCTACACTCTTGTTACCTAAAAGGAATTGTGAAGCAAAAGGGTGAACACAAATAGCCCAGTAAAGAATATCATGACTAAAGATAATTAAATTATCAATAGCCTTCATCAGTAATAAATCAGAGATTTAGAACATATGGTAGATGATAAAACTTTTCAACCATAGTTGCAGCAGAACAAGAAATCCATTAGAAGAGTCAAATAGACCATAATGTCTATTATTTTCTCTATGTTAAAAGTCCACCAATAATGTTTTATCCATGTAACATCAATCATCAGTTCTTGTCCACAATCATATGAATAACTCATAATCATATTTGTGGTTCCAAATTCCTTTTCTCATCCAGGACGAAGATAATTTTCATCACCTGTCTTTACCTGAAACATCAAAGATCATGGTTATACCAAATCACAGTTCCTGTTCATAATCATACTAATAAGTTCATCTTTGCACTACATGCCAAAAATATTCAACAACAGGTCATCTTTGCACTACAGGCTAAAGATATTCTACAACAGGCCATCTTTGCACTACAGGCCAAAGATATTCAACAACAGGTCATCTTTGCACTACGGGCCAAAGATATTCAACAACAAGTCATCTTTGCACTACGGGCCAAAGATATTCATATCTCAAAGAAATATATAATCATTTTAGAATTTATATAAACAATAATTATAACCATGTTGATCAATTCACCTTTGCACTTTAAGCTAAAGATATTCAATTATAGATTCAATGGTCATGATCATACCATTCAATAATTCAAGTTTGCACTACTGGCCAAAGAGAACCCATAGTCACAATTATACTAATAATCTACCCATCTTTACACTCAAGTCAAAGAGAAATTTTATCACCAGGATTATAAAAATGTTATACATGATAATAAAAATAATATGATCAAAATATGAATTTAATTTCAAGAGTAAGATTCATAAATCCATGATTTCATAACACCTTAATCCAAATGTTATAAATCACTTAATAATCTCATAATCTAAAATTATTAATATTACCACAATATTTTAATCATTTCTTAAACTTATAAACAATTTATTTTAATTGTTTACACTTAACTAATTAATGCATTTAATCATCCTAAAATGCTAAAATCATAATATTTCATCACCAATAACCAAAACCCTCATCAAAAGTCTGCATATACCTTATATAGGATTCCCAAGCCATAAAATCCTATTTTCCAATTTTGTCACTTCACATAACATATTTAATTCATTTACTCATAACTAGTCTATTTTCATAAAAAATATCAAATCAGTATAAACAAATTTTCTTTTATGGGATTTAGCAGAACATAGTCCCATATAGAACATATATTTTTCTCAGAATTTTTAAAATTCATTTACTATTTTTCATATGGCCAAAATTGCCGAATATTTAGACATTTATCATAAATTGTACTTTTATCCAAAAATTCCGAAATTTACAGGGTATACCGATATTATACAGATGTACTCCCAATAAAATTTTCATCAATTTTGGAGTTA
This sequence comes from Panax japonicus, assembly GCA_020205505.1. NCBI lineage: Eukaryota > Viridiplantae > Streptophyta > Magnoliopsida > Apiales > Araliaceae > Panax > Panax japonicus. Next base: position 67,511,442 of record CM035092.1, read on the forward strand.
ACCACAAGGAGTTATAAAGGTTTACTTTTAAAATAGTCTTTTTCCATAAAATTCATAACTCCTAATCTATACATCCAAAAATCGCCATTTTTGGATACAATCGAGAAAACTCATCAAAATATCATTTCAAATTTTCCAGAATTTTTGAAGGCCAGAAAAATTACAAAACTGAAGAAACATAATAACCCTTACAATCCCTTACCTCAAAAGAGTAATATTTCTGATTGGAATATCGGATGTAAAGCTGAAGGAAACTTGCACTAAATAGCAACTCTCAAAGTATCTAAATACTCACAAAAATACGCTCGATAATATATAAGAGAAAGAAAACTTGTTTCTGTTGTGATTTTCAATTTTAACTTAAGCACCTATTTATAGAAAAATGCTAGAACGCCAAAGCAGACTAAAATAATAAAATAATAATATTATTTATCTTCCTTCTACGCACCAACCAAGACTAGCCTCTATCTTGAACCAAGAATTCTAGCACATGTTATCTACACCAACCAAAAAGTGAGGTACGCCTTCTAGAAATCTCCACCAAAATCATTTATAAAATCAATTTCTGAATCAGTCACCTCTTAAACTTCATAAAAAATCATACTTTATTTTTAACGATTCAAAATTTGTGGACATGTACTCAACTTATATATGTATAACATATCCAAAAATCACAACGATCCAACGGTCGGATCAAAATTTATGACTCACGCAATATATCTTAAGAACACTGATTTTTTGGACTATAAGTCCTTTGAACCAGTTTCCTTCAAACAGTCACCACGAAATATACACAAAGAATTTTTGGATGATTTAAATTTCTACATTTATCTTACTTCCAGGGATTTCTTTTGATATATGGCTCATCTCCTAACTCATTATACACAAAGAGTTATAGATTTTACAAAATCAAGTAATAAACTAATTTTCTGAAAATTTTCAAATTTCATTCTTCATTTCGACAAAATACTGATAAAACACCTCAACATTAATTCCTTCATTTATAACCATATAAAAAATATATATTTCCATATCATACAAATTAATAATTAATTATTCACAAATAATATTACAGAATCACAATTATGACAACCAGACCGTTCCCAGAAAAGAGGGGACTTTCCGATAAGGATTTCTCCTTACTGGCGCACAATTAGGTGACCAAACCTCTCCTTGACAGAACTTCCTAGAAATTATTAATACTGCTATCTAATAATATTATTCAAATAATATGAATTATTGGTCTGATAATGGAAAATACTATGCAGTGACAATTATTGAAACAACAATAATATAAAATATCAACGCAACAATTATTGAATTGATAAAATAAAATATTGAACAGTAATTACTGTAACAATTATTGAGTAGTGCCTTCTTACATAAGAATCAATAATTTAAAAATATTATGCAATACCGTGTGCTACTATGGAACCACGTATATTACTGTATTTTAACCACCAGGTATTTCAACAGTGTTAACGGTAACAACTACACCGTTATTTATAAAAACTCAAGCTTGTCGTTTTCTTCATCCGACAGTTATTCTGTTATAGGGCCCACAATGGCTGCGCCATCGTATGAATATTCCCCGACAACAAGAATATTCCACGACCAAACGAATATTCCCCGACAACAATAAGTATTTTACAGTCACTTACTTATTTTGAAAAAATTCATATATCACCCTTAACTTTAACTTTTTATCAATTTAACCATTTACTAAATAAAAAAATTGAATACTTTTATTTCATAAAATTCGGAGTCTTACAGAAACTGTAAAGAGTATCTTGCATAGAAGAAGCAAAAAAAGCTTGGAGAAGTTTCAGCTTCAGCTACAGATTCAGGTTTGTTCATGATTGAAATAAATTTTTTGTAAGTCAAAGTTCTACTTGGGTATAGAGAATGTGACAGGAGGATGTCAAGATGACAGGAGGGAGGATGTGAGATCACCGAAAAAAAAGGGGAGGAGGAGGAAGTCGAGACAACGGGAGGGAGGTGGTTGAGAGCTTGAGCGAAAGAGATAAATGTTTAGTACGACGGGGAGGGGAGTAGAAAATTCTTCGATTATTTCTAATGGAATTCTGTTGAAATTAATTCTCTTGAAAATAAAGTAATTTCAACATAATTATTACTATTTTCGTCGATCTTATGGTGCGCGCGGGAAGGAAATGTTCGCGCACTTGATTATTACTAATTTTGACAGAATTCCTTCGTGATTAAATTGTTTTCGAGGAAATTATTTTCGAGGGAGTATTCTATCAGAAATAGCATAATTTCAAGGGAATTCAGTCTGTCAAAAATAATTTCGTCGAAATTAAACTATCTTCCATGACCATTTAATCTTACACTGAACAATGTAAAATGTGATAACATTCAAATTCTTATAGTCACTATTTATTAAATAAAGCTAGATATACATTATATATGGTTGGAGGAGAACCGGCAAGCCCACAAGTCCTATATATGTACATAAGGCACTAACACAAATTTGAAACCCAACTTAACACAAGAGTTTAAGTCATTAAGTACTTTACTCTTTCAATTATTTCTGTCACGTGAAATTTTAACTCATTTGTGATATCTTAATATATATTTGTATGTGTGTATACATTATATGTGACAGCCCCAAAAATAGGTCCACACGACCCATTCTGAGTCGCCAGATATCACACTATAAAAATCATTTACAAACTACATTTATACAACTGTTGAACTGTCGTGCAGAATACGACCAGAGTTAAACTGTGAGTTTTAATACAAATGTATGTAAATCTCATGGTGCCTCGACCACAACCTTACAATGGTACTTTATATAAAAGTACAGTCAATAACTGTTTTAGAAATTAAAATCTTTGGAAAATACTCAAGGAAACCTTCATACATGGGAGGCCATGCGTCTAGGTTATGATAGATATCATGTGTCCATAGAATTATCTTTGGTTGACCCAATAGTCCCCAAAGAAAAACAAGAAGATTGCTATTATCTTCTTTCAATGGTGAGTCTTCTCTTGACATATAATTATCTCCGTTTTCTCCAATTGAGAATTATATTTCAAACAAACTCCAAGATTATATAGGTAGTGCTCATAGATATACTCAGCAATGGATGTGAACACGAGGTTGTATGTCATTAGATATCTTGTATGATAGTGGCAAAACACCCTTCCAAAGTTGGGTTCACCTCACCCTATTCGGTTCACAAAAATTAAATATCAAATGACTTATACAATACGACACACTTATCTAAAGGTCTCAATAAAATTATTTCTATACTATTTAGGGAGAACCTCAACAGCTATAGACCACCGTTCAATTCCCCTGTTATCCCTGCTCGATCCGGCAACACTCTTATTACTTGAAAGGAATTGTGAAGCAAAAAAGGTGAGCACAACTAGCCCAGTAAAGAATATCATGAATAAAGATAATTCAATTATCAATAGCCTTCATCAGTAATAAATCAGAGATTTAGAACATATGGTAGATGATAAAACTTTTCAACCATAGTTGCAGCGGAACGAGCAATCCATTAGAAAAGTCAAATAGACCATCAGGTCTATTGTCTTCTCTATGTTAAAAGTCCACCAATAATGTTTTATCCCTGTAACATCAATCAACAATTCATCTCCACAATCATATGAATAACTCATAATCATAATTGTGATTTTAAATTCCTCTTCGCACCCAGGACGAAGATAATTTTCATCACCTATCATGGTTATACCAAATCACAATCCATGCTCATAATCATACTAATAAATTCATCTTTACACTACGACCAAAGATATTTATTAACAATTCATCTTTGCACTACAGGCCAAAGACATACAACTATATTTTAGAAGAGACAAGTAGAGCATGATATCTACTATCTTTTACGAATTAAAAGTGTATAATCAATATTTTATCGCTGAGACTCAGCTTAATAAATAATCCACATCATCGAATCATCCCTGCACTACGGCCAATGATATTCATGTAATCATCAATGATCATGGTTATACCGTATAATCCCTGGTTATAATCATACCAATAACTGTCCATCAATGCACTATGAGCCAATGAGGACTTTTACCACATCATCTATAATATTACATGTTATGATTATACCGAATGATCCCTGGTCATAATCATACCAATAAATAGTTTATTTATGCACATAAGCCAAAGATACTCATCAATCAATAGTTCATCTTTGCACGTAAGCCAAAGATATACAACTGTAAAACCAATAATCAACATTCCATCTTTGCACGTAAGCCAAAGATATACAACTGTAAAACCAATAATCAACAGTCCATCTTTGCACGTAAGCCAAAGATATACAACTGTAAAACCAATAATCAACAGTCTATTTTTGCACGTAAGCCAAAGATGACTTTCATAATAAAATAAGCATGAGGATGATGACAATGATATTTAATTAAACGAAATCAAGGATAAATATTAAAGACTTTAAATTTATCCATAGTTTAAAAATATCCAAATTGTCAACATGATACTGCTTTGTGGAGTAAAATTCAAGAATAATATTCATGTACCAAAAATAATTTGGACAGAAAAGAAATATATTTTTTGGGTAAATAGTACCCCGTAAATAGTACCCTATAAATAGTACTTCGGGAATAGTAACTCGTGAATAGTACCCCGACATGAAAAGTACCCCAAATACTCGAGTGAATGATACTAGAGTGAATAGTAATCGGGTGAATAGTAACCCGTGAATAGTAACTCGTGAATAGTACTCCGGTACGAAAAGTGCCCCGAATACCCGAATGAATAATACTAGAGTGAATAGTAACTGAGTGAATTGTAACCCGTGAATAGTAACTCATAACAGAAAAATACCAAAGAAAATTATATTTCATGACGAGTACAAAAGAAATGATATCCCAGATTAGTATAATAGAATATACGAAACTGCAAATAGATTTTCACCCGCCATGCGGTAATCCACGTAGACAGATCATTTCCACAATTTAATAAAGAATAAATACGAAGGATCATTCACCATGCATGCAGTAATCCACATAGACGGGTTATTCCAACATAATAATAAAGAATGGAATAATAGAAGAATTCACCATGCATGCGATAGACCGCACAGACAGGTTATTCCCAATAAAATAATAAAGAATGGAACCAGGTCATGCGTAATACGCACAGACATGATATTCCAACAGAATAATAAAGAATGGAACCAGGTTCATGCGTAATCCGCACAGACAGGATATTCTAATAGAAAAATAAAGAATGGAATAACAACACAATTCACCAGGCATGCGATAGACCGCACAGACAAGTTATTCCAATAGAATAATAAAGAATGGAACCAGGTCATGTGTAATCCGCACAGACGGGATATTCCAACAGAATAATAAAGAATGGAATAACAACAGAATTCACCAAGCATGCGATAGACCACACAGACAGGTTATTCCAACAGAATAATAAAGAATGGAATAACAGAAGAATTTCACCATGTATGCGGTACTTCGCATAGACATGTTATTCCAATATAATAATAAAGAATGGAATAACAACCCTTACGAGTATTGAAAGAAAATAAATCTCTTCATGAATACGAAAGAATAATACCCCTTACTATAATAATAATATCTCTTATCTCATAAGAAGACTGGATACTAGAATAGTAAATTAGCAGACTTCACTTATTCTTTCTCTCTATAGCTTATCTCTTTATAATTTCTCTATAATAATTGCTCTTGTGAGACTAAGTGAATTGGTGAAAAATAATGAAGGAATGAGCTTCTATTTATAGAAAAATATAGTTTCCACAATTGCACATTTTGGGGCTCGAAATATTACAGTATAATACCTTCATCTTTTTCTTCATTTTTAATTTAGTCATGCAAGTATTATCAAACTTGCACCACCTCTCCTAAAAGTAAATCATGTGAATCAATAGTTCTAAACATGTGAAAAAAAAATTAATTATAGTATAGTACCTTCAACTATACCTCCATTTTTAATTTAGTCATGCAAGTATTATCAATCTTGCACCAACTGCCCTAATAGTAAATCATGTGAATCAATAGTACACACATGTGAACAAATAGTTATAAGCATGTGAATTAATAACAATTAATTACTCATTTATCTTGTTAATTACCCGATTGGTCAATATAACCTCCAGACATCAATTATTATCGAAATAAATGTCGATTTTCACTAACACTAATAATTTCAACACAATGGAACTATCAATTTCATATTTAATCAACACGAACTTATTTATCATTATTATTATAATTCACAATATCTAACAACCAGGTCGTTCCCAGGAAAGAGGGGGCTTTTCGATAAGGATTTCTCCTTATTGGCTCGTAATTAGGTGACCAAACCTCTCCTTGACAGAATTTCTAGACATTGTCAATATTTCAAATAATAATATAAATAACTTTGTCCTCTAAAATATTGATTTAATAATATAACATATTATACAGATGATACTGTGACAATAATTGAATCAATAATATGAGAGATATGATTCAGCAATTAATGTAGCAATAATTGAGTATAACTGAGTGATTTCTTACGTAAGCATCAATAATCAGTACCGTGTGCGACTATGCAACAACGCGTATTACTGTTCTTTTACTACCGGGTAGTTCAACAGTTTCAACGGTAACACTTTCGTCGTTATTTTTATAAAATGATAATTCTTTCATTTTCTTACTACGACAATACTTTCATTGTGGGGTCCACCAATTATTGTGCCGTCGTACGGATATTCTCCGACAAAAAGAATATTCCCCAACTAAACGAATAACAACTTGCTTACTTTGTAAAATTTTCAAATATTACCCTTAACTTTAACCCTTTCTCAATTTAACCATTTACTAAATAAAATAATAAAAAAAAATTGAATACTTTCATTTCATAAAATTCGGGGTCTCACAATCTCCCCTCTTTATGAAATTTTGCCCTCGAAATTTACGTACCTGGTAGTTCGAAGAGATGAGAATACCTTGCTTTCTTTTCGAATTGTACCTTCCCGGTTATTTCCTCTGTATCATGATTTTTCCATTGCTTATCTCCTGTATTTCAGATATCATTCTAGACTATATCTTCAAAACAAAGGTTAATTGACATATCACAATATGTCAACTTATCAAGTAAACAATTTCATCTTAGTTAAGTCACACACTAGCGAAGTATATAACTCGTCTTTCCCCTCCTAGTTCTATACTCTTATCACCGCCAGCGACCATATCCCTAAGCTCTGATATCATTTGTGACGCCCCCAAAATAGGTCCACAAGACCCATTCTGAGTCGCCAGATATCACACTATAAAAATTATTTACAAACTACATTTATACAACTGTTGAACTGTCGTGCAGAATACGACCAGAGTTAAACTGTGAGTTTTAATACAAATGTATATAACTCTCATGGTGCCTCGACCACAACCTTACAATGGTACTTTACAAAAAACTACAGTCAATAACTGTTTTAGAAATTAAAATCTTTAGAAAATACTCAAGGAAACCTTCGTACATGGGAGGCCATGTGTCTAGGTTATTATAGATATCATATGTCCACAGATTTATCCTTGGTTAACCCAATAGTCCCCAAAGAAAAACAAGAAGATTACTATCATCTTCTTTCCAATGGTGAGTCTTCTCTTGACATATAATTATCTCCGTTTTCTCCAATTGAGAATTATATTTCAAACAAACTCCAAGATTATATAGGTAGTGCTCATAGATAAACTCAGCAAGTGGATGTGCACAACTCTGTCTTATGATAACACGAGGTTGTATGTCATTAAACATCTTGTATGATAGTGGCAAAATACCCTTCCAAAGTTGGGTTCACCTCACCCTATTCGGTTTACCAAAATTAAATATCAAATGACGTATACAATACGACACATTTATCTAAAGTTCTCAATAAAATTATTTTTATACTATTTAGGGAGAACCTCAATAGCTATAGACCACCGTTCTATTCCCCTATTATCCCCGCTCGACCCAGCAACACTCTTATTACCTGAAAGGAATTGTGAAGCAAAAAAGGTGAGCACAACTAGCCCAGTAAATAATATCATGAGTAAAGATAATTAAATTATCAATATCCTTCATCAGTAATAAATCAGAGATTTTGAACATATGGTAGACGATAAAACTTTTCAACCATAGTTGCAGAGGAGCGAGCAATCCATTAGAAGTGTCAAATAAACCATTAGGTTTATTATCTTATATATGTTAAAAGTCCACCAATAATATTTTAACCCTGTAACATCAATCAAAAATTCCTGTCCACAATCATACGAATAACTCATAATCATAACTGTGATTTTAAATTCCTCTTCGTACTCAGGACAAAGATAATTTTCATCACCTATCTTCACCTGAAACATAAAAAATTATGGTTATACCAAATCACAATTCCTGCTCATAATCATACTAATAAATTCATCTTTGCACTACGACCAAAGATATTTATTAACAATTCATCTTTGCACTACAAGCCAAAGACATACAATTGTATTTTAGAAGAGTAAAGTAGAGCATGATATCTACTATCTTTTACAAATTAAAAGTGTATAATCAATATTTTATCGCTGAGACTCAGCTTAATAAATAATCCATATCATCGAACCATCCCTGCACTACGGGAAAGGATATTCATGTAATCATCAATGGTCATGATTATACCGAATAATCCCTGGTTATAATCATACCAATAACAGTCCATCAATGCACTACGGGCCAATGAGGACTTTTACCACATCATCTATAATATTACGGGTTATGATTATACCGAATAATCCTTAGTCATAATCATACCAATAAATAGTTCATCTATGCACATAAGCCAAAGATACTCATCAATCAATAATTCATCTTTGCACGTAAGCCAAAGATATACAACTGTAAAACCAATAATCAATAGTCCATCTTTGCACGTAAGCCAAAGATATACAACTGTAAAGCCAATAATCAACAATCCATCTTTGCATGTTAGCCAAAGATATACAACTGTAAAACCAATAATCAACAGTCTATCTTTGCACGTAAGCCAAAGATGACTTTCATCATAATATAAGCATGAGGATGATGACAATGATATTTAATCAAACGAAATCAAGGATAAATATTAAAGACTTTAAATTTATCCAGAGTTTAAAAATATCCAAATTGTCAACATGATACTGCTTTGTGGAGTAAAATTCAAGAATAATATTCATGTACCAAAAATAATTTGGACAGAAAAGAAATATATTTTTCTGGTAAATAGTACCCTGTGAATAGTACTTCGAGAATAGTACTTCATGAATAGTACCCCGACATGAAAAGTACCCCAAATACCCGAGTGAATGATACTAGAGTGAATAGTAATTAGATGAATAGTAACCTATGAATAGTAACTAGTGAATAGTACTCTGGCACAAAAAGTATCCCGAATACCCGAGTGAATAATACTAGAGTGAATAGTAATGGGGTGAATAGTAACCCGTGAATAGTAACTCGTAACAGAAAAATACCAAAGAAAATGATATTTCATGACGAGTACAAAAGAAATGATATCCCAGATTAGTATAATAGAATATACGAAACTGCAAATGGATTTTCTCCCGCCATACGGTAATCCACGTAGACCTATTATTTCCACAATTTAATAAATAATGAATACGAAGGATCATTGACCATGCATGCGGTAATCCACATAGACAGGTTATTACAACAAAATAATAAAGAATGGAATAATAGAAGAATTCACCATGCATGCGATAGACCGCAAAGGCATGTTATTCCCAACAGAATAATAAAGAATGGAACCAGTTCATGCGTAATCCGCACAGACAAGATATTTCAACAGAATAATAAAGAATGGAACTAGGTCATGCGTAATCCGCACAGACAGGATATTCTAGCAAAATAATAAAGAATGGAATAACAACAGAATTCACCAAGCATGCGATAGACCGCACAAAAAGGTTATTCCAACAGAATAATAAAGAATGGAACCAGGTCATGCGTAATCCGCACAGACAGGATATTCCAACAAAATAATAAAAAATAGAATAACAACAGAATTCACCAGGCATGCGATAGACCGCACAGACAGGTTATTCCAATAGAATATTAAAGAATGGAATAACAGAAGAATTTTACCTTGTATGCGGTACTTCACATAGACAGATTATTCCAACATAATAAAGAATGGAAAAATAACCCTTACAATTATTGAAAAATAATAATTCTCTTCATGAATACGAAAGAATAATACCCCTTACTATAATAATAATATCCCATACCTCAGAAGAAGACTGGATACTGGAATAGTGAAGTAGCAGACTTCACTTCTTCTTTCTCTGTGACGCCCCCAAAACAAGTATACATCACCCATCTTGAGTCGCCAAATACATGGTACAAAATTCAAATACAACTTAATTATACAACAGTCATGTAAAATACGACAAAACATAATCTAAGAGTTTTAATAAGAATATTGTCATCTAGACAATATTCACACTCAATGGAGTCCTCATTACATTTATTGTCACACTATTTAACAGGATAGTGAGGACTACTAATGCTATCATCTGGACCGTCACTCCATCCCCCGACTAGTCCCGGCTACGTTCTCATTTCCTGAAGAGAATAGTGAAAGAAAGGGTGAGCTCAACTAGCCCAGTAAGAAATATTATGACTAAGATAATGCAGAATAAATTATCATTAGCCTTCAATAATGTTAAACTGATAGAATATAATAGACAACAAGTTTAACTGCAGCGGAATAAGTAATCCATTAGAATAGTCAAGTAGAACATAAAATCTACTATCTTATATGATTTAAAAAGTTTTTCATCAACTTTATCGCTGAGACTCAGCTTAATAAATAAAATCGAATCATCCCTGCATCATGGACAATGATATTCATGTAATCATCAATGGTCATGACTATACCGAATAATCCCTGGTCATAATCACACCAAGAACTATCCATCAATGAACTACAGGCGAATGAAGACTTTTACCACGTCATTCGTCACTTTATGGTCATGATTATACCGAAAAATCCCTGGTCATAAACATACCAAGTCCATCTATGCACGTAAGCCAAAGATGACTTTCATCACAATATAAGCATGAGGATGATGACAATGACATAATAATTCAATAAAACAAGTTCAATGATAATTTTTAAAGATTTATAATTTTAATTTATCCAGAAATCAATAACGTCCAAATTTTCAACATGATACTTCTTTGTGGAGTAAAATTCAAGAATGCTCAGAAGAATGTTTCTATGAAAAGATACTAGATGAAGCGCAAATATCCAGGATATTCTACTAATTTTATGGAGTATAGAAGCCAAAACTTTAACCAACTGAGTATAATAGAATATATGAAACTATAAATGGATTTTTGCCCGCCATTCGGTAATCCACGTCGACAGATCATTTCCACAATTTAATAAGGAATGAATACGAAGGATCATTCACCATGCATGCAGTAATCCACCTAGACAGGTTATTCCAACAGAATAATAAAGAATGAAATAACAGAAGAATTCACCATGCATGCGATAGGCCGCACAGACAGGTTATTTCCAACAGAATAATAAAGAATGGAACCAGGTCATGCGTAATTCACACAGACAGGATATTCTAACAGAATAATAAAGAATGGAATAACAAAAAAATTCACCAGGCATGCGATAGACCGCATAGACAGGTTATTCAAACAGAATAATAAAGAATAGAATAACAGAAGAATTTTACCATGTATGCGGTACTTCGCATAGACATGTTATTCCAACATAATAATAAAGAATGGAATAACAACCCTAACGAGTATTGAAAGAAAATAACTCTCTTCATGAATACGAAAGAATAATACCCCTTACATTAGAAGAAAACTGGATACTGGAATAGTGAGGTAACAAACTTCTCTTCTTCTTTCTCTCTATAATTTCTCTTTATAATAATTGCTCTATAGCTTTAGTGAATTGGTGAGAAATGAAGGAAGAATGAGCTTCTATTTATAGAAAAATATAGTTTCAATAATTGCACATTTTGGGGCTCGAAATATTACAGTATAATACCTTCCTCTTTTTCTTCATTTTTAATTTAGTCCTGCAAGTATTATCAAACTTGCACCACCTCCCCTAATAGTAAATAATGTTAATCAATAGTTCAATCATGTGAATCAATAGTTATAATCATGTGAAAATATGAATTACAGTATAGTACCTCCAATTTTAACTTAGTCATGCAAGTATTATCAATCTTGTACCAACTCCCCTAATAGTACAAGAATGTGAATCAATAGTACACATATGTGTACAAATAGTTATAATCATATGAATTAATAGCAATTAATTGCTCATTTATCCGATTAATTACCCGACTGGTCAGTATAACTTCCAAACTTCAATTAATATCGAAATAAATGTCGATTTCCATTAACACTAATAATTCCAACACATTGGAACTATCAATTTCATCTTTAATCAACACGAACTAATTCATCATTAATATTATGACTCACAATATTTAACAACTAGGTCGTTCCTAGGAAAGAAGGAGTTTTTCGATAAGGATTTCTTCTTATTGGCGCGTAATTAGATGACCAAACCTCTCTTTGATAGATCTTCTAGACATTATAAATATTGCAATTTAATAATATGAATAACTTTGTCGTCTCAATTATTGATTTAATAATATATCATATTATGCAGATGATACTGTGACAATAATCGAATCAATAATATGAGAGATATGATGCAACAATTACTGTAGCAATAATTGAGTATAACTGAGTGACTTCTCACGTAAGCATCAATAATTAATATTGTGTGCTACTATGCAACCACGCGTATTACTGTACTTTTACTATCGGGTAGTTCAAAAGTTTTAACGGTAACACTTTCACCGTTATTTTTATAAAATGATAATTCTGTCATTTTTTAACTACGAAAATACTTTCATTGTGGGGTCCACCAATGATTGTGCCATCATACGAATATTCCCTGTTAAAATTAATATTTCCTAACCAATCGAATATTTTATAACCACTTTCTTACTTTAAAAAATTTGTAAATATTACCCACAACTATAACATTATATCAAATCCACACCATAATATTCATAAAAAATATTTCGAGAAATTTAAATCTTTATTCATAAAATCTGGGGTTTCACAATTTCCTCTCCTTATGAAATTTTGCCCTCGAAATTTATATACGTACCTGGTATGTCGAAGAGGTGAGGATACCTTGAATACCTTTATCGTCAAAAACATTACACGTTGCATACGTGTATGCCCGATGTCCTTCGATTGCCTCTGAATGCACATCAGTCCCTAAAATAGCTATTTTAGGCCTTGATACCGACCTCAAATCTCAAAATATAAAGAATGAAAGTTTTAGGTCTACTCGTTATCTTTCCGAATCATCCATAATCACCTCAATCGGAGTTTGTATGAAAACGTTATGCCCAATTTACTAAAGGACATCTGGACAGATTTTGGCTTAACACTTGACCAGCGCCTAGGCGCCCAAATTTTGCCTTGGCAAGCGCCTAGGCGCCCAAGAACAAATTCTAAGCGCCGAGCCTAGTGCCTAGGAGCTCGACCTTTAGCACTTAACTCCAATTTTCCAAATTTTGCTACTTTTAACACACATACTTTAAATCTTCATAACTTCTTCATCCGTTATCAGAATTAGTCCGTTTTCAAGGAAATGTAAAGCTTGTAACATGCTCTATAAAACCCCCATGGTTTCATAATTTTTCAGATTCATTAATTATTCTGAAATTTGGCTCCAAAGTCCCCCAAGACTAAGTTTTTACTAACAACGATACGTGAAAAATGTTATGAAATCGCGACATACTTGGCGGTAAAACGAGTCTATAGGCCACAGTTCCTACTCAATCGAGGATTTCAAATGGGCCAATTAAATCGAGGGTTGAGATAACGCCTTCTTGAACCTTCTTCTTCACATTCATCAGATTCATATGTGTAGCTTGAGCGACTTTAACTTTATCGATTAAAGTCGATTCTACTCGTATATTCATTATCTTCACGTGGGTCCCTAGAGTCTTTAACTCTATCTTCATCATTTGTAAGTTATACGAAATGGGTTTTTGTGTTAACAACATCGCACTCGTAAACGTATACGATCTTCTACTCAACGCGTTAGCTACCACGTTCGCTCTTCCACGATGAAATAGAATGTATGATCTTAATCTTTAACAGCTCGAGCCAACGTCTTTGGCGTATGTTACGTTCATTTTAGTTGAAGAAATATTTGAGGGTTTTAGAAATGAGTTTTGTACCGGGGTCAATACAAAATTTGATTTCACGCTCTAGGGTTAGGCTAAGAAGTCTTCAAGAATACACCAGGAAATTTATTAACAATAGAAATATCATTTAAAACTGTGACCCTCATCCAAGACATAGATAACACGTCACATTTTATACCTATCAACTTGCCATCATCATTCACACTGTCACCTACGAAAAGTCTGGCTTTGGTGCATCTCAAGACTTGGAAGTCACCAGCGAAAGACTCGGGGCTCTTTACTATTTGTTAGATTATTTATTAGTAAGTAAATAATTCGTGAGCTATAGAAATTAACTTAATTAAGATAAAAGAGTGATGAATTAAATTTATGAGATAATACTCTAATTTAACTCAATAACTAAATTAGAGAGTTATTAAGGATTATATGGATTATTATAATGTTATTTTAATTTTATTTTTTTTGTAATCAAAGTGATGTGTTTATTTATTAAATAAAATTATAATTATAATGAAAATTATAATTTTATTGTATTTGTTTATGTGGTAAATGGATTTAATAAATTGTTATTAGATTTAATTTAATTTGAATATGGAAATTTATTTAAATAAAGTTTGACAATAAACTATATTATAAATGACTTATGGAAATAGATTAAAAGAGTTTTAATTTGGTTTTACCAAACAAAGTCTTAATGCTTTTGAAATTTTAATTTTAATCTTGTTTTGCCAAACAAGGCTTAAGGAATGATTAAGTCATTATTTTAATAGGTTTTGCCAAACAAGGCCTTATGGCTTTTAAGTTTAAAGTAAAAAAAAATAACTGATAGGTATTTAGTAGCCTTATTATTATACGTCAGTTTAATTTTTTTATATTAGCGTCTGTTTTAGTTTTACGTTGTCTTAAGCCTAAGAAAGAACAGAAGGAAGAAAGAAGAGAGGAAGAGAAGAAGTTCTCTGTAAATTGAGAGAAGGAATTTGTGATGGTTATTATGACGCCCCCAAAATAGGTCCATTCCATCCATTAGAGTCGCCAAATATATGGTACAGAACCAACTACAACTTTATTATTACAATTATCGTGCAAAATACGACAACACATATACTGTGAGTTTAAATACAAATATTATCATCTAGACAATATCCACACTCAAATAAGTCCTCATACAATTATTTATACACTATTTTATAAAATGGTGAGGACTATTAAAACAACTGTCTTGAACCATGACTTCACACTCCAACTAGTTCCCTTTATATTCTCGCCTCATGAGAAGAAAAATGGAACAAAAAGGAAAAGGGTGAGCACAACTAGCCCAGTAAAGAATATTATAACTAAGATAATGTACAACAAATTATCATTAGTCTTCAACAGGGAAAAAAATCTGATAGAATACAATAGACAACAAGTTTTAGATCAACAACTGCAGCGGAAACAAAAATTCATTAAAAAAGTTAAGAAGAGAATGAAATCTACAATCATCTATGAATTTAAAAGTCCATCATCGATATTTTATCCCTGTAACATCAATCAATATACATCTTTAATCAAATAGTCATCTTTGCACTGTAGGCCAAAGATATTAATCAGTCGGTCATGTTCATCTCAACACCTGTTCATCTTTGCACTACGGGCCAAAGATATTCATCATGAAATCATTCATCTTTGCACTACAGGCCAAAGATATTCAGTTATATCATCATTTAGGACTGAGGATGATGAAAAATATTTTAAAGAAAATGAATCCAGTGAAACAAAAGAACAAATATTAAGGATTCGTACTTTAGATAATCCAAGTTCAAAAATACTCCATATTAAACTATTGTGGAGCAGAATTCAAAAATGAAGATCAAAACATAGATCCAATCAAAGATAGGAACCATAATAGACAAACTTGGACACAGAAAAGAAAATTTAATTTTTCTGTGAATAGTGTCGTATTCGTGAATAGTGACATATACGTGAATAGTAATGTATACGTGAATAGTAACTCCGACACTAAAAGGTAGAAATTTCACAAAAAAATCATCATGCTTCGTGAATAGTACTTATGAATTATAACTCGTGAATAGTAACTCATGAATAGTAACTCTGACATAAAAAGAACGGAATTTCACAAGAAAAATCGTACCAATATTCCGGCATAATTATATTGAAAGAAATAATATCATTTATAAAAAAAATAACATCCCTTATCTCAAAAGAATAGTACTTCTAGATGGAATATCAGATATAACGCTGAAGGAAACTTGCACCGTATAACAACACTCAAGAAATCAAAATACTCACAAGAATACGCTCGATAATATAGAGAGAGAGAAAAATTCAATTTCTGGTGTGATTTTCAATTCTAACCTAAGCACCCTATTTATAGGAAAATGCTTAGAACACCAAAGCAGAAAATTTAATAAAATATTAATATATATAAAAAATTTCAACCCCACCTTAGAAAATCTGAATGAAAAAAACATTTTTATTAAAAAAATAATTAAAACTTCAAAAATCAATTATTCTAGAACTTCGGAACTTCAATAATTCTTAATAAATAGCCCTTTTATCAGAAAAATTCGAACCTTTTGTCTTTACCATAGGAAATTCCATTCTCTACAACTTTGCAGAAGAAATTTTTTCCAAATTCCAAAAAAAAATTGACCGAAATCCACAAACGGGCGATTTTACAGGCTATAATCAAACTTCAATCAAAAATGGGGTCCATCAACACACAAAACATGTGTCAAACATTTTTTGTAACAAAAAATATTCTTCCTCCTCATTTATTCATATATCACACTTTCATTGTAAAAATATCACCATTATTATATTATTAAAATATAATAATATATTTAAATAAATTATTTTATCAGAAAAGATAAAATATCAATTTTCAACAATTGTCACATTAAAAAATTTCTCCATCTATATCTACATAAAACAAATATTTTTCTTATCATATAAATCAATAATTAATTATTCACAAATAATATTACAGAATCACAATACTGACAACCAGGCCGTTCCCAGGAAAGAGGGGGCTTTCCAATAAGGATTTCTCCTTACTTGCGCGCAATAAGGTGACCAAACCTCTCCTTAGACAGAACTTTCTAGACATTGTCAATAATGTTATCTAATAATATTATTCTAATAATATGAATTATTGATCTGATAATGAAAAATAATGTGCAGTGACAATTATTGAAACAACAATAATATAAAATATCAATGTAGCAATTATTGAATCAATAAAATAAAATATTGAACAGTAATTACTGTAAAAATTATTGAGTAGTGCCTTCTTACGTAAGAATCAATAATTGGTGCAATACCGTGTGCTACTGTGTTTTAACCATCGGGTATTCCAACAGTATTAACGGTAACAACTACGCCATTATTTATAAACAACTTATACTTGTTGTTTTCTTCATCTAATCGCTTTCTATTATAGGGCCCACACAAGGCTGCACCGTCGTGCGAATATTCCACGACCAAATGAATATTCCCCGACAACAATGAATATTTTATAACCACTTGCTTATTTAAAATATTTGCTCATTTTACCCATAACTAACCACATTAATCAAATAAACCCTTATTATTTCTAAATAATAAATACAGGAAATTCCATTTTATTTTTAAAAAAAATCAGGGTCTTACAACCTCCCCTCCTTATGAAATTTTGTCCTCGAAATTGGCGTACGTACCTGGTGTTTCGAAAAGGCGAGGATACCTCGCTTTCATTTCTGTTTCCAACTCCCAGGTCATTTATTCAATAGCATGGTTCCTCCACAAAACTTTGACTTGTGGTCTGACTTTTATGCGTAGGACATGGTTCCTCGTACGTTAAATCTTCGGTTATCTCATCTTGTTCTAACTCAATAATGTGGTTCGGATCGTCCACATATTTACGTAACATAGATACGCGAAAAACGTTATGAACACGCGATATACTTGGCAGTAAAGCGAGTCTATAGGCCACAGTTCCTACTCGATCGAGAATTTCAAATGGACTAATAAATTGAAGGTTTGAGCTTTCTTCTCTTCATCGACTTTTACTTCTAGAATAATGCCTTCTTGAACCTTCTTCTTTATATTCATCAGCTCCGGTGTGTAGTTTAAGCGGTTTTAACTTTATCGATTAAAGTTGATTCTACTCGTATATCAACACGCGAGTCCCTAAAGTTTTTAACTCTATCTCTATCAGTTGTAAGTTATACGAAATGGGTCTTTGACAATATCGTACTCGTATACGATTTTCTACTCAACACGTTAGCTACCACGTTTGTTTTTCCAGGATGGTATGGTCAGAACAAGTGCCGAAATGAGTCTCCTCTTGAGTTCTTCGAAGCTCTTCCCATATTCCTTGTTCCATTTGAATTTTGTATCTCTACGAGTCAATTGAGTTAATGGAGTAGCGATTCAAGAAAATCTTTCAACGAATCTCCGATAATAACCAACTAAGCCTAGAAAGCTATATATTTCGATTACTGACTTAGGTTACTCTTAACTATGACTCATATCCCAATCTTTGATAGCACGTCACAATGGTACCTATCAGTTTACTACCGCACAATATGATGTACCTTACGGAGATTCTGGCTTTGGTGCATTCCACAAAGGAAGTCACCAGATAGAGGCTAGGGTACCAAATTCTATAGTTAAATTTTTAACTCCTGAAGTTCAATAGGAGTCATTCAATATGAGATTTTAGATGTGGGTTTTGTATCGGGTTTAAAGTCTATATAAAGTTAAATATCACGCTCTGGGAGTAGGCCAGGAAATTCTTCAGGAAATACGTCAGGAAATTCACTAACAACAGAAATATCGTTCAAATCTGACGTCTTCAAGTCCATAACATGAGCTAAGAAAGCTTGACATTCATTTTTTAATAAACGAATGACTTTATGGCTCGATATGAAAATGTTTGACTTCAATGGTTTGGTTGCTTGAATTCAAATAACAGGTTGCTTAGGAATATGAAAACTAACAACCTTACGAAAGCAATCAAATTTGGCATGATGAGTAGTTAACCAATCAATCCCTAAAATCACATCAAAAGCAAGTATCTTTAAAAAAATAAGGTCAACAGGAAATATGATGGTGCCAAATTGGATCAAACAAGATTTATAAACAGTGGATGCAACAAAAGTTTCTCCTAACGGAGTCTCCACAGATAAGTCAAAATCCAATTTCTCCGGAGTCAAGTTTAAACGTTGAGTACAAGTAGGAGAGATAAAAGAATGGGTAGAACCCGTATCTAATAAGGTATAAACTTCACAAGAATTTATAATTAACTAACTCGTGCTAACTTCGTTCGGGTTCCTCGCATTCTGACCCGTCACGATAAACGCTCTTCCAGGAACATTTTCTGGGACAGCCTTTTGAGTCACCATCCCCGCTGGACTGGGTTTCGCTACCGTAAAATCTCGAGCGATATGACCTTATTTTCCATAATTATAACATACCTTGGAAGGCTGTGAATAGTTTGGACTTATATGTCCCTCCTCTCCACATTTGTAGCATCTAACTGGCGGTCGTTCTCCTCCCCTAGAATTCATTGCTGGTGCTGGTGCTGGTGCCGACATCTTCCTGTCATCGTTAAATCTTCTCTTCTTAAAATTTCCACTTGAGTTATTTCTTCTATTATCTTGGCCATGATTACCATCGAAGTGGTTACCATTTCTGGCACGATAATTTCCTTCACGATGGTTATCCTTGTTCTGATGACCATTGCCATCGGTACGATTATCATCGAGTTGTAGGTCGTTATTCTTCGATTGAGCTGACTCATTATCGTGCTCCAATAACTGAACCCTATTCACAACATCTGAATATAGAGAAAATTTATGAGAAATGAGATATTGACGTATTTCGGGTTTCAAACCTCTCAAAAACATACGCGTCATACGTTCTTCATTCTCCACCAAATGAGGTGCAAACCTGGATAACTTCGCGAACTTCACCTCATATTGGGACATCGTCATGTTGTTCTGTTCTAGTCTAATAAACTCTACCTCCTTCATATGACGAATACTGTAAGGAAAGTACTTGTCATTGAACAGTTTCTGAAATGTTTCCCAATACATATTGAGTGCGGCAAGCTGGGTACGCTTCACAGATTCTCACCAGTAATCTGCCTCATTACGGAACATAAAAGTGGCGAATGGAACCTTCTGTTCCTCCGTGCATCCCAAGACATCGAATATCTTGGTAATTTGCTTGACCCACGTCTCCTCCTTAATCGGATCCGGCTTTCCCCAAAATTTTGGTGGTCCCAACTGTTTGAACTGTTAGTTATGACAAACCGTGCGTTGCTATCATTTCCACCTGTATTTTGTACACGAGTCTCCCTCGTCTAATTTTGCATGAACTGTAAAAAGTTTCTAAATATCCCGTCGTTCATCGTCTGATCAGTGGTGTTGTTTACAGGAGGAACATTTTCATCATGTTGCACGTTCTCCTGATTAGTGAGTAAAGATGTCTCCACAGTCTCATTTACTCCACAGTTAACATTCTCAGTCGCCATTCTCAAATACTGCCATAAAATAAAGGTTAATTAAAGAAATTAACATATCATATAATATCCCTATATTCTGACCAACCAACAAATAAGCTTAGGTAAGACACACTAGTGAAGGTTTTACTCGTCTCTCCCCTCCTAGTTCTATTCCCCGATCTCCGCTAGAGATCATATCCCTAAGCTCTGATACCAACTGTGACGCCCCCAAAATAGGTCCATTCCATCTAACCCATTCTGAGTCGCCAAATACATGGTACAGAAACAACTACAACTTCATTATTACAATTGTCATGCAAAATACGGCAACACATATACTGTGAGTTTAAATACAAATATTGTCATCTAAACAATATACACACTCAAATAAGTCCTCATATAATTATTGATACACTATTTTACAAAATGGTGAGGACTATTAAAACAACTGTCTTGAACCATCACTTCACACCCCAACTAGTTCCCGCTATATTCTCACCTCCTCAGAAGAAAAACGGAACAAAAAGGAAAAGGGTGAGCTCAACTAGCCCAGTAAAGAATATTATAACTAAGATAATGTACAAAAAATTATCCTTAGTCTTCAACAGGAAAAAAAATCTAATAGAATACAATAGACAACAAGTTTTAGATCAACAACTGCAGCGGAAACAAAAATTCATTAAAAGAGTTAAGTAGAGAATGAAATCTACAATCATCTATGAATTTAAAAGTCCATCATCGATATTTTATCCCTATAACATCAATCAATATACATCTTTAATCAAATAGTCATCTTTGTACTACAGGCCAAAAATATTAATCAGTCGGTCATGTTCATCTGAACACCTGTTCATCTTTGCACTACGGGCCAAAGATATTCATCATGAAATCATTCATCTTTGCACTACAGACCAAAGATATTCAGTTATATCATCATTTAGGACTGAGGATGATGAAAAATATTTTAAAGAAAACGAATCCAGTGAGACAAAAGAACAAATATTAAGGATTCGTACTTTAGACAATCCAAGTTCAAAAATACTCCATACTAAACTATTGTGGAGCATAATTCAAAAATGAAGATCAAAACATAAATCCAATCAAAGATAGGAACCATAATAGACAATCTTGGACACAGAAAAGAAAATTTAATTTTTTTGTGAATAGTATTGTATTCGTGAATAGTGCTATATACGTGAATAATAACGTATACGTGAATAGTAACTCCGGCACTAAAAGGTAGAAATTTCACAAGAAAAATCATCATGCTTCGTGAATAGCACTCATGAGTTGTAACTCGTGAATAGTAACTCATGAATAGTAACTCGTGAATAGTAACTCATGAATAGTAACTCTGACATAAAAAGAACGGAATTTCACAAGAAAAATCTTACCAATATTCTGGCATAATGATATTGAAAGAAATAATATCATTTATAAAAAAAATAACATCCCTTATCTCAAAAGAATAGTACTTCTGGCTGGAATATCAAATATAACGCTGAAGGAAACTTGCACCGTATAGCAACACTCAAGATATCAAAATACTCACAAGAATACGCTCGATAATATAGAGAGAGAAAAATTCAGTTTCTGGTGTGATTTTTAATTCTAACCTAAGCACCCTATTTATAGGAAAATGCTTAGAACACCAAAGCAGAAAATTTAATAAAATATTAATATATATATAAATTTTCAAGCCCACCTTAGAAAATCTGAATTCAGCATGTTTATCACTCATGTGGGGCCCACCAATAATGAAAAAAACGTTTTTCTTAAAAAATAATTAAAACTTCAAAAATCAATTATTCTGTAACTTCGGAACTTCAATAATTCATAATAAATAGCCCTTTACCAGAAAAATTGGAACCTTATGTCCTTTTCATAGAAATTCCATTCTCTACAACTCTATAGAAGAAAATTTTTTCAAATTCCAAACAAAAATTGACCGAAATCCACAAACGGGCGATTTTACAGGCTATAATCAAATTTCAATCAAAAATGGGGTCCATCAACACACAAAACATGTGTTAAATATTTTTTGTAACAAAAATACTCTTCCTCATTTATTCATATATCACACTTTCATTGTAAAAATATCACCATTATTATATTTTTAAAATATAATAATATATTTAAATAAATTATTTTATCAGAAAAGATAAAATATCAATTTTCAACAATTGTCACATTAAAAAATTTCTCCATCTATATCTACATAAAACAAATATTTTTCTTATCATATAAATCAATAATTAATTATTCACAAATAATATTACAGAATCACAATACTGACAACTAGGCCGTTCCCAGGAAAGAGGGGACTTTCCAATAAGGATTTTTCCTTACTGGCGCGCAATTAGGTGACCAAACCACTCCTTAGAACTTTCTAGACATTGCCAATAATGTTATCTAATAATATTATTCCAATAATATGAATTATTGATCTGATAATGAAAAATAATGTACAGTTACAATTATTGAGACAACAATAATATAAAATATCAATGTAGCAATTATTGAATCAATAAAATAAAATATTGAACAGTAATTACTGTAAAAATTAATGAGTAGTACCTTTTTACGTAAGAATCAATAATTGGTGCAATACCGTGTGCTACTGTGTTTTAACCATCGGGTATTCCAACAGTATTAACGGTAACAACTACGCCGTTATTTATAAACAACTTATACTTGTTGTTTTCTTCATCCAATCTCTTTCCATTATGGGGCCCACACAAGGCTGCGCAGTCGTACGAATATTCCTCGACAGCAAGAATATTCCACGACCAAATGAATATTCCCCGACAACAATGAATATTTTATAACCACTTGCTTATTTAAAATATTTGCGCATTTTACCTATAACTAACCACATTAATCAAATAAACTCTTACTATTTCAAAATAATAAATACAGGAAATTCCATTTTATTTAAAAAAAATTCGGGTTCTTACAGTTATGGAAGGAAGAAACAAGAAGATTGTTCGAAATTTTATAGCTAATCAAAGGTAATAATCTAATTTTGAGTTTTTAGTATTATACTTCTTGAGTTTTCTTTGAGAAGTTGGATTTCTATAGTTAGATTGTTAAGAGATTGATGATATTATGTTAATAGATGTGTATAATTTGTTATATGTAATCTATAACAGGTTTTCATGTAATCAAATTCGTGGAAACAAGTGTTAGAAGAAATTTGGTTTATGGCTTAATATATGTATTTTGGGTCTATTTTAAGGCTTAAATTGATGGTTAGATCATGTATATAATTTGAAATTGATAATAGATGTGTTTAGTACGTCGAAAAATGAAAAGAACGCAAGTTAAACGAACCAATTTGGTTGAGAAACGAATTCGTAGTGAATGAATTCGCTAAATTTGTCAAACAAGAACAATTAGTATGAACATGAGTTATAAATCCATATTTGGGTTAGTGAATGTTTATGATAGTTGATGGGTAATAGGTATGTTGTAGCTTTTTGAGTTACGAATCCATAGAATCGAAAACGGACTAATTTGGATAAGTATAACTAATGTTATGATCATTGGAAGGAGTATGGGTCTGCAAAATCACGAAGAGCAGACCCGAGGGGCTGTTTTTCCACTTGGTGCATAGTTGTACTGCCCCCAAGGCCATTTACGGCGCAGCTGCGCTGGACATCAGTGTCTGGTGCACTGTTCTGACCTGCTGTAGTAAATTAAGCATAACCTTTTCATACGAACTCCGATTGAGGTAATTCAAGATGATTCGGAACGAGGACGAATAGAACTACAACTTTTATTCTTTAAGTTTTTCAAATGGAGGTCCGAAACAGTAGTCAAAATGGTAATCTTTGTGATTGTTGTGTTTTCGGAGGCAATCACAGGGCGTTGGGCATGCACGTATGCAAGTGTAATGCTCTTGATGATAATAGATGTTGTTCTAAGTTATATAACATAAATATTATAAAGTATAATGATGCTTAACATTAATAAATGATATATTAGATAAGTTGAATACGCATATTAAGCACACACTAGAGAGACAATTTGGGCGTGTGTCGAATAAACGTCGAAACGTCGTGATAAGTGTTAATGAACGTAAATAGTGTTTTAAATCAAATGAAATGAATATAATAAGATATTGAATAGGTTAATATAAAACCAATAAGTGGTCCTAGCAAGACTTAAAGACTTGAATGAACTTCGAGTTTGACTAAGAAGAAATATAGTGAGTTATAAGTCTAAAGTTAACACAATCAAATTGAACAATTGTGTATTAATAATAGGAAGGGTTATGAGATATAGAGTAAAGTTTACATTACAACTACTATGCATTGCTATGTGACTAATAGTTGATGTGCATGATTATATAATTGTGTAGGACACGTGAAGTGCAGATAACAGTAAGGTGTTAAACTGTTATTGGTAAACAACAATCAAGGCAAGTCTTTCAGTTCCTATTTTCTATGTGAATTTGATTGTTTTAAATCTTTATTGTAAAGAGCATGATGTGTTATATATATGTTAAATGTATGAAATATTAAAGTCAATTTATGACTACGTTGTTTGACTAAAAGCATGCTGATTGAGTAAGGAACTCAATCTTTATACTTGTTATATGAATTGTAGCATGTATGTTATGTTAGTTAGATGTTTATGAGATATATGTTGAGCATGTTATTATGTGTTACATGATGCATGAAAACTGTTAGAGTTTGCTAGGCTGTCGAGCTTAAACTTGCAAATAACCACTTTTGCATGTTCAAGATTCAAGGTAAAGTTATGTGTTACTTGAAAGACATGAATCAGATATGATACTTGAAGATTTACACACTTTGGTTGTGTTATTATTATTTGAACCATGTTTAAGGTTTCGAATAATGCATTAATGTTAAATTGTAATATCATTTTGCAATGTAAACTATTGTAGTATTAAAATAACTCTGATATAATTTGATGTAAAAGTTGAAGGTTTTGGGAACGAGGATAGTTTGTAATAGAAAATTTTAATTATTCCGCAAATTTCAATGTTTGTATTATTGTTTAATAATGCAAAATTAGAGGTTGATTGTATTATTAACGACCGAAGTCGAGAATTAAATTGTATGAATTTTGGGGTCGTTACAAAAGCCCCCTCTTTCCTGGGAACGACCTGGTCGATTAATATTGTTAATTATAATAATGATGATAAATATTGTTAAATATATTGATGTGTCTTTTTATGAAGTCACAGAAGTTTATATATATATATATATATATATATATATATATATATATATATATATATATATATTTTGTTTTATTAGTATTATTAATGTAATAAAACAGAAAAAACTTTTTATATAAAACAAAATACTTTTATAAAGTTATTTGTTTTATTAGACAATAATTAGAATATATTATATTTTTATTATGCATAATGCATGCTTAGTATTTGCATAGTAAAATCTTTTTATATAAAACATAATACTTTTATAAAGTTATACGTTTTATTAGATTATAAATAGAATATATTATATTTTATTTAAAAGATTTTATTTTATTAGAATATTTTATTTATACTGCATAATAAATCAATATGGACCGTCCGTTTAAAAGTAAATCAATCCGGACCGTTCATGAATTAGTTACTATTCGGTCCATTCTCCTATAAATAGAAGCTCATTCCTTCATTATTTCTTACGAATTCACTGAAACTCTAGAGAGAGAAAGAAGAAAAGTATTATGCTACTTCACTACTCCTATATCCAGTTTCTTCTAAGGTAAGGGGTATTATTTCTTTTGTGTTCATGAAGAGAACTTCTGTTATTCCATTCTTTATTATTCTGTTGGAATAACCTGTATACGCGGGCTACCCTATACTTGGTGAAATCCTTCTGTTATTCCATTCTTTATCATTATGTTGGAATAACCTGTCTATGTGAAGTACCGCATACATAGTGAAATTCTTATGTTATTTCATTCTTTATTATTTTGTTGGAACATCATGTCTGTGCGTTTACGCATGACCTGGTTCCGTTATTTATTATTCTGTTGGAATATCCTGTCGGTGCGTATTACGCCTGACCTGGTTCCATTAATTATTATTCTGTTGAAATAACCTGTCTGTGCGGTCTATCGCATGCATGGTGATTTCTATTGTAATTCCATTCTTTATTATTCTGTTGGAATATCTTGTCGGTGCGAATTTTCCTGACCTGGTTCCTTTATTTATTATTCTGTTGGAATAACCTATCTGTGCGGTTTATCGCATGCCTGGTGATTTCTTTTGTTATTCCATTCTTTACTATACTCAGTTGGTTAAAGTTTTGACTTCTATGCTTCATGAAATTAGTGGAATATCCTTGATATTTGTGCTTCATCAAGTATCTTTTCATGGAAATATTCTTCTGAGCATTCTTGAATTTTACTCTACAAAGAAGTTGATTGTTGACAATTTGGACGTTATTATAGTTCCTGGATAAATTAATTCTTGAACTTGTTTTATTGAATTCTTATATCATTGTCATCATCCTCATGTTTATTTTATGTTGAAAGTCATCTGTGGCCTGTAGTGCATAGATGAACTTGGTATGATTATGACCATGGATTAATCGGTATAGTCATGACCGTAATGTTACAAATGATGTGGTAAAAG
Source organism: Panax japonicus (assembly GCA_020205505.1). Taxonomy (NCBI): domain Eukaryota; kingdom Viridiplantae; phylum Streptophyta; class Magnoliopsida; order Apiales; family Araliaceae; genus Panax; species Panax japonicus. Next base: position 67,538,833 of record CM035092.1, read on the forward strand.
TCCTCATTGGCTCGTAGTGCATTGATGGACAATTGTTGGCATGGTCATGACCATTGATGAATACACGAATATCCTTGGCCCGTAGTGCATAGATAATTTATGGTTGCGATACTAATGAATATCATTGGTCATAGTGCAAGGATGATGTGGATTATTTATTAAGCTGAGTCCCAGCGATAAAAGTGATGAAAAACCTTTTAAATCATAAAAGATAGTAGATTTTATTCTCTACTTGACTCTTTTAATGGATTGCTTGTTCCGCTGTAGTTAAACTTGATGTTTGTTATATTGTATCAGTTTAACACTGTTGAAGGCTAACGATAATTTATTCTGCATTATCTTAGTCATAATATTTCTTACTGGGCTAGTTGAGCTCACCATTTCTTTCACTATTCTCTTTAGGAAATGAGAACGTAGCTGGGAATAATCGGGGAACGGAGTAACGGTCCAAATGATAGCATTAGTAGTCCTCACTATTTTGTTAAATAGTGTGACAATAAATATAATGAGGACTCCATTGAGTGTAGATATTGTCTAGATGACAATATTCTTATTAAAACTCTTAGATTATGTTATGTCGTATTTTATACGACCGTTGTATAATTAAGTTGTATTTGTATTCTGTACCATGTATTTGGCGACTCAGAATAGGTGATGTATACCTATTTTGGGGGCGTCACAGAATACATCTCCATGTAACTCCTTTTTAATTATATATTTTACCTCTTAAAGTGTGCACACATCCGAACTAAAATAATCTAAGTTAAGTTAGACCCAACATTTTCATATAAGTGAAGAGAAAAATACAGTTCTTATGTGTGCACAACAAAACGGTATCGTTCAATTCCTTATAAACATTCAATGTAATAAAATAACATCTCAAATATTTAATACTTGTCTTGTGTGTGCACAACAAACTCATATTAAATATTTGTTGCTCTATTGCTTTACTATGCTAGAAGACAACGTTCGACATTCTCCAATATTTTTGAATGGACCAAAATTTGTGACCACAGTTGTAAGACCCCAAATTATTAATAAATGAAATTTAATTTCCTCTATTTATTATTTTGAAATAGTAAGGGTTGATTTGATTAATATGGTTAGTTGTGGGTAAAATTCACAAATATTTTAAATAAGCAGGTGGTTATAAAATATTCATTGTTGTCGGGGAATATTCGTTTGGTCATGGAATATTCTTGCTGTCGGGGAATATTCGTACGACGGCGCAGTCTTTTGTGGGCCCCATAACAGAAAACGATTGGATGAAGAAAACGACAAGTATAAATTGTTTATAAACAACGGCGTAGTTGGTACCGTTGGAATACCCGGTGGTTAAAACTCAGTAATATGCGTTGTTGAACAGTAGCACACGGTATTGCACCAATTATTGATTCTTACGTAAGAAGGCATTACTCAATAATTGTTACAGTAATTACTGTTCAGTATTTTATTTTATTGATTCAATAATTGATGTGTTGATTTTTTATATTACTGTTATTTCAATAATTGTCACTACATTGTATTTTTCATTATTGGAGCAATAATTCATATTATCTGAATAATATTATTAGAAAACATTATTGGTAATGTCTAGAAAGTTCTGTCTAAGGAGAGGTTTGGTCACCTAATTGCGCGCCAGTAAGGAGAAATCTTTATTGGAAAGCCCCCTCTTTCCTGGGAACGGCCTGGTTGCCAGTACTATGATTCTGTAATATTATTTGTGAATAATTAATTATTAATTTATATGATGATGAAAATATTGATTTTATGTGGATATAGATGGAAAAAATTTTTAAAGTGACAATTGTTAAAAAATTGATATTTTATCTTTTCTGATAAAATAATATTTTATTATATTATATAATAATGGTGATATTTTTACAATGAATATGGGATATATGAGTATATGCGGAGGAAGAGTATTTTTGTTGCATTAAATGATTAACACATATTTTATGTGTCGGTGGACCCCATTTCTTGACTGAAATTTGATTATAGCCTGTAAAATCGTCCGTTTATGGATTTCAATCAATTTCTTTTTGGAATTTGGAAAAACTTTCTTCTGTAAAGTTGTACAGAATTGAATTTCCTATAAAAATTCGCAAGATTTGAATTTTCTGATAAAAGTGCTATTTGTTATGAATTATTGAAGTTCTGATGTTCTGAAATAATTGATTTTTGGAAGTTTTAATTATTTTTAATATAAAAAATGTTTTTGTCATTAATTGTGGGTCTTGCATGTGATGTCAATTGTTGAATTCAGATCAAGGAAGGTTGGCGTAGAAATTTTAATATATATATTAATATTTTATTAAATTTTCTGCTTTGGTGTTCTAAGCAATTTTCTATAAATAGGGTACTTAGGTTATAATTAAAAATCACACCAGAAACAAAAGATTTCTCTCTCTTTCTCTCTCTATAATATCGAGTGTATTTTGTGAGTATTTTAGTACTTTGAGTATTGCTATAGGGTGCAAGTTCTTTCAGCACTATATCCAGTATTTCAGTCAGATGTGCTGTTTTTACGAGGTAAGGGATGTTATTTTCTTCGTAAATGATATTATTTCTTCAATATCATTATGCCAAAATATTAGTCTGATTTTTTTTTATCAAATTTGGAACTTTTTCATGTCGGGGTTATTATTCATGAGTTACTATTCACGAATACTATTCACGAAACATGATGATATTTTTGTGAAATTTCTATCTCTTGGTGTCGGAGTTACTATTCACGTATACGACACTATTTACGTATACGGCACTATTCACGAATACGACACTATTCACAGAAAAATTAAATTTTTATTTTTCGTCCAAAATATCTATTATGGATACTAACTTTGATTGTATTCATGTTTTGATCATTCTTGAATTTTACTCCACTCTGGTTATTTATGAAGTATTTTTGAACTTGAATTATTTAAAGTACGAATCCTTAATATTTGTTCTTTTGTTTCACTGGATTCGTTTTCTTTAAAATATTTTTCATCATCCTCAGTCCTAAATGATGATATAATTGAATATCTTTGGCCTGTAGTGCAAAGATGAATGATTTCTTGATGAATATCTTTGACCCGTAGTGCAAAGATGAACATGTGTTGAGATGAACATGATCGACTGATTAATATCTTTGGCCCGTGGTGCAAAGATGAACAGGTGTTTAGATGAACATGACCAACTGATGAATATCTTTGGTCTGTAGTGCAAAGATGAATATTTGATTCCAGATATATAATGATTGATGTTACAGGGATAAAATATCGAAGATGAACTTTTAAATTCATATATAGAAGATAGTAGTTTGCATTCTCTACTTAACTCTTCTAATGAATTATTATTTCCGCTGCGAAGATTGATTTAAAACTGGTTGTCTATTGTATTCTATTAGATTTTTCCCTGTTGAAGACTAACGATAATTTGTTTTATATTATCTTAGTCATAATGTTCTTTACTGGGCTAGTTGAGCTCACCCTTTTCTTTGTTGTTCCATTTTTCTTCTCAGGAGGCGAGATTGCAGCGAGTACTAGTCGGGGTGTGGAATAATGGTTCTAGAAGTTGTTCTAGTAGTCATCACTATTCTGTAAAATAGTGTATTAATAATTGTAATAAGGACTTATTTGAGTGTGGATATTGTTTAGATGACAATATTTGTATTTAAACTCACAGTTTTTATGTTGTATTAATAAAGTTGTAGTTGTTTCTGTACCATGTATTTTGCGACTCAGAATGGGTGTTGTATACCTATTTTGGGGGCGTCACAACAGTCGGTCGCAAATATCTATCAGTGTCCGCATGTAGTCGCTTATAGGCAGTCGCACGTAATTAATCATTTTTCTTGTAGTGATAGACTATGAATAATTAAGGATAACTATAACTCATCAGAACTTCTTCGAGCAAGCATGACTTATAAAAAACTCATATCTTAACAATAATCTATTAAAATCTCTTGATTAATTTAAAATCACAGAAGAACTATAAAACGAATGTATTTCAATACCGAAACATGAAGTTGAAATCAATTAAACATAAAAACATAAATAATAGATGAGATGAAAAATATTATCATAAATAATTATTTAATTTCATCTTAATCCTAGATATAAAAAAATTAGCTAGACTTGAAAAATAAATTAACTAACTAAAATAAAGAAGAAGATATAGAAATAAAAAAAGAAAACTCTATTTAATTAACAATCATCCAACAAGCGTACAATGAACAAGTAATTTAGTCTACTTTTACCCCTACTCCTACTCCAACTCATACTCCTAACCTAAACTAATCTAATACATCCCCTCCCTCTAAAATAAGAGACCTATTTATTGGAAAAATAAATTTGTTCCCTAATTTAGACACATTGAACTTGGTCTCCTCTTCTTTCCTTCTTGACTTCAATTACTTCAAAGAGTCCTTTTCATGTAGATTTCAACTTCTTAGTGGAAATCAACTTCTCAAAGAGATCTTCTAGATAAACTTTCATTTCTTTTTGCAGGATTTGACTTGCACAACAAGATTGTTCTACCTATTTTCTTCTCGTTGTAGTATTCTTATTGTATATTTTCTTACATGAATAAGAGCATTAAATATCACTTGATCACCAAGATTTTGACTTTATTGTAACAAAATATTAAATCCTACAAAAGAAAATAAAATATATTAAATATCACTTTTCTTGTAGTGCTCGAACAATTAGATTATCATCTCTACTATTCTCTCTAATTTCAATTAAAAAGTTTAAGACTGTGTATCGCTTATTGAGGTAGACTTTTAAGATTAAGAAAATCTTTTTACTACCAGAGTTTATTACGTACAATCTATCTATTTTTAAAATGAGAGGTTAATTAATTTTGAATTTGACTCAAATTTTTCCTTTTCTAAATGCCCCCCATTACGGAGGGATATTGGTATATACAATGAATCATTATATAATCAATTTCAATAATCTCTCAATAATAATTAAAGTATTAAATAAATTCACTCTCTAAGAATGAATTTATTTAATAAGAATCGAAACTAGAACTTAATAGTCGTTCCATCAAGCTAACTTAATAATAGTTCTAGGGCCTTGAATATACTTAAATTGTGAATAATATATTCGTTACTCTCTCTTTTTTTCAAAGGCACATGTTGGGGCGTGATTTCGGGGTCCAAATTATATAAAGGGCTAAAGTTCATCTGGAAGTATTTAACTTTACGTAAGAATCTGGTTTGACAGTTGAATATTTTAAAGAATTAAAGATTTTAAGTTACATTTAATTTCTAACTCTTAAGAAAAGTATCAGAATATATTCCAACTTCCTTTTTTAAGGAGATTCAGTTCAATCCCATTAAGGCATCATACCTAATTAGAAATCTTATTTCTATACGGGGAAGAATGTGTGATCACTATAAGAACAAGGCTATACCCTAATCATCAGGTACAGACAATATTATTAACAATACTATTGCATAAAGCCACCATTGTTAAACCTTATTCAGCCTGTACTTATTCTCACATCAGAGCTATCTCCCGGCAGTTCAAGTTGTCAAGCTTCGCGTGTGATTTCGTTCCTGTGCAAGATTGAACGTGCTTTAAGTGATTGAGGCACATGAACGAATCTTGGCTTTAACATTGGCGTTAGAAGGAGGGCTTTAGTGCTACATAATTTTCAATCATGAAGGATTTTTGGTTGGTATCATGACGACAAGTAAGACAGTCTTCGGACATGAAAAATTAATGGATGACTAATCTACTCAGCCAAGAGGTTCGCTCAAGGACAGGTTGGGCATGTCCAAAGAAATTCTGGACAGGCTCGGACCCCACAGTTAGTCCGTAGGTCAAAAGGAAACTGTGGGCGGCGATGTTAAACGTCGATTATTCTCAACGGCCAGGAAGGATGCAAGGCTCAATGAACGTGTTGAGGAAAACCCATCCCGAACACTAACCCAGGATGATCAGGACTCCAGGAGAGATGATAGAGATGAAAGTTGAACCATCTTAGCAAAAAAGATTCAAGAAGCCAAGGATACAGTAAAAGCCCTACTACTTCAACAAAAGAGTGGGATGCTCAGTTGGCTCGTCTGGATGGTGAGGACGGTGCTTCTAAACATAGCCGAAGGCAGAAGCATTCGTTAGGGAATCAGTCCATGACACATCATCTAGGTGATACTTGGTGGATCGGGAACAGGCACCGAAGACGCTCTTGGGAAATGAGCAGACACTTAAGTCGCTCGCAGGAAAGGAGAAGGCACCCAAGTCGCTCGCAAAAGAAAAGTAGGCGTAGAATCCGCTCTTAAGAAGGTAGATCAAAATGAAGACGGCGGGTCTCCTCTCTAGAACATCGAGGTCGAGATAGGCAAGAGTCGTTCCCCCAGCAAGATGGTGTCTAGGCATTGGCCCGAAAATTTATAGACTTAGAAAAGAGGTTAGCTGAAGGCACATGGGAGAATGAGGCTACGGTCAACTCTTCATCACCCTTTTCCCCGGAGATAGATCGAGAAAGGGATGCTCCCAATAAAAGGCACCTCATATGGAGAGTAACGACGGTTTGGGACATCCGTATGAGCAAAACCAGTCATATGACCAGCTAAAGAACTACTATGACTATTTGGATGCTACTAAATGTCAGGTGTTTATCACGACTCTCAGGAAAGATGCTCGGCAGTGGATGATGTCACTACCCCCGAACTTAATCTCATTGTGAAAGGAGCTCTGTGACAAGTTCCACATCAGGTTTAGGAGCAACAAAAGGAGAGAAAGCTGACCGGGTCCTTAGTTTAAATAAAGCATTACTCTCAAACGTACGAGACCTTAGACCAGTATGTTTAAAGGTTTAAGGAGGCGGTTGGCCAAGTTACAGATCTAAACGGAACTTAGGCTTTGGGGTACTTTAGATGGAATTGGACGTTGTGAAATTGAAGAAACTGGTTAAGGATCTAATATTCAATCACCCAAAGGACTTGGCTGAAGCATTTGACAGAGCCAAAGGCTTCATAACGGTCGAAAAAGCAATGAGTAGTTTGAAGCCGAACACCACGGAAAAACCAAAGGATAAGGAGAGGAGCAATTACTCCAAAAATGACAACAATAACAGATCGGATGGTCAGCAGAAGAAGTATGGCAACCATAATGGGGGTTCTAGAGGCAGCCGTCTACCCTTCCAAATCAGAGAGTGAACAAAATATATACTCCTCTTAAAGCTGATCGGGCCACCATTATGGAACAGATATAGGGTAAACCATACTTCAAAGCGGCCAAGAATAAAACTAAGTCGAACAGGGGAAATCAAAATAAATATTGTGATTATCATGGGTCGGTTGGGCATTTGACCGAATAATGTTGGGGTCTGAAAGATTTGATTGAGAAGAATGTTTAACGTCGAGAGTTGGTTCAGTGCGTTGAGGATGCGACACGTTATGTGAGCTCAACAGGTGAATTTCACCCCATTATAAAAACCCGACCGCTCAGCCCTAACAACAGGGTCAAACTCAGACAACACGTTGGGTGGTGGATGTGATCATGAGCGGGTCGGTTGGAAAGGTTACGGGGAAGAAAAGGCGAGGATTGTTGGATGTTGTGCTCTCCCTTTTGGATCAGCCAGTTAGGCAAGAAAGACGATATCAGGGCACAATTATATCTTTTATAGATGAAGACTACACTTCGGAGCTGATCGAACCGCCTGAGGGAGCACTAGTTATTACTGTGGAAGTGAGTTTGGTGGACATAAAAAGGATAATGATCGATAATGGCTCGTCTGTGGATATATTGTATGCTCACGCGTACTAGAGAATGGATTTGGAAGGCAGGAAGATGGAGATCAGGCAGGAGCCTCCCCTATATGGCTTCAACAAAGATTTAGTTCGGGTTGCAGGGACGATTGAACAACTAGTTATCTTCGGGACTACCACGCAGCAGGTTAAGGTGGTATGTAGATTTTTTCTGGTACATGTGGACTAGGCTTACAATGTTATTCTTGGGAGACCCACTTTGACAGCGTTACAGGCGGTGAGCTTAATCCCACACTTAAATCAACCTCCCTACTCCGAATGGGGTTGGAAAGGTTGTTAAGGACCTTGACTTGGAAAGAAGATGTTATCGGAATGCGTTGATATCTTTCGGGGTAGGGATCAACAAACATAAGCAGGTAATGATGATAAATATAAAACCATTTACCGAAGGAAACATGGAGCCTTTCTCCATACTTTCTGAAGTGACAAAAGATATCGAGCTGATACTTGGGAAGAAAAAAAATGATTAAGATCGAATCAGACTTGCAAGAACCATTTCGTAGAAGTTTGATAAAACTGCTTTAGGGTTATATGGATATATTTGCTTAGTTTCCTAGTGATATGTCATGAGTTGAAGAGTCAGTGGTTGTGCACAGGTTACATGTGGACCCTGTCAGGAAATCGGTCCAATAGAAGAGGATGATCTTTGCCCCGGGGAGGCAAAAGATCATTGACGATGAGATAGCAAAGTAGTTGGTAGCGGACATCATCTTTGAGATTGATTCTCCGGAGTGGCCGGTGAATGTGGTGTTGGTGAAAAAGCAGAACGGAAAGTGGTAAGTTTACATTGACTACACTGATTTAAACAAGGCATGCCTGAATTATTTTTACCTTCTTCGATCCGCACATCGACCAGCTCATTGATGCCACCTCGGGGTATGCCCTGCTCACCTTTAAAGATGCTTTCTCGAAATATCATCAAATTTCGATGCTTAAGGAGGACATTCTGAAGACAACCTTCATCACTCATCGGGCAATTTACGCTTACAAGAAGATGACGTTCAGATTGTTGAGTGTTGGTGCTACTTATCAGATGATGATGAACTATGTATTTCAGAGACAGTTGAGACAAAATATGAAAGTATATGTGAACGATATGATCGTCAAAAGTATGTCAGTTCGGGGTTATCTGGACGACTTAGGCTAAATCCGAAGAAGTGCACCTTCGGTCTGGGGATATGAAAATTTTTGGAGTATCTGGTGAGCAAAAGAGGAATTGAGGCGAACCCAGAAAAAATCAGGTCGATATTGGATATGAAGTCTCCACGGTCTTATAAGGATGTACAGCGGTTGACTGATCGGATTGCAGCGATAAGAAAGTTTATGTCCAAATTAACAGAAAGATGTTTATCGATTTTTGATACTTTAAAGGACCGAAATACGGATGGTGCAATGCATGGTGCTGGTGCTGCTTCTACTCTCTTTGATCGTCTTCATCTTCATTTTATATTCCTCCATATATACTTTTACACAGACAAAGACGCAACAACTCTTACTTCTATTCACAGAAACAGATTCGTATAACTATGTGTCTATATATACATGTATATGTATATAAGTATATACATGTATATCCATAGAGTATCTTTTGTTTTATTTCTTTTATAGTAGTAGTACTTGAATAAAGGCTGGTGATATTTTTAGCTCTCTAATTATATATCTTAGCATAAAATGCAATATATGATTGTATTAAAAATTATTCATTAATACTGAAATAGTAATTAAAAAAAGCGGAAAAAATATCATTTCTCTAAATACTCATATATAATAATACCAGCGGATGTGTGATTTGAGTTTGAGGTTGGTTTTGTTTTTCTCGCCGCCAGGGAAAAAGACAAAGGAAAGTATAAGAAGAGACAGAGGCAAGAACCTTGTAGCCTGTCCTATAGGTTACTCATTTTGATTCCTTCCTCTTCTCTCTTTGGAGTCAAAAAATTTGATCTTATTAATATATATATATATATATATATATATATATATATATATATATATATATATATATATATATATATTTAACAATATTATATTAGTGGGGTTTATATATTTATCCGTATTTGGTCTGTGTTTTAAGTTGTCTCTCCTAGAAATTCTCATTTACATACTAATAGTAGTAATATATAATTATCATTGTTTTTCAAAGGTATCGGTGGTGGTCATGTGAGAGGAAGCGGGGTTCCCTGCGGTTTACAAATTATTATAGAATAGAATCTTCTCTCTTTGTCACCGTGTGACTCTATCCCTTGTAATCTTATATCCTTTCATATATATATATCGGGAATCCATCCGTAACACCCGATTGCCATGAACACTATTCTAACAACTCACTTTTCAATCGTAGATCAATTAATTGGATGGCTTAGATTGAATGTAATAAATAATCAACAAATGCATGCTCAGCCGGCACAAGCTTCAGGCTTTTATTTTAATATATTATTATAGTTGGTCAACTGTTGTCATTTTAATAATTTGAAAACGATTTTGTAATATTAAAATACTCCAGTCGACAGAGCTTGTACCGGTCGGACTATTTTTTTTATGCATTTGATGACTCAACACATTGAAATCACATTAAAAAAAATAAAAAATAGTCCGACCGGTACAAGCTGTACCGGCTGAGAATAAAAAAAAATTAAAATAGACAGTCGTGACAGCTTGAACCGGCTTGCAATAAAAAATAATAAAAATATCCCTTGGCCTTTAAAAGAAGTGTTTCCAACTAATCGCTGCAAAACAAATTCAAACTCACAACCTCTAGCTCAGTACTCTCGTCATGTGGCCGCCCGAGCACCACATGCCTATCTGTTTATTTCTCACAAAGATTTATTAATATATGTATATATATATATACATATATATATATATATATATATATATATGTATATATACATATAAAATTATTTTATACATTTTTGATAATTGATATATTTTTGATACATTTTTTGATAGGCGTCGGTTGTATCAAAAATATATCAATTATCAAAAATGTATAAAATTATTTCTTAATAATAAAATCATTGCCTAATATATAAAATCATTACTAATAATCATTGCTTAATAAATATAGATATTAACTTATTTCTAAATATCAAACCCCCATATGTATTATATAGACTTGTTAATAATAATAAATCGTAATATAATAATAATGCAAGAATATAGATTTTTGGGGGATGTTGAAGTTTTAATATAAAGACATATCCTTGGCTGAAATTAACAGTTAGGCCCGTGGTGCTCGGGTGGTCATATGACTTGTGTTTGGAGTTTGAGGTTGCGAGTTCGAGTCTATTTAGCAGCGAGTTGCTTGAATAAAATAATTTTTTTTTATTTTTTAATACAAGCCGTGACAAGCTATACCTGCCGGGTTTTTTTTTCAATTTTTTAATACCAGCCGTATGAGCCTGTACCGGCCGGGAAAAATAAAAAAAAATTTAAAAAAAAGGTACCAGCCGTATGAGCTTGTACCGGCCGAAAAAATTAAAAAAAAATTGTACCACTTCAAACTCTTACGGCTGTTAAAAAAAATAAAAAATTATACAACCGGGACAAGCTCTTACGGCTGTTAAAAAAAATCCAACCGGGACAAGCTCTTACGGCTGTTAAAAAAAGGATATTATTTTTATTTGAATTATAATTCTTTATTTGTTATTAAATGAAAGAGTTATAAAGAATAACAAATATTTTATAAAGAATAGCAAATATAGAACTTGTGCAAGCCGGAAGAGGTTATGCCAGTTTGGATTTTTTTTAACAGCCGTAAGAGGTTGTGCCGGTTTGGATTTTTTTCTTTCTTTTTTTTAACAGCCGTAAGAGCATGTAACGGCTGGGTGTATTTTATATTTTTTTAAGTTTTACGTAATGTGCTGAGTCATGACTATTAATGGAGAAATGCTTAAAAATAAAAATAAAACTGACAACATGTTGACTATGTGGGGTCCTCATATTAAAATAAAAGCCGGTATAAGTTGTGCCGGCTGGGATATATTTATGTTTCATCTCAGCCTTCCAATAAGTTTATCAACGGTACAAAAAGAGGGTGTTGCACAGTACTCACATCAACCGGTTGCTATGGATACATATATCAAAACATGTCTGTACAGACTGTACCAAGTTCCATAAATTTTTTTTAGTTGTTTAAAAAAAAAGCAACAAAAAAAAGGTCCGAATTTTGTTATGGTCCGGGAGTCAGGACCTGATCCGAACTATATATATATAATCCGCTTCTCCAGCGAACTTGAAGAAGTGAACTAAGAACGAATCGACTATAGTGACGATTTTTTCCGTCGCTATAGCATAGAAAGTCGAATTTTTATGCTATAAAGACGGAAAAAATCGTCGCTATAGTCGATTCGCTCTTAGCTCGCTCATTTCAATTCACTGAAGAAAGCCTGGTTATATACATTATATTATATTATATTAATTGGGACTTGAAGCTAACACTTGTGCTTACTAGTTTCTCTGTTCTTTTCTTCATAAAGAAATGGCCAAATAATAATAATAAGTAAATAAAAATACTTAGATTGTCACATGGAAATGCGCAAACATTAAACCGGGTATTGGCCCAATGGTCAAGAGGGTGAGAGTTTAAACTTTTGTAATAACAAAATAACGTGTGTTAGTTTAAATTATGTCTTAAATTAAAAAAAAATGCAAACATTATTCCCTCTCTTGCATTATTCTATCTTTGATTAATAGAAATGTAAGATTAATTTTAGTTAAAATTAATTCTACTTCTTTCGGTTCATCTTTGACCATAATTAATTGAGTTTTAATTTTAAATAATGAATTTTATTTCACATTAGTTATATAAAATTAATTTGTATAAAATATACTCTCTATGTTTCAAAATATAATATCAATATTGATATTTTAAAATTTAATTTGAGTAATTTTAAGTTCAAAATTGATATGAATCCTTTTAGTTTTTGTCAATATAAATTATAAATATTACAAAACATCTAAATAGTACTACTAATATGATGTTTATTGTTTTTTAAAAATTCAAGCAATATGTTTTGTTTACTCTATTTTTTATTAGAAAAACTTTTTATATATAGCATTGTTTATAAAGAAAATGCAAAAGAAAGAAATCTATATAGGGGAAAAAGAAAGAAATATTTTAGTTAATTAGGACTTTCATATATATGCATTCTGTCAATAAATTAAATTAATAACTATTCCAAGTATAAGATAAATAAGTAGGTAGGACTCAATTAGTCAAAATCCATTAGCATTTTACATGCAAACACCCTGTCACCCAATATATCATGTGAGGAGATGATATGTAAATATGGTCTTTTCTCAGATGAAGATGGTATCTACTTTCTTATCATGTGAGGAGACCATGTGTAAATATCAAAAACTCATGTAAAAATATCAATTTCCTTAGTTTTAGCTTGCTATGTAAGATTATCCTTCAAAAATATATTAAATTATATATATTTAACTTTAATAAAAAGATTATATACATATACATTACATATATATAGAGAGAACTGTTATCTGTAATATATAGTATTATTTAATAATGCATATAAATATAATAATAATAAATTATGCAAATATAAATCCGAGTCCTTTGAATTCACAAAGTCTCCTTAAAGCAAATTTATTCCCCCACAGATGCTAAGGGTTAATCGAATAATTGCTTCCCAAGATAAAACGGATTTCAATTCTTAATTAGTAGCATTACAAAATTAAGAATTCATCGAACCAATTTCAATGTTATGTACTGAACTTACAGTAATTATGCATGTATATATGCAAACAATAATAATGCATGTATATATGTAAATAATAATAATGCATGCATAAAATAAAGTTGAAAAGGAATTAAAATAAACCTTATTACTCAACTTGTAGAGTACAACAGGAATTGCAACAGGATGTCAGTCTGAGAAATTTGCTGCAACAGGATTATATATATAATGTGCAGTCCAATGATACTTATTTATTTCAATATAAAATGAAAGGATATCCTATTATATACTGCAACGGCTGCCATGTTCCTTTTTCCTTCTTATTTCATAATCTGCACTCTTGCTTTTCCTTCTTCTTATAGGAAAAAAAAATTGTCAGTTTTTTTTTTTCCTTTTCTTCCCGTTGGAGTCCGTTGGAGTCAGTTTTTTTTTTTTTTTTCTTTTCTGTTGGAGAAATAGATTGTGTACAAAAAAGATATATATATCCTGACCCGACCCGATCCGAATCCGACCCGGGTCCACGACCCGACCCGAGTCAATTTTCTCATTCAAATCCCATTTCCAACAATCCCCCACATGAATGTAAAATTGGCTTTACAATATGCAAAATATGTTATGAATATGCAGACTCTAGTTCGAGTACATAAGAAAAGATATTTCATCAGGTTAAGTAGCCTAGTGGCTTTGAACTTACCCTAGTAAAATCTATCGGATTTACTCGGCTAATCAGTAGACTTGATATCTTTGAACTGTCAGCTTTTTGTGTAAACCAAGACAATAGAATTCACAAAATATCTCTTCAGACATAATTGGATCTCACGTTTGTGTTCATTTTGGCCTTGAAACACCTCTTGGTTCCGTAAGTATGTTAGAGAATTCAGCCTTCATAATTCTCACAGAAGTGGCCCCCTTCTTACTCACGTAGGTGACTTCTATCAAGAATATCCTGCAATACCCCACTTGAACGTATTTCAAGATATAAAAGTCATTAAAAGCGTAACTTATCCTGATTCTCGCGGCAGATGTGCACTGTCTCATCTTAGGAATGGTTAGGAGTAATTATCTCCTCAGTGCTTTACTGAGTACTACATAGTTTGGTTTGCCCATTGAACCTAGATCTTGGGATCTCCAGTCAGCTAGGTTGGGTTGCCACTATGACGACTCTTATTTAAACAGTAGGCTTTAAACCCATTCCCCTCGATGATTTTTCCACTTGCTCTCTTGTTAAACCTTTCGTAAGCGGATCCGCAATATTATCTTTTGACTTTACATAGTCAATTGAGATAATTCCATTTGAGAGCAATTGTCTAACGGTATTATGTCTTCGTCGTATATGACGTGACTTACCGTTATATAAATGACTCTGTGCTCTTCCAATCGCTGATTGGCTATCACAGTGTATACATATAGCTGGCACAGGTCTTGACCAATTTGGAATATCCTCTAAGAAATTACGAAGCCACTCAGCTTCTTCTCCAGCTTTGTCTAACGCAATGAATTCTGATTCCATTGTAGACCTAGCAATACACGTTTGTTTTGAGGATTTCCAAGATACTGCTGCACCTCCAAGGGTAAAGACATACCCACTTGTGGATTTCGAGTCTTTATTGTCAGATATCCAATTAGCATCACTATATCCTTCCAATACTGCTGGATATCTTGTATAGTGCAGTCCATATTTTTGAGTATGTTTTAGGTATCCTAAAACTCTCAAAATTGCTTTCCAGTGATCTTTACCTGGATTACTCGTATACCTACTTAGCTTACTTACCGAATAAGCTATATCTGGTCTAGTACAGTTCATGACGTACATTAAACTGCCTATTATACGAGAATATTCTAGTTGAGATATGATATCACCTTCATTTTTAGCTAGATGAAGATTTATATCAACTGAGGTCTTATTTAGAATTATATTATACTTGTTAAATTTTTCAAGTATTTTCTCAATGTAATGAGATTGAGATAATATAATTCCATCAGAGGTTCTAGAAATCTTGATTCCTAAAATTATATCAGCAATCCCCAAGTCTTTTATATCAAATCTATTTGATAACATACGTTTTGTTGAGTTGATAACTTCATTGTTGCTACCCATGATTAACATATCATCCACATAAAGACAAACAATGACATATTCCTTTTGAGTGCTTTTGACATAAACACATTTGTCACACTCATTGATTTTAAACCCATTTGATAACATTATATTATCAAATTTCTCATGCCATTGTTTTGGTGCTTGTTTTAATCCATACAAGGATTTAACAAGTTTACATACTTTCCTTTCTTGTCCAGGAGCTATGAAACCTTCAGGTTGTTCCATATATATTTCTTCATCTAATTCACCATTTAAGAATGCAGTTTTTACATCCATTTGATGTATTTCAAGTCTATTTAAAGATGCTATTGCTATTAGCATTCGAATAGATGTAATTCTTGTAACGGGTGAATAAGTGTCGAAATAATCTAATCCTTCCTTTTGTCTATAGCCTTTAACAACAAGCCTTGCTTTGTATTTATCAATTGAGCCATCAGCTTTTAACTTCTTTTTGAAGATCCATTTATACCCTAAAGGTTTTGAACCAGGTGGAAGATCCACCAATTCCCATGTATGATTTTGCATAATGGACTCAATTTCGCTATTTATTGCTTCTTTCCAATGAGAAGCATCTGGAGAGGATACTGCTTCCTTGTAGGTTCGAGGATCGTTTTCTAACAAAAATGTTAGAAAATCCGGACCAAAAGACGTTGAAGTCCTTGCTCTTTTGCTACGTCTAGGTTCATCCATTACAGACTCTTTGTCTATATTTCCAGGATTAGCACTAGTAGCATCCAAAGGTCTTTTGTTCGAATTTGAATCATTATTTCCATTATATGGAAAAATATTCTCAAAAAATGATGCATCTCTTGATTCAATAAATGTATTAACATGAATATCGTTAATTTCAGATTTATGAACAAGAAAGCGATAAGCACTGCTGTTATTTGCATAACCAATGAAAACACAGTCAATTAGTTTTTGGTCCTATCTTAACCTTTTTAGGTTTAGGAACCATCACTTTTGCTAAACACCCCCACACTCTTAAGTATTTATAGCAAGGTCTATGACCTTTCCATAATTCATAAGGGGTTTTGTGAGTTTTCTTATGAGGCACTTTGTTAAGAATATAATTGGCAGAAAGCAAAGCTTCCCCCCACAAATTCTGGGGTGCTCCAGAACTGTTCAACATAGCATTCATCATTTCTTTTAATGTTCGGTTCTTGCGTTCAGCAATACCGTTAGATTGAGGTGAATAAGGAGCTGTAGTTTGGTGAATAATACCATGAGTAGAGCAAATCTCTTCAAAAGGTGATTCATATTCACCACCTCTATCGCTTCTTATTGCTTTAATCTTTTTACTAAGTTGATTTTCAACTTCATTTTTATAAAGTTGAAACATTTCTACGGCCTCATCTTTGCTTCTTAGCAAATATATATAACAATATCTTGTGCAATCATCAATAAAGGTTATGAAATATTTTTTTCCACCTCTAGTTTGCACAAACTTTAAGTCACATATGTCAGTGTGAATTAAATCTAGAGGTTCAGTTTTCCTTTCAACTGAGTGAAAGGGTAATCTTGTCATTTTTGATTCCACACAAATTCTTTTGCAGTTTGGATTGTACAATACACATTATATAAAGTATTATCTAATCCATTCATCACATAGTTCATGCAAAGAAAATCTGCATGTTTCCATGCATCAACAGCAGCCACTTTCTCCTTGTCAGTTTCCCCTTCAACAAGAGTAGGACAATCCTCTTGTAGAAACCGAGCCAAATTCAATGTTGTGAGATAGAATAGCATTTTTTGTTGCCAACGCTTGAAATCTGTTCCATTGAACCTTTCAGGCTTTTCTTCATGAGACATACTCACGGCAGGAATGGTGCTTGTAGAAGCCATTTCTGTTATACAATAAGATAATTATCAATAGACAGAAACAAATTTCTGTTTGTACAAGATGTAACAAATTTTGTTTACAAATTTGTTTTTGCAGAATATTTATATATTAACACAATAATGTATCTTAGCAATAAAAATAAACTGTTATATGACTTTGAAAACAATAACAGAATAGAATCTATTAATATGTAAACAATTTTCTGTTTACATTAAAACACTAATATTATATATACTACACATGTATATGTTTAAACAATATTAGAAATACATGCAATTTTATGTGTTGAAATAAAACCGGATAAAAAACCAATAAAGTGAGTGTCTGCAACTTTTGAGTGAATGCCTTTTAGTTTTGCAGAATATCCTAACATGCAAAACATGTATAACATGCAAAACAGAATAACATGTATTATAATAATATATTTAACATGTAATGAATTAACAGAATAAACATGCAAAAGACCAAAAAAGGCATATATTTATTTTATTTATCACAATATATTATGTATATTAAAACAAACTATAATTACAGAATATATCGTATGTTAACATGCAAAATAAACAAACTGTTATATTACTGCACTAATAGTAATATATTACTGCACTAACAGCAATTTTTGTTTGGTTCAAATATTATTTTACCGATATATATATAATATATATATATCCTACCAGTACGAATGCAAAGTAAATTTGAAAAAAAAAAAAAATCAGTTTCTTCTTAAATGAAATCAAATTTTCTAAGGATTTGAAATCAAACAGTAAATGAATTATAATCTATAATCCTGTTTCAATATTTGCATTAACAAAATTTGCATGAAAAGATCTTAACAAAAATCATGAACATGTCATATATATGAGCACACAAAATTCCTTTTGTACAGTAAATCAATTATAATAAATATTGATATGTAATTTGCATGTTAGTAAATATATTAGTTCAGAAACTGTAATTTTTCGTATAACTAATATTCTGTTAAAATAATTTTTATTCACATTAAACAATTTTCCGTTCACATAAAATAACACTATTATTACACAAAAAATAGATTTGCTTTAAGATTGTTATCTGTAATATATAGTATTATTTAATAATGCATATAAATATAATAATAATAAATTATGCAAATATAAATCCGAGTCCTTTGAATTCACAAAGTCTCCTTAAAGCAAATTTATTCCCCCACAGATGCTAAGGGTTAATCGAATAATTGCTTCCCAAGATAAAACGGATTTCAATTCTTAATTAGTAGCATTACAAAATTAAGAATTCATCGAACCAATTTCAATGTTATGTACTGAACTTACAGTAATTATGCATGTATATATGCAAACAATAATAATGCATGTATATATGTAAATAATAATAATGCATGCATAAAATAAAGTTGAAAAGGATTAAAATAAACCTTATTACTCAACTTGTAGAGTACAACAGGAATTGCAACAGGATGTCAGTCTGAGAAATTTGCTGCAACAGGATTATATATATAATGTGCAGTCCAATGATACTTATTTATTTCAATATAAAATGAAAGGATATCCTATTATATACTGCAACGGCTGCCATGTTCCTTTTTCCTTCTTATTTCATAATCTGCACTCTTGCTTTTCCTTCTTCTTATAGGAAAAAAAAAAAATTGTCAGTTTTTTTTTTTTCCTTTTCTTCCCGTTGGAGTCCGTTGGAGTCAGTTTTTTTTTTTTTTTCTTTTCTGTTGGAGAAATAGATTGTGTACAAAAAAGATATATATATCCTGACCCGACCCGATCCGAATCCGACCCGGGTCCACGACCCGACCCGAGTCAATTTTCTCATTCAAATCCCATTTCCAACAAGAACACACCACAAGATTAAAGACATAAAAAGTGTCCATCATAGCTTGGAGGTGGGGAACTATAACAGTATATAACTTTGTTTCCCCAAATAATGAGTATCATAGGCATTATCAAAATGATGATCAGTTGTGTTGGGGATATCTTTGGTGAAATAATTAGTCATCATTTTCCTCCTATGGTTCACTTTGGCCCATATTATGTATGTTCCTACATGCATCCCTCGGACCACTGTCTCTTGTCACAAAATGAATGAGTACTGTCTTCCTCTTATCCCACCTCTAGCTAAATCTCAGTTACTACTGTACATGTGATGCCTCAAAAATAGGTTCACATAATTTATTTTGAGTTGTCAAATACATAATATAGAAAAAAACTATAAACTTCATTATTATAATTGTTGTGCAAAATACGATAACACATATGCTGTGAGTTTTAATACAAATATTGTCTTCTAGGCAATATCTAAACTCAAATAGAGTCCTCACTACAATAATTGATACATTATTTTACAAAATAGTGAAGACTGCTAGAACAACTGTATTGAATCATCACTCTACACCCCGACTTGTACCAACTATATTCTCGTCTCCTGAGAAGAAAAATAGAACAAAAAGGAAAATGATGAGCTCAAGTAGCCCATAAAAGAATATTATGACTAAGATAACGAAAAATAAATTATCGTTAGCCTTCAATAAATCAGATAAAATATAATGGACAACAAGTTTTAGATCAATATTCGCAGCGGAAATAACAATTCATTAGAAGAGTTAAGTAGAGAATAAAGTCTACTATCTTCTATGATTTAAAAATCCATCATCAATATTTTATCCCTGTGACATCAATCAATATACATCTTGAATCAATTATTCATCTTTGCACTACGGGCCAAAGATATTCATTTGTATCACCAGTTGGTCATGTTCTTCTCAATATGTGTTCATCTTTGCACTACGGGTCAAAGATATTCATCAGGTAATTATTTATCTTTGCACTACAGGCCAAAGATATTCATTAAGTAATCATTCATCTTTGCACTACAAGCCAAAGATATTCAGTTATATCACCATTTAAGACTGATGATGATAAAAAAATATTTTAAAGAAAACGAATCCAGTGAGATAAAAGAACAAAAATTTGGAATTCGTACTTTAGTTTATCCAAGTTCAAAAATACTTCATAATAATCAATTGTGGACCAAAATTCAAGAATGGAGATCAAAACATGGATACAATCAAAGATAGTGACCATAATAGACAACTTGGACAAAGAAAAAAAATATTAATTTTTCTATAAATATTGCTGTATTCGTGAATAGTGTCGTATACGTGAATAGTAATCCCGACACAAAAAGATAAAAAAATTTCATATCAATATTTCGGTATAATGATATTAAAATAAATAACATCATTTATAAAAAAATAACATCCCTTACCTCAAAAGACAAGTACTTCTGACTGAAATATCGGATATAATGCTGAAGAAAACTTGCAGTGCATAATAACTTTCAAAGTATCTAAATACTCACAAAAAGATGCTCGATATTATAGAGAGAGAAAACTTCTGATTCTGGTGTGATTTTTAATTCTAACTTAAGCACTTTATTTATAGGAAAATACTTAGAACACCAAAACAAAAAATTTAATAAAATATTATTAAATTTATTTTTTTTCTTAGGCACACCACATCACAATCTCAGCACTCCACAAGTGGGGCCAACCAAATTCAACAAAATCAAGAAGTGAAATGGACAAGTGGGTCCCACCCCTTATTTTTAATTTAAATAATATTTAGAAACTTCAATAATTCATAATAAATAACTCTTTTATCAGAAAAATATAAACTTTATGTCCATACCATATGAAATTTAATGCTCTATAACTTTGTAGAAGAAAATTTTTCCGAATTTCGAACGAAAAATGACCTGAATTTATATACGGATGAAATCTCATAGCATTAATTACATCCTTGAAAATTTACTTATGGATCAAATCCACTGCACACCCACTTTGGCCAACAAAAATCAGCATATTTCACACATAATTGGGGCCCACTCAATTAGAAAAATCCTCCACCAAATATTTTACACGTTTTAATCCTCAAAAATACCATTCAGACCCAATTTACACTCTTCCTCCTCATTTTATTCATATACCATGAATTTAGTGTAAAAATATCACCATTATTATATTATTCTATTATCGCATTATACATTTATAATGTAATATAATAATATAGATAAAATATAAATTTTCAACAATTATCACTTTTCTAAAAATTCCTCAATTTATATCCCAATTGAATAAATATTTCCTTATCATTTTTATCAATAATTAATTATTCAAAAATAATATTACAGAACCACAATATTGACAACCAGGTCGTTCCTAGGAAAGAGGGGGTTTTTCGATAAGAATTTTTTCTTACTGGCGCGCAATTAGGTGACCAAACCCCTTTCCTAGGCAGAACTTTCTTAGACATTGTCAATAATTCTATCTAATAATATTATTCAAATAATATGAATTATTGATCTGATAATGAGAAATACAGTGCAGTGATAATTATTGAATTAACAATAATATAAAAATATTGTGCAATACTGTGTGCTACTGTGCAACAACGCGTATTACTTTATTTTACCCACCGGGTATTCTAACAGTTTTAACGGTAACCATTACGTCGATATTATTAAAAAAACTCATTCATGTCATTTTCTTCATCTGAAAGTTTTCTGTTATGAGGCCCACAAATGGCTGTACCGTCGTACGAATATTCCCCGATAACAAGAATATTCCACGACCAAACGAATATTTCTCGACAACAATGAATATTTTATAACCACTTGCTTATTTAAAATATTTACGCATTTTACCCATAACTAATCACATTAATCGAATCAACCCCTTATTATTTCAAAATAATAAATAGAGGAAATTCCATTTTATTCATAAAAGTTGAGGTCTTACAACCTCCCCTCCTTATGAAATTTCGTCCTCAAAATTGACTTGCGTAGCTAGTGTTTCGAAAAGGTGAGGATACCTCGATTTCATTTTCGATTCTAACTCCAAGGTAATTTCCTCAATAGCATGGTCCCTCCACAAAACTTTGACTTGTGGTATAACCTTTGTCGTAGGACATGCTCTTTCCTATCCAAGATCTTGACTGTACCTCCTCGTACGTTAAATCTTCGGCTATCTCATCTGGTTCTAATTCAATAATGTGATTCGGGTCTTTCACATATTTACGTAGCATTGATATATAGAAAACATTATGAACACGAGACATACTTGGTTGTAAAGCGAGTCTATGTGCTACAGTTCCTACTCGGTCGAGGATTTCAAATGGACCAATGAATCGAAGGTTGCGATTTCTTCTTTTCATCGACTCTTGCTTTTGGAATAACACATTCTTGTACTTTCATCTTCATATTCATCAGCTCCGGGTCTGTAGCTTGAGCAGCCTTAACTTTATCGATTAAAGTCGGTTCTACGCGTATATTTGACATTATCACGTGGGTCCCTATTGTCTTTAACTCAATCTCCACCATTTGTAAATTATACGAAATGGGTCTTTGTGTTTGACAATATCGCACTCATACCCGCATACGATCTTCTACTCAACGCGTCAGCTATCACGTTTACTTTTCCAGGATGGTATTAAATGGTATGATCGTAATCTTTCAATAGCTCGAGCCAACATCTTTGGCGCATGATACGTTCGTTTTGGTTGGAGAAATATTTGAGGGTTTTGTATCGGGTTCAAGGTCGATACAAAATTCAATATCACGCTCTGAGGGTAGGCCAAAAAGTTCTTCAGGAAATACGTCAGAAAATTCACTAACAACATAAAATATCATTCAAATCTGACGTATTGTTATTTAAATCCATGACACGGGTAAGAAAGCTTGACATCTATTTTTTAATAAACGAATGACTTTATGGCTTTATATAATCAAAGTGATTGACTTTAGTGGTTTGGTTACTTGAATTCGTATAACAGGTTGATTAGGAATATGAAAACTAACAACCTTACGAAAATAATCAATTTTAACATGATGAATAGTAATCAATCAATCCCTAAAATAATGTCAAATGCAAGTATTTTCAAAGATATAAGATCAACAGGTAGGGTGAGGGTGTGATGCCCCCAAAATAGGTCCACACAACCCATTCTGAGTCGCCAAATACATGGTACAGAAACTAAATACAAACTTCATTAATACAATTATCGTGCAAAATACGACAACACATGTGTTGTGAGTTTTAGTACAAATATTATCTTCTAGACAATATCTAAACTCAAATAAAGTCCTCATTACAATTATTGATACACTATTTTAGTAAATAGCGAGGACTGCTATAATAACTATTTTGAACCATCACTCCACACCCCAACTAGCACCAGCTATATTCTCGGATCCTGAGAAGAAAAATAGAATAAAAAAGAAAAGGATGAGCTCAACTAGTCCAATAAAGAATGTTCTGACTAAGATAATGAAAAACAAATTATTGTTAACCTTCAATAAATCAGATAAAATATAATAAACAACAAGTTTTAGATCAATATTCGCAGCGGAAATAACAATTCATTAGAAGAGTTAAGTAGAGAATTAAGTTTACTATCTTCTATGATTTAAAAGTCCATCATCAATATTTTATCCTTGTGACATCAATCAATATACATCTTGAATCAAATATTCATATTTGCACTACGGGCCAAAAATATTCATTTATATCACTAGTTGGTCATGTTCATCTCAACATCTGTCCATCTCTGCACTACAGGCCAAAGATATTCAGTTATATCACCATTTAGGACTGAGGATGATAAAAAAAATATTTTAAAGAAAACGAATCTAGTGAGATAAAAGAACAAAGATTTGGAATTCGTACTTTAGTTTATCCAAGTTCAAAAATACTCCATAATAATCAATTGTGGACCAAAATTCAAGAATGAAGATCAAAACATGAATATAATCAAAGATAGTAACCATAATAGACAACTTGGACAAAGACAAGAAAATTTAATTTTTCTGTAAATAGTGTCGTGTTCGTGAATAGTGTCGTATACGTGAATAGTAATCTCAACAGGACAAGGTAAAAAATTTCATATCAATATTTCGGTATAATGATATTAAAAGAAATAACATCATTTATAAAAAAAATAACATCCCTTAACTCAAAAGACAAGTACTTCTGACTGAAATATCAGATATAATGCTGAAAAAAACTTGTACTGCTTATCAACTCTTAAAGTATGTAAATGTTCACAAAAATACGCTCGATATTATAGAGAAAGAAAACTTCTGATTCTGGTGTGGTTTTCAATTCTAACCTAAACACCATATTTATAGGAAAATGCTTAGAACATCAAAGTAGAAAATTTAATAAAGTCTTAATATTTTTTAAAACAAATTCTACGCACACCACATCACTCTCATTAGCACACACAATTGGTTCCCACCCACATTAAAAACATTTTTTATAAAAAAAATATTTATAACCCAAAAATCAATTATTTCGGAACTTCAATAATTCATAATAGATAGCCCTTTTATCAGAAAAATTCTAATCTTATGTCCATTGCATTAGAAATTTAATTCTCTATAACTTTGTAGAAGAAAGTATTTTTAAATTCTAAACGGAAAATGACCAAAATTCACATACGGATAATTTTCAAAACCTCCATTCTGATAAAGTACTGATAAAATACCTCAACATTAATTCCTTCATTTATATTCATATAAAATAAATATTTTCTTATCATATAAATCAATAATGCTAGACAGAAATTAGGTGACCAAACCCCTTTCCTAGACAGAACTTCTTTAGACATTTCCAATAATGCTATTTAATAATATTATTTATATAATATAAATTATTGATCTGATAATGGGATATACTGTGTAGTGACAATTATTGAATTAACAATAATATAAAAAATATTGTGTAATACTGTGTGCTACTATGCAACAATCCGTATTACTTTACTTTACCCACCAGGTATTCAAACAGTTTTAATAGTAATCGTTACGACGTTATTATTAAAAAACTCGTTCGTGTCATTTTCTTCATCCGACAGTTTTCCGTTATGGGATCCATAAATGGCTGTGCCGCCGTACGAATATTCCCCGACATCAAGAATATTTAACGACTAAACGAATATTCCCCGACAACAATAAATATTTTATAATCACTTGCTTCTTTTGAAAAATTTACATATATCACCTTTAACTTTAAACTTTTATCAATCTAACTATTTACTAAATAGAAAAATTGAATACTTTTATTTCATAAATTTCAGGGTCTTACAGAGGGTACCAATTTGAATCAAGCAAGATTTATAAACTGTAGATGTAACGAAGGTTTCACCCAACGGAGTTTCAACAGATAAGTTAAAGTCTAATTTCTTAGGGGTCAAGTTCAAATGTTGAGCACAAGCAGGTGAAATAAAAGAATGGGTAGAACATGTATCTAATAAGGTATAGATTTTGTAAGAGTTTATAATTAGCTTACCCGTGATAACTTCGTTCGGGTTACTCGATTTTTGAGAAGTCATAAAAAACGCTCTTCTTGAAATCACCAACTTTGTTTTTTTCGTGTCCTCCTTTGGTGCCATTGTCCCAGCTAGACTTGATTTTGATACAGGATAAAGTCGAGCAATGTGACCGTCTTTTCCATAACTAAAACATACCTTGGAAGGTTGTGAACATTTTGGACTTATGTGTCCCTCCTCTCCGCATCTGTAACATCTAACTAGCAGTCTTTCTCCTCCCCTAGAATTTGTTGCTGGCGCTGCTCCCGATGTCTTCCCGTTATCGTTAAATCTTCTCTTCTTGAAATTTCCACTTGAATCATTTTTTCTATTATCTTGGCCATTATTACCACCGAAGTGGTTACCATTTTTGGCATGATAATTTCCTCCACAATGGTTATCATTGTTTTGATGACCGTTGCCACCGATACGATTATTATCGTTTTGTTGGTCGTTATCTTTTGGTTAAGCTGACTCATAATCCGGATCCAATAACTAAGCCCTATTCACTACATCTAAATATAAACACAGTTTGTGAGAAATAAGGTATTGCCATATTTCGGTTTTTACACCTCGCAGAAACATTCGCGTCATTCTCTCCTCATTATCAACCAAATGGGATGCAAATCGGGACAACTCGGCAAACTTAGCTACATACTGCGACACAGACATATTATTTTGCTCCAACTTGATGAACTCTACCTCCTTAATGTGATGAATACTTTCAGGAAAGTACTTTTCGTTGAACAATTCTTGAAACTTCTCCCAAGATATATTGAGTGTGGCAGGCTGAGTAAGCTTTACGGATTACCACCAGTAATCTGTCTCTCCTCGCAACATGAAGGTGGCAAAGGGAACCTTTTACTCCTCGGAGCATCCCAAGACATCAAATGTCTTGTTGATCTGCTTTATCCACATCTCTGACTTAAAGTGGTTCTGGCTTTCCCAAAAACTCCGGTGGTCCCAGCCCCTTGAACTGTTTAGCGGTGACCATCCGTGAGTTATCAGTGCTTCCACCTACATTTTGCACAGAATTCTCTTTCGCCTGATGTTATATGAATTGCAGAAAGCCTCTAAACATCCCATCATTCATCATTTGGTCGGTGTTGTTTACCTGAGGATTTTTGCCTTCCTGATGCACGTTATCCTGGGTATTGATCAGCGGTGATTTAACTGTCTCATGTGCTCCATTGCTCATCTCAAAATTTTCAAATGTCATTCTCAAATACTACCATAAAATAAGGGTTAATTAAATAAATTAACATATCACATTATTAACCCTTTGTTCCGAGTGACCCATTAAATACCAAATAAGCTTAGGTAGGACACACTAGCGAAGAATTTACTCGTCTCTCCCCTCCTAGTTCTATTCCCCAATCTCCGCCAGAGACCATATCCCTAAGCTTTGATACCAACTGTGACGCACCCAAAATAGGTCCGCACAACCCATTCTGAGATGCCAAATACATGGTATAGAAAAAAACTACAAACTTTATTATTATAATTATCGTGCAAAATACGACAACATATATGCTGTGAGTTTAATACAAATATTATATTCTAAACAATATCCAAACTCAAATAAATTTCTCATTACAATTATTGATACACTATTTTACAAAATAGTGAGGATTGCTAGAACAACGGTCATGAACCATCACTCCATACCCCGACTAGTACCAGCTATATTCTCGCCTCCTGAAAAGAAAAATAAAATAAAAAGGAATATGATGAGCCCAACTAGCCCAGTAAAGAATATTATGACTAAGATAATAAAAAACAAATTATCGTTAGCCTTCAATAAATCAGATAAATATAATGGACAACAAGTTTTAGATCAATATTCGCAGCGAAAATAACAATTCATTAGAAGTGTTAAGTAGAGAATGAAGTCTACTATCATCTATGATTTAAAATTTCATCATCAATATTTTATCCCTGTGACATCAATCAATATAAATCTTGAATCAAATATTCATCTTTGCATTACGGGCCAAAGATATTCAGTTATATCACCATTTAGGACTAAGGATGATAAAAAAATATTTTAAAGAGAACGAATCCAGTGATATAAAAGAACAAAGATTTGAGATTCGTAGTTTAGTTTATCATAGTTCTGAAATACTCCATAGTAATCAATTGTGGAGCAAAATTCAAAAATGAAGATCAAAACACGGATACAATCAAAGATAGTAACCATTATAGAAAACTTGGAAAAGAAAAGAAATTTTAATTTTTCTGTGAATAGTGTCGTATTCGTGAATAATGCCCGTATACGTGAATAGTTTCGTATATGTGAATAGTAACCCCGACACGAAAAGGTAAAAAAATTTCATATCAATATTTCGGTATAATGATGTTAAAAGAAATAACATCATTTATAAAAAAAATAACATCCCTTACCTCAAAAGACAAGTATTTCTGATTGAAATATTGGATATAATGCTGAAGAAAACTTGCACTACTTATCAACTCTCAAAGTATCTAAATACTCACAAAAATACGCTCGATATTATGGAGAGAGAAAACTTCTGATTCTGGTGTGATTTTCAACTCTAACCTAAGCACCCTATTTATAAGAAAATGCTTAGAACACCAAAGCAAAAAATTTAATAAATTATTATTAATTTTTTTTCCTTACGCACACCACATCATAATCTCAGCACTCCACAAGTGGGGCCTACCAAATTCAGTAAAATCAAGAGGTAAAAAGGACAAGTGGGTGCCACCCCTTGTTTTTAATTTAAACAATATTCAGAAAGTTCAATAATTCATAATAAATAGCCGTTTTATCAGAAAAATATGAATCTTATGTCTATTCCATATGAAATTTGATTCTCTACAACTTTGTAGAAGAAAGTTTTTCCAAATTTCGAACGAAAAATGACCCGAATTTATATACGGATAAAATCTCACAGCATTCCATCCTTGAAAATTTACTTACGGATCATATCCACCGCACACCCACTTTGACCGACAAAAATCAGCATATTTCACATATAATTGGAGCCCACTCAATTAGAAAAATCCTCCACCAAATATTTTACATGTTTTAATCCTCAAAAATACTATTCAGACCCAATATGCACTCTTCCTCCTCATTTTATTCATATACCGTGAATTTAGTATAAAAATATCACCATTATTATATTATTATATTATCACATTATACATTATTCATTTATAATGTAATATAATAATATAGATAAAATATAAATTTTCAACAATTGTCACTTTTCTAAAAATTCCTCCATTTATATATATCCCAATTGAATAAATATTTTCTTATCATTTTTATCAATAATTAATTATTCAAAAATAATATTAAAGAACCACAATATTGACAACCATGTCGTTCCTAGGAAAGAGGGGGTTTTTCGATAAGGATTTCTCCTTACTGGCGCGCAATTAGGTGACCAAACCCTTTCTTAGACATAACTTCCTTAGACATTGCCAATAATGCTATCTAATAATATTATTCAAATAATATGAATTATTGATCTGATAATGAGAAATACAGTGCAGTGAAAATTATTGAATTAAAAATAATATTAAAATATTTTGCAATACTGTGTGCTACTGTGTAACAACGCGTATTACTTTACTTTATCCACCGGGTATTCCAACAGTTTTAACGGTACCCGTTACTCTGTTATTATTAAAAAAACTCATTCGTGTCGTTTTCTTCATTCGACAGTTTTCCGTTATGGGGCCCACAAATGACTGCGCCGTCGTACAAATATTCCCCAACAACAAGAATATTCCACGACTAAACGAATATTCCCCGACAACAATGATTATTTTATAGCCACTTTCTTATGTAAAATATTCGCTCATTTTACCCATAATTAACCACATTAATCGAATCAACCTCTTACTATTCAAAATAATAAATAGAGAAAATTCTATTTTATTCATAAAAGTTGGGGTCTTACAATATATCCCACTTAAAATTTTTGTAGCATGGATTTTTATGCAGCATTTTGACACATACTATGTCAGATTCTATTGGCTGACCCTTCATGTTAGTATCTTTCCCAAATGATCTTATATATATATATATATATATATATATAATGTGAGACCCCAAATTTTATGAAATGAAAGTATTCAATTTTCTTATTATTATTTTATTTAGTAAATGGTTAAATTAAGAAAGAGTTAAAGTTAATGGTGATATTTGAAAATTTTACAAAGTAAGCAAGTTGTTATTCGTTTGGTCGGGGAATATTTTTTTTGTCGGGGAATATCCGTATGACTGCATAATCATTGGTGGACCCCACAATAGAAGTGTTGTCGTAGTAAGAAAATGACAGAATTATCATTTTATAAAAATAACGGCGAAAGTGTTACCGTTAAAACTGTTGAACTACCCGGTAGTAAAAGTACAGTAATACGTGTGGTTGCATAGCAGCATACGGTATTGATTATTGATGCTTACGTAAGAAATCACTCAGTTATACTCAATTATTGCTACAGTAATTATTGTATCATATCTCTCATATTATTGATTCAATTATTATCACAATATCATCTGTTTAATATGTTATATTATTAATTCAATAATTGAGACGACAAAATTATTCATATTATTATTTTCAATATTGACAATGTCTAGTAGTTCTGTCAAGGAGAGGTTTGGTCACCTAATTGCACGCCAATAAGGAGAAATCCTTATCGAAAATCTCCCTCTTTCCTGGGAACGACCTGGTTGTTAATTATTGTGAATTATAATATTAATGATGAATAAGTTCGTGTTGATTAAAGATGAAATTAATAGTTCCATTATGTTAAAATTATTAGTGTTAGTGAAAATCGACATTTATTTCGATAATAATTGATGTCTGGAGGTTATATTGACCAATCGGGTAATTAACCGGATAAATGAGCAATTAATTACTATTAATTCACATACTTATAACTATGTGTTCACATATGTGTACTATTGATTCACATGATTTACTATTAGGGGAGTTGGTGCAAGATTGATAATACGTGCATGACTAAATTAAAAATGGAGGTATAGTGGAAGGTATTATACTATAATTAAATTTTTTTCACATGTTTAGAATTATTGAGTAACATGATTTACTATTGATTCACATGATTTTCTATTAGGGGAGGGGGTGCAAGTTTGATAATACTTGCCGGACTAAATTAAAAATGAAAAAAAGATGAAGGTATTATACTGTAATATTTTGAACCCCAAAATGTGCAATTATGAAAATTATATTTTCCTATAAATAGAAGCTTATTCCTTCATTATTATTCATCAATTCACTAAGTCTCACAAGAGCAATTATTATAGAGGAATTTTAGAGAGAGAAGCTATAGAGAGAATGTGAGACCCCAGATTTTATGAATAAAGATTTAAATTTCTCGAAATATTTTTTTTGAATATTATGGTGTGGATTTGATATAATGTTATAGTTATGGATAATATTTACAAATTTTGCAAAGTAAGAAAGTGGTTATATAATATTCGATTGGTCGGTGAATATTCTTTTTAACAGGGAATATTCGTACAACGACACAATCATTGGTGGACCCCACAACAGAAGTATTGTCGTAGTTAGAAAATGACAGAATTATCATTTTATAAAAATAACGACAAAAGTGTTACCGTTAAAACGACGAAAGTGTTAACAATAATTCTACGTATGCTTTCAATGACAAAGACCAGCCACCACCTTTGAAAAATTTCCAGCAGCCCACATGTTGTTAACCAAAGTGGGTCTCACCCATAAATTTAATAAAAAATATTTTATTTTCTGAAACTTCAATAATTCATAGAAAATAGCCCGTTTATCAGAAAAATACGAATTTTATATCCATTCTGCCTGAAATCGAATTCTCTAAAACTTTGTATCTTTGAGTTTATCCAAATTACAAACAGAAAATATCTGAAATTCATAAACGGGTGATTTTTAATACCTCCGTTCTGATAAAATACTGATAAAATATCTCGGCATTAATTTCTTCATTTATAACCACATAAAATAAATAAATCCATCATTTATATCCACGTCAAATAAATATTTCCTTATCATAAAAATCAATAATTAATTATTCACAAATAATATTACAGAATCACAATTATGACAACCAGGCCGTTCCCAGGAAATAGGGGGCTTTCCAATAAGGATTTCTCCTTACTGACGCACAATTAGGTGACCAAACCTCTCCTTGACAGAACTTTCTAAACATTGTCAATAATGCTTATCTAATAATATTACTCAAATAATATGAATTATTGATCTGATAATGGGAAATATTGTGCAGTGATAATTATTGAAACAACAATAATATAAACTATCAACGCAGCAATTATTGAATTAATAAAATAAAATATTGAACAGTAACTACTGTAACAATTATTGAGTAGTGCCTTCTTACGTACGAATCAATAATTCAACAATATTGTGCAATACCGTGTGCTACTGTGCCACCACGCGTATTACTGTATTTTAACCACCAAGTAATCCAACAGTGTTAACGGTAACAATTATGCCGTTATTTATAAAACTCAAACTTTATCATTTTCCTTCATCCAACCATTTTCCATTATGGGGCCCACAATTGACTGTGTCGTCGTACGGATATTCCCGACAAAAAGAATATTCCACGACCAAACGAATATTCCCCGACAAAAGGAATATTTTATAATCATTTGCTTATTTTGTAAAATTTGCACATTTCACCCATAACCAAAGCATTATATCAAATTAACCCTTATTAATTTAGAATAATGATTAGAGGAAAATTTAATTTAATTTTATTTATAATAAGTTGGGGTCTTACACCAGATACCATACATCAACTATTAAAGAGTACAATTGTACCATACTTAAATATAACTTTTTGATTCTTAACTTCTTTATTATTCTTCTCTTATAGACATTGTCTATTTATTATCACCTTATATTCTTATTATTGGAGTTGGGTAACCCCACATTCATATTCCTTATAACTCTGTGAGATTCTTCTTTGAATCCCTTCACGCACGTTTTAATCCCTTCATTAAAAATTTCTTAAAGTACTTCTTATTGTTCAAACTCTATTTGAGCTTATTCGTTCATTACCTTCACCTCTCTTCTTTAAGGTTATAGCCTAAGGTACTCATACCTAAGGTTTCTAACCTATAGCTTTGATACCAACTGTAACGACCCCAAAAATCATACAATTTAATTCTCGACTTCGGTCGTTAATAATACAATCAACCTCTAATTTTGCATCATTAAACGATAATACAAACATTGAAATTTGCAGAATAATTAAAATTTTCTATTACAAACTATCCTCATTCCCAAAACCTTCAACCTTTACATCAAAATATATCAGAATCATTTTAATACTACAATAGTTTACATTGCAAAACGATATTACAATTTAACATTAATACATTATTCGAAACCTTAAACATTTTTTAAATAATAATAACACAACCAAAGTGTATAAATCTTCAAGTATCACATCTGATTCATGTCTTTCAAGTAACACATAACTTTACCTTGAATATTGAACCTGCAAAAGTGGTTATTTGCAAGGTTGAGCTCGACAGCCCAGCAAACTCTAACAGTTTTCATGCATCATGTAGCACATAATAACATGCTCAATATATATCTCATAAACATCGAACTAACATAACACACATGCTACAATTCATATAACAAGTATAAAGATTGAGTTCCTTACTCAATCAACACGCTTTTAGTCAAACAACGTAGTCATAAATTGACTTTAACATTTCATACATTCAACATATATATAACACATCATGCTCTTTAAAATAAAGATTTAAAACAATCAAATTCACATAGAAAATAGGAACTGAAAGATTTGCCTTGATCGTTGTTTACCAATAACAGTTTAACAGCTTACAGTTATCTGCACTTCACGTGCCCTACACAATTATATAATCATGCACATCAACTATTAGTCACATAGCAATGCATAGTAGTTGTAATGTAAACTTTACTCTATATCTCATAACCCTTCCTATTATTAATACACAATTGTTTAATTTGATTGTGTTAACTTTAGACTTATAACTCACTATATTTCTTCTTAGTCAAACTCGAAGTTCATTCAAGTGTTTAAGTCTTGCTAGGACCACTTATTGGTTTTATATTAACCTATTCAATATCTTATTATATTCATTTCATTTGATTTAAAACACTCTTTAAGTTCATTAACACTTATCACGGCGTTTCGACATTTATTCGTCACATGCCCAAATTGTCTCTCTTGTGTGTGCTTAATATGCGTATTCAAATTATCTAATATATCATTTATTAATGTTAAGAATCATTATACTTTATAATATTCATGTTCTATAACTTAGAACAACATCTATTATCGTCAAGAGCATTACACTTGCATACGTGCATGCCCGACGCCCTCCGATTGTCTCTGAAAACACAACAGTCATAAAGATTACCATTTTGACTACTGTTCCCGACCTCAATTTGAAAAACTTAAAGAATAAAAGTTGTAGGTCTATTCGTCCTCGTTCCGGATCATCTTGAATCACCTCAATCGGAGTTCGTATGATAAGTTTATGTTTAATTTACTACAGCAGGTCAGAATAGTGCATCAGACATTGATGTCCGATGCAGCTGCGCCCTAAATGGCCTTGGAGGCAGCGCAGCTGCTCCCCAAGTGGCAAAACAGCCCCTCAGGTCTGCTCTTCATGATTTTGCAGAACCATACTCCTTCCAATGATCATAATTGGTTCACTACGAATTCGTTTCTCAACCAAATTGGTTCGTTCAACTTGCGTTCTTTTCGTTTTTCGACGTACTAAACACATCTATTGTCAATTTCAGATTATATACATGATCTAACCATCAATTTAAGCCTTAAAATAGACCCAAAATACATATATTAAGCCATAAACCAAATTTCTTCTAACAATTGTTTCCACGAATTTGATTACATGAAAACCTGTTATAGATTACATATAACAAATTATACACATCTATTAACATTATATCATCAATCTCTTAACAATCAAACCATAGAGGAGGCGGTGCAAGATTGATAATAGTTGAAGGACTAAATTAAAAATGGAGGTATAGATGAAGGTACTATACTACAATAATTCGAGCCCTTAATCGTGAAATTATCAAAACTATATTTTCCTATAAATAAAAGCTCATTCTTCTTTCATTCTCACCAATTCACTAAGACTCACAGGAGTAATTATAGAGAGAGAAGTTATAGAGAGAAAGAAGAATAGTATTCTGCTACTTCACTATTGTAGTATCCAGCCTTCTACTAAGGTAAGGGATATTATTTTTGTTCAATATTCGTATGAAATAATATTTTCTTCCATACTCTGTAGTATGTAAGTAATATTATTTTATTTTATGTTCTTAATTCTACACTCATTTTGTTAAAGTATTTCTTCTATACTCCGTGAAATTAGTATGATATCCTTAAAATTTGCGTTTCATCTAGTATCGTTCACAAGGATATTTTTTTGAATATTCTTATTAAATTTTAAGCTTTTCATACCGAAGTACTATTCACGGAATACTATTCACAAAGTACTATTCATGGGGTACTATTTATAAAGTATTATTTATAAGGTACTATTCACGAAGTACTATTTACAGGATACTATTCATAAAGTACTATTCCCAAAGTATTATTCATGAAGTACTATTCACGGGATACTATTCACTCGAGTACTATTCACCTGGGTAATTATTTATGACAAAAATTAATTTCTTTTCTGTCCAAATCATTTTTGATACAATATTATTTTTGAATTTTACTCCACAAAGCAGTATCATGTTGATAATTTGGACATTATTAAATTCTGGATGAATTAAATTATAAATATTTAAAAATTTATTATTTTCATTCATTTAATTGAATTCTTATATCATTCTTATGAAATATTGAGCGCATTTCTTTCGAGTTTTAGGAAGCTTTGAGTGTAGAAAACAGTGCAAGTTTTCTTCAAGAATATCCCTGCTATACTAGTTGGAACACTCTCCTTTTTAAGGTAAGAGATATTATTTTTGTTCACTATTCGTATGAAATAATATTTTCTTCCATACTCTGTAGTATGTAAGTAATATTATTTCATTTCAAATTCTGAATTCTACACTCATTTTAATAAGTTTTGGCTTATATACTCCATAAAATTAGTAGAATATCCTTGAAATTTACGCTTCATCTAGTATCTTTTCATGGAAATATTATTCTGGGCATTCTTGATAAGTTTTAACCTTTTTATGCCAGAATACTATTCACGAGATACTATTCACGAAGTACTATTCACTCGGGTACTATTCACCCGGGGTATTATTCATGATAAAAATTAATTTTTTTTCGGTCCAAATCATTTTTGATACAATATTATTCTTGAATTTTACTCCACAGATCAGTATCATGTTAACAATTTGAACATTATTAAATTCTGGATAAGTTAACTTATAAATCTTTAAAAATTTATCATTTGCTTTCATTTAATTGAATTTTTATTCATTGTCATCATCCTTATGCTTATATTGTGATGAAAGTCATCTTTGGCCGGTAGTGCATAGATGGACTGTGTATTGGTATGATTATGACCATGAATTATTCTGTAGAATCATGACCCGTAATGTTACAAATGATGTGGTAAAAGTCCTCATTGGCCCGTAGTGCACTGATGGACAGTTGTTGGCATGATCATGACCATTGGTGATTACACGAATATCCTTGGCCCGTAGTGCAGGGATAATTCGTGGACGTGATACTAATGAATATCATTGGCCCGTAGTGCATGAATAATGCAGTGATGTGGATTATTTATTGAGCTGAGTCCTAGCGATAAAATTGATGATAAACTTTTTAAATCATAGAAGATAATAGATATCATGCTCTACTTGAATCTTCTAATGGATTGCTTGTTTCGCTGCAGTTAAACTTGTTGTTTATTAGTTTAACACTGTTGAAGGCTAACGATAATTTATTCTGCATTATCTTAGTCATAATATTTCTTACTGGGCTTGTTAAGCTCACCCTTTTGCTTTTATTGTTCTCTTCAGGAAATGAGAACATAACCGGGACTAGTCGGAGAATGGAGTGATAGTCCAAGATGGTGGCTATAGTAGTCCTCACTATTCTATGAAATAGTGTGATAATAAATATAATGAGGACTCCATTTGAGTTTGGATATTGTCTACAAGATAATAATCGTGTAAAAACTCTCAGCTATGTTTTATCGTATTGTATAAAAGAAGTTTGTATTTAAATTTTGTACCATGTATTTGGCGACTCAGAATGAGTGATGTATACTTATTTTGGGGGCGTCATAGATATTGAGGTTCCGAATCTGAATATGGATTTGGATATGAACATAGATAAGGATTTTTTTTTAAGTAAAAAAAAATTGATTTACTTTGTGTGCATTAAAATTTTCATAATATTCTTGAATCCAAGCAAAATTATTCCAACTATAATAAGAGTCCATACTTCCACAAATCACACAAGAAATAAACATCTAACCACGAAACTCAAACACAAAAAATAATATTATAAATAAATAAATAAATAAAAATTATAATTCTACGGTTAACCTAAATAAAATCTAGACAACTTCTAACTGTTCCAAGTTACACCTTATGGTCCACAAAATTTGAAATTAATCACACCACTAGACAATTAAGTGTAAGAACAGTGGGAGTCTCTCCATGGGTACGGTGACTAATTGAATAACCACACATCCTTTAGGTGTTTGCCTTTTGAACCACTTGTCTAAACACCAGTGGTTTGATTAATTTAAAATTTATCCTCCTTGGAGTCTGTTGTCCTAATTGAACTCAAAATTCCTATGGGCCAACGTCTACTTGATGTTATTAAGACAAGGTTATGCAAAATGAATGGGTGGTTTGTAGGCCACGAAAGGAAAGGGTGATGAAATTCCCACCTTATCTTATTATAGGTTTTTGCTCTTGATGTTAGATTACAAATGAGAATGCACAAATAAAATAAAATAAAAGTAAACAAATAAATTTTCCTAAATCTATGTGAATTATAAAAGAAGGAGAAATTTTGACGTACCTCAATCCTCCAGCAATCATCACAATTTATAATTGACAATAAAATAATAATAAAAACTAAACAAGACGTGCTCTAAGTGAGTGAATACATGAATGCGAAAATTAGTTTTCTAACAAACAATAAAACTAAAAAAACTAATTTAATATTTTTTTAGTTAAGATACAAAATATCAGGAATAACGCAATAATAATCTTGTCTTTCCGTACCTTTGTTCCGCTTCAATAATTCTGGAAAATAAAAAAAATTAGAGCTAAAAAAAAAAATTCAAATAAATAAAAATTAAGGAATACAAAATTAAGTCTAGTCCTTGACAACGACGCCAAAAACTTGATGTGATAAAAATATGTAACTGCAAGTACACAATGTCAAATTGAAGAACTAAAAAGTACAGGTCGAACCATAAAGACTATATTAATTTTAAAATATCCTTAATATCTATTTTAGGCGAATTAGGAACAAATATTGAGAATTAATTAACTATAATTAAACTAACTAATAGCAAGGAACTAATCTAGGAATCTGAATCCATTAAACAATAAACATAACAAATAATTAAATCTCTTATATTTTTATAACTTAACTATGATTTTGATATCCCTAACCTTTAATTTAGTGATTTTACAATTAATGTGGGTAAACATACACTATAAGAAAAAGGCCCAATAGTGACCAAGATAATCTGCGACCGCAATTTTTGAAGAAACTAGTATTAACGACTACATGTTAATTTGATCGCTATTGAATTTATTGACCTCTTTGCGGTTGTTGATCTGTCACTGAAAGTATTACCCCCAAAAAATTTAGCGCAAAAGTGGGGCGGGAAGCCTTATTGTGACCGGATTAGAAGAGCGACCGCTTTTGCGGTCGCTAATACAACCACTTGTTTAAAAATTAGCGACCACATTCAGTCGTAGAAGGTGATTGCTGATCCTTTTAAATTTATCAGGAACCAGATAGTCAGACGGACATAAATGAAAAAGAAGAAGAAAAGAGAAGAGGTAGAAGAGAGAAGAGATTAGTGCCCCACGCTGGCCGGCCCACCCCATGCCGCTATGAACAACTCTCAAAGCTCCTCTTCTTCTTGGTCCGATAACTCGGCATTTATATATCGCCACTACCCAACATATATATATATATATATATATATATATATATATATATATATATATATATATATATATAAGCCTCAATCTTTTTCATTTTTGATTGCTTTAAATCAATTATTAAATACATAAAATTCATCTTTATGTATAAAAAACATTAAATTATGTAATCAACTTAATATATTATCTTTTAAGGGTTTTGTTATTAATTAGTCTCATCTTGATTAGTGCGCATGCAAATATATATATATATAGA
Organism: Panax japonicus; assembly: GCA_020205505.1. Taxonomy (NCBI): domain Eukaryota; kingdom Viridiplantae; phylum Streptophyta; class Magnoliopsida; order Apiales; family Araliaceae; genus Panax; species Panax japonicus. The sequence continues at coordinate 67,578,029 of CM035092.1, forward strand.
GTCCGGATCCAGTCCGGGATCCCGGACTTTATTAAAACCCGGAACTTTTTTTTGCTTTTTTTTGAAACAACTAAAAAAAAAATTATGGAATTGGAATTTTTACTTAATACAATGTTTTTGGCGTGATTTGGATGCCTATACCAAAACATTTCTGTACAGTCTGGGTAGACTGCACATACATTGGTTGGTGTAGGTATTAAAAACACACCCAAAACACTGTATTATGGATAAAATTTAGTTCCATAATTTTTTTTAATTGTTCTACAAAAAAAAATAAGGTCCGGATTTTGATCAGGTCCGGGAGTCCGGACCTGATCAGTTTCATATATATATATATATATATATATATATATATATATATATATATATATATATATATATATATATATATATATATAGAAATATGCAACATATTAAACATACATCAACATGTATAATAATATATACTATATAATTAGCATGCATTTGTAGAATATTATATTTTACCTTGAATGATTATGTACTTGATTTTAATTTGGTTCATTGGAGCCACCATGAACCAAAAAGACAAATCTAGGGTGAAGAATTAAACATTGAACATAACTCTTACATTCAACCAGGGCTTCATTACAAACGGGTTTTCAACGCTCCTTCTCTTCGCTCCAATTGCTCGAACAATTCTATATAATCGTATTACACTATTTTTGAAAAAATAGAAACCTTGATCAGCAGTAAAGAGGAAGTACATAGAAGGGAGATAGAATTTACATCAGAATATTAGAGATTCCAGGTACGTAGATCCCATATATAAAAACCACATTCATTCAAGCATCCATTAAAATTAAATCCAATCGCATTGGTCAATGGTCCATAATCATCCCCTTTATTATCATATGTTAGTTCCCAGAGGGCACACAATAGATCTAGAAGGGGGGGGAGTTGAATAGATCCATTTTATTTTCAAATACTTTTCCCTTTTATTTTGTATTGCTCATAAATTAGCATATGACAAACATAAGAATCTTTTCAAGCATAGCGGAATAAATAAAAGATCCCCTTCATTGCTAAATTCATAAACATACATACATTGTTCGTGGAGTTTGTGAGACCCCAAAATTTATGAAATGAAAGTAATCAATTTCTTATAATTATTATTTTATTTAAGTAAGTAAGTGGCTAAATTGATAAAAGGTTAAAGTTAAGGGTGATATTTGAGATTTTTTCAAAGTAAGCAAGTTATCATAAAATAATCGGTGGTAAAAGTACAGTAATACGCGTGATTGCATAGTAGCACGCAGTATTGATTATTGATGCTTACGTGAGAAGTCACTCAGTTTTGTTCAATTATTGTTACAGTAATTGTTGCATAGTTTCTCACGTTATTTGATTCAATTATTATCGATATTTTATATATTATTAAATCAATAATTGAGATAACAAAGTTATTAATATTATTATTTGTAATTTTAACGATGTCTAGAAGTTCTGTCAAGGAGAGGTTTGGTCACCTAATTGCGCGCCAATAGGGAGAAATCCTTATTTGAAAGCCCCCTCTTTCCTGGGAACGACCTGGTCGATTAATAGTGTGAATTATAATAATGATGATGAATTTTGTTTTATTATTATTATAAATGTAATAAAACAGAAAACTTTTTATATAAAACAGAATATTTTTTATAAAGTTTTGTTTTATTTGATTATAAATAGAATATAATATATTTTATTATGCATAGTGCCTGCATAGTGCTTGTATAGTAAAATATTTTTATATAAAACAGAATACTTTTATAAAGTTATTTGTTTTATTAGATTATAAATAGAATATATTATATTTTATTATGCATAGTATTTGCATATTGCCTGCATAGTGTTTGCATAGTAAAATCTTTTTATATAAAACAGAATACTTTTATAAAGTTATTTGTTTTATTAGATTTTAAATAAAATATATATATATATATATATATATATATTATAAATAGAATATATTATATTTTATTGCATAGTATCCTTTCCATTCTCCTATAAATAGGATGCTTAGTTAGAATTGAAAACACACCAGAAATTCAGAGAATTCTTCTTCTATAACCTTGAGCATATTTCTTTAGAGTTTAAAAAAGCTTTGAATGTAGAAAATAGTGCAAGTTTTCTTTAAGTATATCCCCATCCTACCCGTCGGAATACTCTTCTTTTTAAGGTAAGGGGTATTATTCTTTCGTATTCATGAAGAGAATTATTTTCTTTCAATACTCGTAAGGGTTGTTATTCCATTCCTTATTATTCTGTTGGAACATCCTATCTGTACGGATTACGCATGACCTGGTTCCATTCTTTATTATTCTGTTGGAACATCCTATTTGTGCGGATTACACATGACCTGGTTCCATTCTTTATTATTCTGTTGGAATAACCAGTCTGTGCGGTCTATCGTATGCCTGGTGAATTTTGTTGTTATTCCATTCTTTATTATTCTATTGGAACATCCTGTCTGTGTGGGTTACGCATGACCTAGTTCCATTATTTATTATTCTGTTGGAATATCCTGTCTGTGCGGATTACGCATGACCTGGTTCCATTATTGATTATTCTGTTGGAATATCCTGTCTGTGCGAATTACGCATGACCTGGTTTCATTCTTTATTATTCTGTTGGAATAACCTGTCTATGTGGATTACTGCATGCATGGTGAATGATCCTTTGTATTCATTCCTTATTAAACTGTGGAAATAATCTATCTACGTGGATTACCGCATAGCGGGCAAAAATCCATTTGTAGTTTCATATATTCAATTATACTCAGTTTGTTAAAGTTTTGGCTTCTATACTCCATGGAATTAGTAGAATATCCTGGATGTTTGCGCTTCATCCAGTATCTTTTCATAGAAATATTCTTCTAAGTATTCTTGAATTTTAATCCACAAAGCAGTATCATGTTGAGAATTTGGACATTATTGAGTTCCGGATAAATTAACTTATAAATCTTTAAAATTTATTCTTGAACTTTTTTTTTAAATTATTATGTCATTGTCATCATCCTCATGTTTATATTATGTTGAAAGTCATTTGTGGCCTGTAGTGCATAGATGGACTTGGTATGATTATGACCAGGGATTATTTGGTATAAGCATGATCATAAAGTTACAAATGATATGGTAAAAATCTTCATTGGCCCGTAGTGCATTGATGGACAGTTGTTGGCATGATCTTAACCATTGATGAAAATACGAATATCCTTGGCCCGTAGTGCATGGATAATTTGTGGTCGTGATACTAATGAATATCATTGGCCGTAGTGTAGGGATGATGTGGATTATTTATTAAGCTGAGTCTCAGCCATAAAAGTGATGAAAAACTTTTTAAATCATAGAAGATAGTAGATTTTATTCTCCAATTGACTCTTCTAATGGATTGCTTATTCTGCTGTAGTTAAACTTGATGTTTGTTATATTTTATCAGTTTAACACTTGTTGAAGACTAAAGATAAATTTTTTGCATTATCTTAGTCATAATATTTCTTACTAGGCTAGTTGAGCTCACCCTTTTTGCTTTCATTGTTCTCTTCAGGAAATGAGAACGTAGGAGGGAGTAGTCAGGGAACGGAGTGACGCTCCAGATGATAGTATTAGTAGTCCTCACTATTCTATGAAATAGTGTGATAATAAATGTATTGAGGACTTATTTTGAGTTTGAATACTGTCTAGAAGACAATATTTGCATTAAAACTCACAGCTCATGTTGTATTTTTAAGGTTGTATTTGTATTCTGTACCATATATTTGGCGACTCAGAATAGGTGATGTGTACCTATTTTGGGGGCGTCACAAATTTAGTTTAGTTATAAGTAGTTAATACATACATAGCATTTATAGCAGTTAGGTACATAATGTAAATGACACAAAGTAAATGACTGAAAATAAAAGACACAAGGGATTTTAAGTGGTTCAGATACTCACGCTCCTAATCCACTCTTCTGCTTCAACAAGCAGGAATTCTACTAAGGAATGGCAACACCTTTAATTACTAAGATTTCTTCAAGGCTAGTAGCCTTGGAACTTCAGTTCAGTAAGAACTCTTCAAATCCAGCAGACTTGGAACTCCAGTTGACTAAGAACTCTTCAAGGCCTGCAGCCTTGGAACTTAGTTTAGTCCCTTGGACAAGGACTCTTCTGGCCCTGGCTCTGTTGTTGTTGTTGTTAATGTTGGTGCTGAGCTACCAAGATGACTTTAAGCTTGTTCATACTTGATTCTTGACAGCTTGCTGTGATCCTCTTTGGATTCTACATCGAGACTGGATCAACATAGGACATCCTGCTAAGTTATTCATGAAGCTCGATCTCTTTGAGTACTTAGCAGTTTGTCACTTCTTCCTTGGTGCACCTGATCTTATAATTGTTCATCTCATCTTTATCCGATGTCAGCTGTGCACCATCACCAGTTGGGTTTGCTAAGTCTTTGAGCTTTTAGTAGACTTCATCTGGCATTTAGCATTCCAGAACCCTTCTTGAATGATATGCAGACATGGTTCTGCATCTGTTATGTTTCAGCTTTTGGTTCATGGTGATTCATAGAGTGGCTATCTAGATCTTTTTTTTTTCTCTGCCACTTTTCTGAATGCTATCTTCTTGGCCTTCTTGGCTCTCAGCTTAGCTATCATCTTCAGTGTCATTCTCATCCTTGTTGAGTGAAGCTTTAGTCTGTTTAAGTTATTCTTCAAATCTGATTCACTTCCCCCTTTTTATTCTCACTGCCACCGAGACTTGTTCTGTTTAGCTCTGGTAGAACTCTTATAGTCAACAATATAGCATTCCAACCACTTAAAGATTATTCAACTCAGCAACTCTTGATATTTGAAGCTCTAGTTGATATATACTACTTCACAATATTCCCATTGGAATATAGCCGTTGGGAGCTATTTGACTTGCTTCGCAGATCTCGAGTTATTTAGTGCAGTCTGCTTGATGTGACGTGACAACTCCTTTATGACTTTACTGACACACAAGTCTGCTACCTTACCTACCACCTCAGAGATGTCACCTTTCCGTGTTAGGCTGGTAGTCACCTTTATTTCTTCTTTCTGACTTCTCTATCAAAACATCAGAAGTTGTCCTTCTGCAACGATGCTCTCAATTAGCAACATTTGAATATCAGTCTTTAGATCAAACCGTTGTCAATGCTTCAATCTTTAAATGACCAAACTCTACAATTCTGATGCAAATGTTCTTGGACCTGATCGTAGTGTGCTTTATTGAATGTTGCCCATTTACTAGTTGGGACAACACTACGATTCTGAAGGGTGTTCATTAGATCTTCAATGCATAACACCTCTTCCTTCTCTTGTGTAATGCTTCAATACTTCTATTTTCCTTGACTGATTTTAGGAACTGATAGCTTGACTTCATGTTCTGGCCTCTTTTGGATAACACGACACATCAAATTTGTGTTATGCCCATCTCTCTTTCTCTTTGTGATTTTCCGCTCACTTAACATCAATGGTTTGACCCATGCTTAATCACTTTTATCTTGTTCTTCATAAGATGACCAGTATCTCTTTGTAAGCTGCATCAGTTCATGCTTTATTTGGAAAACACTACGATCCTTGTTGATCCCAAGATCATTGTCTTATGTTCTCTTGACAGCTATTGCTGACTTTAATTAGTCAGTCACTTTTACTGAAGTCTTCTTCTGATCGACTTGTGCAAGACTTCATCTTGAATGGCTTCATAACTTAATCTAGATGTTGATTGAGTTGGTGCTTAGATCTTCTGTTGGCTTGCATGCCATCCGTTGAGTGCTCTCTGGTTTCCTTAAGTGGAATATATGTTTGCAACTCAGACCAGAGGCTTCATGCTTTGGATATTTTGGGAGTGCTCATTTGCTAAGAATCGTGTTGACTCTACGATTTTGGCTTGGCGTTGTGAGCACCTTTGTTGAAACCTTAGTTCTGCAGACTATGATTTGGCTTTGGTTCTACAGACACTACGACTCCGAGATCAAATCCTGACAGTCTATAATTTCTATATTCATGCTTGATGTCCTTGTCTGATCTGGCTCGAGTACTATCTCTACCTCTAATATGATCAGTAGACTCTACTACATCAAGTGTGGCCTACGATTCTTGACTTGGCTTTGGAAAATGCTCGGTCGACTTTTAGACATGCTGTCTCTACGATTCCTAACATGACTTCCTCAACAGACTACTGCTCTGAGTAAGTGCTTCTCGACACACTTCGATCCTTCCTGGTCTCTCATGGCAGACTACGAACTATGAGATCTACCATTTTGCAGACTACGATTCTGCATTAATAGTTCTCGAGTTTTCCTTGACTCTCCTGGCAGACTACGATGCAGGTGTAGTGTTTGACGATCAGACATGCCTATCTATTACATTATAAAGATCAACCTAACAAGCTTGTTCTTTCTATATTTATAGTCCTTGTACATCAATTCTTTTTAAGGACTTTACAAAGCGATTTTGTTTATGTAGGATCAACCTAACATATTTGATCAAGTTATTCTAAGTCCATGTACATATATTCCTATTATCTATCACAGGACTTTACAGCTTTCCTTAATGCAAGGATACTTGCATATTCATTCATTTATATCATAATCAAATCATATATAAATAGGAATCACATTCTCATGTAAATTCCTAACAATCCCCCCCTATTTGATTATAAAAAAAATAATTAGTGCATATGCATGAGATGAATGAATCTTATATATAGTGAGCAGCTGTATTTCTAAAATAGATAAGCATGAATGTAATTGATGATAATACGAAATTACATAAATTATGACACTTTATATCCTGGATCCAGAAGATACCTAACTAGATAGAGATGTACCTTTTTGACTCCATGTGTGTCTCCAGTATGTCTGTTGATTAGCTACACAGCTACTTATCTTTCTTTTCTTCTTTTTTTTGCTCCCCTTCAGATTCATGCTCCATTATTTTATCTTGCTCTTGGTTTGGTTCTGGTGCATGCTCTTTGTCTTTGTCTGGCTCCCCCTCAGACTATGTGTTCATCGGATCATCATCCTTTGGCTCCCCCTCAGACGATGACTCTACTTCTGTTGCTGCTGTCTTCTTCTTCTTCTGTTCCTTTGCCTTTCTCTTGGCCTTCTTTTCTTCCTTAATTCTATTCTCCTTACTCTTCTTTGATTTCCTCTTTCTATGTCTCTTTTTCTCCCCCTTTTTGTCATTAATCACTTGTGAAAGCTACTCCATGCTTGACATAAGATGCTCCATCAGGTGAGATGAGTTACCAACCTCAATCTTGAGTTCTTGTTGGCTTAGCTCAAGTTTTAAAGAAAAAGACTTATTCAAATTGTCAATCTTGTCAGAAAGAGAGAGAATTTTCTCTTCATTTACCTTAGTTGAAGCTTGACGGATATGTCTGAGAGTCTGGCTTGAAGCTTTTTGGATAGCTCATTGTCTTCTCCTATTGATATATCCTTTATTTCTGCACCAATGAGAGAGATATCCTCAATCAATTCTTCAGATTTCTTTAGCAACTCTTGCTCTTGAGAAGATCTGGCATTAGGTTGTTCATTCTTCGTCTTATTAGCAGTTTGGTTAGCCTCCTACTGAACACTAGATTGAACTGCACAATTCTCATTCTTGGATTATTTTTCAAATGTAGTGAGAATCTGATAGATCGTTGAGTGCCAATCACTGTTGGAGGACGAAGAAAAGTTATTCAGTACTGTCGGATTAACATAGAATTTCTCAATCTCGGCATGATTATCATCATTGGTAGAGTGAAGGGACTCTACAATTCTGGACTTGGTTATAATTCGTCTGCCATCTGATCCTACTAGACAATCCTAGGGAATGTAATAATATCCAGTGTGCCGATAGATCTTAAAGTGAGACTGGTCCTTGATCATCAGATTTGCAAACTTCTTTATTCTTGGAAAGTTTTGTGCCACCAGCTCTAGGTTGGGATGATGAGAGAAGACCCATGTGAGATATATGTTGTCTTCAGTGAGGGATGCCTTTACTCATGGAATATTAGAGTGAAACCACCTTATTGCATGATTCTTAACTTCAGGCTCATATATCACAGTTGAAGTTTCCATCTTCATACCTTTATGATTATTGAGCACATTTTCTGCGGTCATCATCACCACATTTAGCCTTTCATTTCCATGATTAATCCATCTGCCGGGAAGCACATCTAGTGATTCATCAATTTCCACTATAATTCTTCTTTTGCGATTAACAAGGTAAGGAATGTGAAAATCTTCTGGCTCTTCTATTGCAGAACTAGAGTCTTTTCCACCTTCATTATGTCCTGAGCTGGAGTTAGACCTGTGTAGACTTCCTTTAACGGAGTCATCAGTTTACTTCTTCATTTGATCATCATGATTCTTATCAGGGCTGGTCTTTTCAAACTTACTAGCCTCATCTGGTTCTGCAGTCTTAATACTTTTACTGCTAGCCTTTGCTGATATGTTCTTCCTTTTTCCCTTAGTATCTTCTCCTTCAGCCTCATCATCACTGATTTCAATTGTCTTTGGAGATAATTCTCCCCTTTTTGAAACTTTTTGAGTGATCAATCTGTTTTTCTTCCTTCTTCTTGGGGGTTCAGCTTCAGGAGTTTCAGACTCTTCTCCTTCCTAAGATTCTGAAGCCTCTAAATCATTAGATGAACTTCTTTGATGTTCAGCGACAGTAGAAGCAGATCCTTCTTCATTGGACTCTACATCCTTTGAACCATCAGATGATCTTGTTTGGATTTTAGCAGTGGGAGATGCAGTTTTTTCAACTTACAAACTTTCTTCATTAATAGAGTGGCCACTCTGAGTGTTAGCCATGGGACTTGTACATTCTTCTTCATCACCAGATTTTGCTATTCCTTTCAAATATTCAGCTTCTTCATTACTTGACTTGCTCCTTGAGGATTCATCCTTGAAGCTCTCAGTTCCCTTCTAATCTTCTGACTCTACGTTTTCTTCTTTATTAGATAGACTTCTTTGGAAAACTGGCTTGGATTTCTTTACCACTTTAGTTTTCTTCTTCGGCGGTCTCACGGATTTGGACTCAGGGATGTTTGAATCTTCAGTGAATGACAACTCTTCCTTTTTCATAGCACTAGCCTTTCTTTTCTTCGTAGTGTTTTTATTGGTGCTCCCATACATTGTTTGCTTTTTGTTCTCCATTGGGTTCTTCTTCCAATTTACAAACAGCTGTGTAGTCATCACTTTATGGCTATTAAGGACTTCACCTTCATCATCTTTAATTTCATTCTTTAGCTTCTTCTTCAAAATGATACTCAAGAACCTTCCATGGAAAACCTTTGTGAGGGGTTTTCCTGTTAACCTTTTCTTCTATTCCTTATCCAGCTATTTGGACATTTGATCAAACAGGATAACTCCAAAGTTGATACATTCTTTCATAACTATTGCAGACATGATTTTTAGCTATTGATCACTCAAAGTGTCATATGAAGTGTCCTTGCATAGTACACACTTGCCCAATATCTCTGCCAGGAACTCGAATTCTTTAGGAAACTCCTTTTTCTTCATTTCCTTCAGACTAGAGTTTCTTTTGTACTGCATAATCTTCTTTGCTTTTTCAGTGTCGAACTCATCAAGGTTTTTCAGACCTAGGTCAGGAAGACCTGAGAATTTATTGATTTCAGAAGATTTCAGTTTTAGAATCTAACCTTTGACCTTTGTCGAAAGGATTCTAGAATTTATAGTTGCATTGGAGTGTAATTCTTTAACCAGGTCAACATGTATTCGAGTGTTTGACTCAAGACATTCTGAGAATGCAACCTTCTTCACAAGTTCAAGAATATCTCTGAACTTTTTCTCAAATTTCTCAAACGTCTTGGTTCCGAGCTAAATGCCAGTGATTACTCGCCATTCGTCCATTTTAAGGGCTCGAAGTATATTGGTATTTAATTTCAGAGTTCTTGTGAGGGATAGTTGGATGCAATTTGTGTGACGCCCCTAAAATAGGTATACATCGCCCATCTTGAGTCGCCAAATACATGGTACTGAACTCAACTACAAACTTAATTATACAATTGTCGTGTAAAAATACGACAAAACATAGCTGAGAGTTTAAACACGAATATTGCCTCATAGACAGTATACAAACTCAAATTCAGTCCTCATTACACTTATTATCACACTATTTTATAAAAATAGTGAGGACTGCTATAGCCACCATATCGGACCATCACTACATTCACCGACTCGTCCCAGCTATGTTCTCATTTCCTGAAGAGAACAATGAAAGAAAAGGGTGAACTCAACTAGCCCAATAAGAAATATTATGACTAAGATAATGCAAAATAAATTATCCTTAGCCTTCAACAGTGTTAAACTGATAAAATACAATATACATCGAGTTTAACTGCTGCGGAATAAGCAATCCATTAGAAGAGTCAAGTAAAACATAATGTCTACTATCTCTTATGGATTAAAAGTCCATCGTTAATATTTCATTCTTGTAATACTCAACAACAATTCTTTGTTATACCCAAGACAAAAAGAACTATAATCACTTGTCTTCACCTAAACCACCAAAGATTATAGTTAAATCCACAATTCATATTTATAATTATGTAAATCAATAGTTTTTCCTTGCCACAAAGACTTAATAGAACGTTTACTCAATATCTTTACCCTAAAGGCTAAAGATATTCAAATGTAATAACAATGATCATACCAATCAATTGTCTACCTTTGCACTACGGACCAAAGATATTCAACTATAAAACCAATGGTCATGATCATACCAATCAATTGTCTGTCAGTGCACTACGGCCAAAGACATTCAACTGTTAACTAATGGTCATGATATTGCCAATCACATCATCGAATTATCCATGCACTACGGGCCAAGGATATTCGTTATTATCACAAGTGGTTATGATTATGTCATACACCTATCCATCTTTGCACGTAAGCCAAAGATATACAACTATAAAACCAATAATCAACAGTCTATCTTTGCACGTAAGCTAAAAATATACAACTATAAAACCAATAATCAACAGTCCATCTATGCACGTAAGCCAAAGATGGCTTTCACACAATATAAGCATGAAGATGATGACAATGATATAAGCATTAATCAAACAAAATCAAAGTTAAATATTAAAAACTTTAAATTTATCTAGAGTTTAAAAATATCAAAATTGTCAACATGATACTGCTTTGTGGAGTAAAATTCAAGAATAATATCCATGTACCAAAAATAATTTGGATAGAAAAGAAATATATTTTTCAGGTGAATAATATCCCGTGAATAGTACCCTATGAATAGTACTTTAGGAATAGTACCTCGTGAATAGTATCCCTGCATGAAAAGTGTCCCAAATACCCGAGTGAATAATACTAGAGTAAATAGTAACCCGTGAATAGTACTCCAGCACAAAAAGTGCCCTGAATATCCGAGTGAATAATACTAGAGTGAATAGTAATCGGGTGAATAGTAACCTGTAAATAGTAACTCATGAATAGTACTCTGACACAAAAAGTACCCCGAATACCCGAGTGAATAATACTAGAGTGAATAGTAACCCCAACACAAAAAGGTAGAAATTTCACAATAAAATTTGTACCAATATTCCGGCATAATGATATTGAAAGAAATAATACCCCTTACGATTGTTGAACAAAAATAATATTCCTATGAATATTGAACGAAGATGATATTCCTTATGAATATTGAACGAAGATGATATTCCTTACGAATATTGAACGAAAATAATATTCATACGAATACGAAAAATAATATCTCTTCAGAATATGAAATAAATAATACCCCTTACGACTGTTGAACGAAAATAATATTCCAACGAATATTGAATGAAAATGATGTTCCTTACGAATATTGAATGAAAATAATATTCATACGAATACGAAAAATAATCTCTTAAGAATATGAAATAAATAATACCCCTTACGACTATTGAACGAAAATAATATTACTACGAATATTGAATGAAGATGATGTTCCTTACGAATATTGAACAAAAATAATATTCATACGAATAATAAAAATAACATCTCTTCAGAATATGAAATAAATAATACCCCTTACGACTGTTAAACGAAAATAATATTCCTACGAATATTGAACGGAGATGATATTCCTTACAAATATTGAACGAAAATAATATTCATATGAATACGAAAAATAATATCTCTTCAGAATATGAAATAAATAATACCCCTTACGACTGTTAAACGAAAATAATATTCCTACGAATATTGAAGGAATATGATATTCCTTACGAATATTGAACGAAAATAATATTCATACGAATACGAAAAATAAGTTCTCTTCAGAATATGAAATAAATAATTGTTAGAGTTTATGCCCTAGAGGCCAATTATTTGATATAATTGCTTAACGTTTTGATATTATATTTGATTGAATAAATATATGATTTTATTATGGTTTTATTTACTGCGTAATATAATTGTTAACATAATAAAATTTCTTAGAATAGTGATACAAATTATATAGTTTCAAGTATGTGACTTGAACATGAGATTATATATTACCATTAGTATCAGTGTTCTTAAATGTCCCTAGTCGAGTATCATTGTTGATGGGACAACAATGATGCATTGAGACTAGTATGTGGATTGACTGATGACCAAATCTCATTGGTCATAAATATATGAGATATTAAGTCAATGCATAGGTACATGTTAGAGAACGATGTACTGGACAGACCCACCATGAGAATTCTATATGGAGCATTATGCGAAGTGTCATTAGCAATTCTCATAGTGACAATGATGTAATGGTCCTCCGACCTGAAATCGCTATATTACTACACGAGAATTTATGTACTTTGATATCATCAAATGTCACCTTTAATAGGGTGGACTATAAAGGTGATTATTGGGTTCATCATTAATCATGTGAGAAATATGAGTGATCTAGATGGAATTTAACCATCCTATATATTATGGGTGATATCCATAGGCCTCTTGATTGAGTAGGACTATGAAATGCATGGCCATGCTCAAATAGTGATTTGTTTCATATAGTCTACTCATTGATCAAGAAAACTCAGATTAAATTATGAAGAGTATGACACATTCCATGACTCGAGTTTAATCTAGGATATTAAGGTTAAAAGGATTAAATTGCATTGAAACATTGGTCACAAAAGGTTGCATCGAATCATCGATCTTATTATTACTTGGGTAGCAGTGATGCATTACTAGATGCCGCTCACTGTTTATAATTTTATAATATGATTTTAAAATTATTGCGAACGTAATAATAACATATAGGGTCACACACATAGAACGTTATTTAAAAGGGAATTAATTTAAATTTTAAGGATTTAAATCTATTAATATGATTAATAGTATTTAAATCACGAATTTAAATTAAAAAGGAGAATTTGTATATATGTATATTAATTAAGTAAGACTTAATTAAGAGATATATATATATATATATTCGGATTTTATAAAATTAGGTTTTGATTTTGATTAATTCCTTTTAACTACTATATATATGATATATAGCAGCTACTTAGGGTAAGAGATCAGAATTGAAAAACCCTAGCCGCTCTTAGAGAGAGACTAGAGAGAAAACAATTTAAAAAAAAATCCATTCCTTTTGGTGGCTAGTACCGCAAGTCCTTCTTATTGCAGAATCGTTCGACGGTTCGTGCGGCGTTCGTGTGGATACCGTAGAGGCGCAATCGGTTTGTATTGCGTTGGAGATTCGAGGCGCAGTCGGTTTCAGATTCTTGTTTTTGTTTATATCTGGTATAATCTCTAAACCTCTGAATTAATTGTTTTTCGCATGGATCCTGTTTTAGGGTTTCGGAAATTGTTTTAAAATTTTAATTTCTGCTGTGCGTTTCTGTGCTGAAGCCCAACAATAATACCCCTTACTAATACGAAAGAAATAATACTCCTTACCTCAGAAGAAAACTGGATACTAGACTAGTGAAGTAGCAGACTACTCTTCTTCTTTCTCTCTATAGCTTCTCTCTCTATAATTGCTCTTGTGAGTCTTAGTGAATTGGTGAGAATGAAGGAAGAATGGACTTCTATTTATAGGAAAACATAGTTTTTGATAATTGCACGTTTTGGGGCTCGAAATATTATAGTACAATACCTTCATCTTTTCCTTCATTTTTAATTTAGTCCTGCAAGTATTATCAAACATGCACCACCTTCCCTAATAGTACATCATGTGAATCAATAGTTCAATCATGTGAATTAATAGTTCTATACATGTGAAAATACAAATTACAGTATAATACCTCCATCTATACCTCCATTTTTAACTTAGCCATGCAAGTATTATCAATCTTGCACCACCTCCCCTAATAGTACATGAATGTGAATCAATAGTACACACATATGAACAAATAGTTATAAGCTTGTGAATTAATAGTAATTAATTGCTCATTTATTTGATTAATTAACTGATTGGTTAATATAACCTCCAGACATCAATTATTATCGAACTATTTGTCGATTTTCACTAACACTAACAATTCCAACACCATGGAAATATCAATTTCATTTTTAATCAACACGAATTTATTCATCATTAATATTATAACTCACAATATTTAACAACCAGGTCGTTCCCAGGAAAGAGGGGGCTTTCTGATAAGGATTTCTCCCTATTGGAGCGCAATTAGATGACCTAACCTTTCCTTGACAGAACTTCTAGACATTGTCAATATTGCAAATAATAATATGAATAACTGTGTCATCTCAATTATTGATTTAATAATATAAAATATTGTGACAATAACTGAATAAAACTGAGTGACTTCTCACGTAAACATCAATAATCAAAGATATTGTACAATATTGTGTGCTACTATGCAACCACGCATATTACTATACTTTTATTACTGATTATTTTATGACAACTTGTTTACTTTGAAAATTTTTCACATATCACCCTTAACTTTAACCTTTTATCAATTTAACCATTTACTAAATAAAATAATTATAAGAAAATTGAATACTTTAATTTCATAAAATTTGGGGTCTCACAATTTGGGTGAAGCTCGAGATTTAATGATTTCAAGCTTTGAAGAGGTTTTTAGGGTTTGAAAAAGAGAGGGAAAGAAAGTTGATAGCTTTTGATAACTGTTTGGAGATTTTGAATTTGTCTTTAAGATAATTCCTTCTGACTCTGCATAAGTTATGATGTGTCAAAAGGCCATTGGTTGCACGATGCCCGGTAAGAAACTGTAACTTTCCATATTCTAATCAGTTTTTCAGTTTTAATTCTTGTTAGGAGAATAAGCATTACTGATGTAGGCTGATCGTTTATTTTTTCAGTACGTAAAGTATCTTGAGGAGATTGCTATATACTCTACGATTTTCTTTGACAACTCAATGATTATCTTCTGAAAGATGCTTTAGTGAGCATTTTGACACTAATCCTTATCTTGGAGTTGCATGGCTTAACCACTGATGCTCCCCAAGAGAGTTCGGGCACTGAAATTATGAGATGAGTTTTAAAAATTCCTTTTCAAACTTATTTGTAACTTTCCTTCACACGATCTGAATAAGGGAACACGTGTCGAGTTCTGCCGAGCTCCCCATGAGTTAGTGTATCCTTTGGAAAGACTGCAATCGTCGAGGATGCTATATAATCGTTGAGTTTACTACTGAACATACTCTAAGATTAGTGTCTATCCTGGTTCTTGTGATGAACTTTGACTTAGCATTCCTTATGGGTTAAGGTAGCTCAGGAAGGGCCAACCTCTTAGACTAAACTAAAGGTCAGGTTTGTCCCTGAGGCACTTACCAGATGAAGAACCCTTGACATGATTAGTACAGATATCGTATTTGATCTCTCTTCCAGGGAGTTCATCTACCCACTTTAAATATACATTGGTGTGCTCCCTCATAGTTGATACTGTCTTCTCAGAGAGGTATGAGTTTTTCTTCTTCATACGCATAAGAAGACAGCCTTGCATATCTTCATCTGACTGAAATAATCACTATCGTTTAAATCTCATTGGATCATTGAAATGGATATCTTTAGGACTGATCACTCCACAATTGTTGTCAGAACTACGAATGTAGTCTTCTTTATCATAATCGTTGTGTGTTGTTTTTCACAAGCTAGACTCAGTCTTGATCGTAGAGAAAACTGCGATTTTCCTTAAGCTCTTTAACAGATTTCACTCATGGAGTTTTGCTTATATGATGAGTTCTTCATGATCAATGCTCGATGAACCTCTGATGTGACCTTCCTCAAGGGTTCTTCTTAGATGATATGTTTTGCATGAGTAATCATATAAGACAAAGTTGGTTGAATGGTCTACTTTCTTATGGAGATCAACAACCAAGTGAGCTTCATTTATGTTAGCTCAACAAGTCTTCAAGAACGGGCTTTGACAAGTAATGATTTTGTCAAGAACATTTCTAAAATGTTTTAAGCCTCCAGTTGGTTGAATCTTCTTGACTGAAGTCATCTGGTTTAGCATTCCTTAGTTTGGTCAGATAGACAAAGTACATGTAGGTTAGATAAATTTCTATTTTTGGTTCCCATGGTTGGGTCCTGCTAGGTTAGTTTCCAAAATCCCTATTCCTCATATATTCGAATTTCATCACATTAATCATCAACAATCATATACATGCATGTATCCAATTTAGTTATGACATTTTAAAAAGCATGAAGATGACTGTGTGTGAGATTAACCACTTTAATAAGACACTCCTTTTTCTTTGATGGTTTCATCATTTGCTTAGTTATGTTCACATATTTTAAATGTTCATAGAGTGAGAATAAACTCTATCACATGTTTGTATCTGGTTAATTCATGGAGATGATCTGTTTCTATGAATCTTCAATATACTCTTGTAGAATTGATCATACTCTATGTATTATCAAAAACCTATAACATAGGTTTGTACATACATACAAACCCTTCATCAAAGATTACTCCACTTAAGATTAATTAAATTTTGATATGCTTATGACCTATTCCAGACTTCTTTCAAGATGTTATCTTTAACCTAAAACTTGGATGGAGAGAAAGTTTGTTAGCAGTTGAGTTTCTAACCTAAGTGTACTTTCTTTCTTCCCCTTTTTAGGAAGAATATGTTCTCTTGATAGAATAATGTTATAGTACATAAGGTGATGCAATATGATGTGCACATTTATATTAATGAGGAACCTTACCTTTCCACTATCAGTTTCTTGACAGTTATTTATCTTGACATAATGAGGTTAGGCATTGATATGCATATTTTTACATTTATTTTTGACAGCTTGTTGCTCCAGTTGTCTTTCGATCCATCAGTCATAGTCTTGAAGATGTAAGCTAGGAAAATCTTGTCATCCTTAGTTCTTTGACAACCTTGAACCTTAATGTTCACATCCAGCTGCTGGTTAGCCAAATATATATTTGAGAAATTCTTCTTTCTCCTCTGGATAAGTATTTCTCAGTATATATAGCCTTTAACTTTCAGACTGGTGGATGCTTGACTCCTTTCTGTTAATGCCTCTTGACCTCCCATATCTGGTCTTTAGAATATGAGATTGACTGTGGAAATTGGTCTTGTTGTTATTGCATTTAAGAACATGGACCAATCTGAGCAGCCTCAGGTGTATATAAACATTTACCTGTACACATTTTCAACATATGAGCTCATCTGCATTTACAAGTGACTTACTCCTAAACCAAGTTTAGAACAATAATTGTTCCTAGGATCATACTCAAAGTGATTAGCTTGAATAGCATGAGAACCTACTCTAATACCAATTATTAGTTCCCAGAGGGCACACAATAGATCTATAAGGGGGTTGAATAGATCATTTTTATTTTTAAATACTTCTCCCGTTTATTTTGTATCACTCATGAATTAACATATGATAAACATAAGAATTTTTTCAAGCACATCAGAATAAATAAAGATCCCCTTCATTAATATACATAAACATACATACATTGTTCGTGGAGTTAGTTTTGTTGTAAGTAGTTAATATATACATAGCATTTATAGCAGTTAAGTACATAATGTAAATGAAAGAAATTAAATGACTGAAAGTAAAAGACACAAGTGATTTGAAGTGGTTCAGAAACTCAAGCTCCTAATCCACTTTTCTGCTTCAACAAGCAGGAATTCCACTAAAGAAGGGCAGCACCCTAAATCACTAAGATTCCTTCAAGGCCAGTAGCCTTGGAACTTTAATTTACTAAGAACTCTTCAAGTCCAGCAGACTTGGAACTCCAGTTCACTATGAACTCTTTAAGGCCTGCAGCCTTGGAACTTAGTTTAGTCCCTTGGACAAGGACCCTTCTGGCTCTGGCTCTATTGTTGTTAGTGGTTGTGGTGTTGCTGAGCTGCCAAAATGACTTTAAGCTTGTTCATCCTTGATTCTTGACAGCTTATTGTGATACTCTTTGGATTCTGCATCGAGACTGGATCACAATTGGACATCCTGCTAAGTTATTCATGAAGCCCGATCTCTTTGAGTACTTAGCAGTTCGTCACTTCTTCCTTGGTGCAGCTGATCTTATGATTGTTCATCTCATCTTCATCCGATGTCAGCTATGCTCCATCACCAGTTGGGTTTGCCAAGTCTTTGAGCTTTTGGTAGACTTCTTCTGGCATTTGGATTCCCAAAACCCTTCTTGAATGATATGCAAACATGGTTCTGCATCTGTTATGTTTCAACTTTTGGTTTATAGTGATTCGTAGAGTGGCTCTCTGGATCTTCTTTTTGCTCTGCCACTTTTCTGAATGCTATCTTCTTGGCCTTCTCAGCTCTCAGCTTAGCTGCCATCTTCAGTGGCATTCTCATCCTTGTTGAGTGAAGCTTTAGTCTGTTCAAGTCCTTCTTCAAATCTGCTTCACTTACCCATTTGTATTCTCACTGCCACTGGAGACTTGTTCTGTTTAGCTCTGGTGGAACTCGTAGAGTCAACAATATAGCATTCCAACCACTCAATGATTCTTCAACTCAGCAACTCTTGATCTTTGAAGCTCTAGCTGATATATACTCCTTCACGACAGCTCCATTATGACTTTATTGACACACAAGTTTGCCACCTTACCTACCGCCTTAGAGATGTCACCTTTTCGTGTTAGGCTGGTAGTCACCTTTATTTCTTCTTTTTGACTTCTCGATCAGAACATCAGAAGTTGTCCTTCTGCATCGATTCTCTCAGTTAGCAACATTCGAATATCAGTCTTCAGATCAAACTGTTGCCAATGCTTCAATCTTCAGATGACCGAACTCTACAATTCTAATGCAGATGTTCTTGGACCTAATCGTAGTGTGCTTTGTTGAATGTTGTTCATTTACTGGTTGGGACAACACTACGATTCTGAAGGTTGTTATTGGATCTTCAATGTAGAACACCCCTTCCTTCTCTTGTGTAATGCTTCAACACTTCTATTTGCCTCGACTGATCTTAGGAAATGATAGCTTGACTTCATGTTTTGGCCTCTTCTGGATAGCATCACATCAGATTTGTGGCATGCCCAGCTCTCTTTTTCCTTGTGATCTTCCGTTCACTTATCATCAATGGTCTGACCCATGCTTAATCATTTTCGCCTTGTTCTTCATAAGATGACCAGTATCTCTTTATAAGCTACATCAGTTCATGCTTTATTTAGCAAACACTATAATCCTAGTTGATCCCAAGATCGTTGTCTTATGTTATCTTGACAGCTACTGCACTTGATGACTTTCCTTAGTCAGTCACTTTTACTGAAGTCTTCCTCTGATCAACATGTGCAAGATTTCATCTTGAATAGCTTCACAACTTAATCTGGATGTTGATTGAGTTTGTGCTTAAATCTTCTGTTGGCTTGCATGCCATTTGTTGAGTGCTCTCTGGTTTCTTTAGGTGGAATGTATGTTTGCAACTCAGACCAGAGGCTTTATGCTTTGGATATCCTGGGAGTGCTCATTTGTTGAGAATCGTGTTGACTCTACGATTCTGCTTTGGCGTTGTGAGCACCTCTGTTAAAGCCTTAGTTCTGCAGACTACCATTCGGCTTTGGTTCTACAGACACTACGACTCCGAGATTAGATCCTGATAGTCTACGATTTCTATCTTCATGCTTGCTGTCCTAGTCTGATCTGGCTCGACTACGATCTCTGCCTCTGATATGATCAGTAGACTCTACTGCATCAAGTGTGGCCTACAATTTTTGACTTCGCTTTGGCTGATGATCGGTCAAATTTTAGACAGTTTGTCTCTACGATTCCTAACATGACTTCCTCAGCAGACTACTGCTCTAAGTAAGTACTACTCGACACACTACGATCCTTCTTGGTCTCTCCTGGCAGACTACGAACTCTGAGATCTACTTTTGCAGACTATGATTCTGCCTTGATAGTTCTCGAGTTTTCCTTGACTCTCATGGCAGACTACAATGCAGGTGCAGTGTTCGACGATAAGACCTGTCTATCTATTACATTGTAAGATCAACCTAACAAGCTTGATCTTTCTATATTTATAGTCCTTGTACATCAATTCTATTTAAGGAGTTTACAAAGTTGTTTTGTTTATGTAGGATCAACCTAACATATTTGATCAAGTCATTCTAAGTCCTTGTACATATATTCCTATTATCCATCATAGGACTTTACAACTTTCCTTAATGCAAGCATACTTGTATATTCATTCATTTATATCATAATCAAATTATATATAAATAGGAATCATATTCTCATGTATATTTCTAACATCAAACATATCAGCATATGCATCAATAAAATAAACATTCAGTATATATGGTGATATCATTTAATGGGCAATAAAACTTTGGCTAGAAATTCAATTTTTGAAACAAAATAAACTCTTTTATTTTAATCAAAAATCAAATTAAAATAAACTCTTTATTTTTAGCAACATGAAATCCAATTCCATTTAAATAAACAACTTTATTTTAATATTAAATCAATTTAAAAATAAACCTTTTATTTTAATTGAAGTGGGATTGAAAAATAAAAAAATCAAAACCTAGTGGCAGGCACGGTCGTGCCTAGTTTATACACGAGCAGTGTGGTGGCGCTGCAAGTCCAGAGTTGATTCCGATATCAGGCGCGACCGCGCTGTGTAACGGAATTTGACAATGCAATATTTTCCCATAATATTAGTTCTAAACCCATATATATCGACACACATATTGAATCAAATACAATCAATAATTTACATTAGTAGGCTCTAATCCCACTGTAGGATTGCTAAAAACGAATCAAAGTATACAATCGAATTGAAATAGTAGTGAAAGCATGCAAATATATGTGTTAGTGCCTTATGTACATGTAAAGGACATGTGGGCTTCCCAGTTCTCCTCCAACCATATATGATGTATATCTATGGTTTATTTAATAAGTAGTGATTATATGAATTTGTATATTATAATTATCACGTCTTACATCGTTCAGTGTAAGATTACATGGTCATGGATGACAACCTAATTCTGACGGAATTATTTTTGACGGATTGAATTACCTTGAAATTATGTTATTTCTGACAGAATACTCCCTCAGAAATAATTTCCTCAAAAACATTTTAATCACGACGTAATTCCATCGAAAATAGTAATAACGAAGGGCGCGAATAGTTCGCTCCCGCGCACACGTGCACCATAAGATCGACGGAATAGTAATAATTATGTCAAAAGTTCTGTCGAAATTACCTTATTTCCGAGAGAATTAATTTCGACGGAATTCCATCGGAAATAATTGAAGAATTCTCTAATCCCTTCCCCGCTGCACTAAACATTTCTCTCTTTCGCTCAAGCTCTTAGCCACCTCTCTCTCGTTGTCTTAACCTCCTCCTCCCCCTTTTTTCAGCGATCTCACATCTTCCCTCCTTTCGTGTCGACCTCCTCCTTCTCTCCTTCTTCTATCGTCATGTGTTTTTGCATGGCAGTGTGCGTGCGTGGGTGTTCCTATTTCAACAGCGGCGGCGACATCGTGGTGCCCCTATCTACCACTAGCAGCTAGCTTAAGGCTTTAAGGTGTATGATTGCTAAAAATGAATCAAAGAATACAATCGAATTGAAATAGCAGCGGAAGCATGCAAATATAACAATTTAAAATTTTCAACAATCCATTGTGTAGCCTTATATAAACTTCATTAATTGAGGAAGAATAAAGATATACCTTTGAAGCGTGCCAACCTTCGATGAAGACTTCAAATTTCAATCCTTTGATCATTCACGATCTCTCCAATCTCCGGATCACACGTTCATCACAAAGTGTATGCAACGCCCAAGAGGTATCCACCAAGAGTAATAGATTGAATATTAATTTTAGATTCTACTAGGTCTTGGATGACTAGTCCTAATTCTCTCTACTCTAACAACTTAGGGTTTTGAGAATACTTGCAAGAGAGAAGCAAGATGCGTTAGTATTAGTCTTTCCCACAATAAGACTCCTCTTATTTAAAAACCAACCCTAATATTTAAACCTTAAGGAATTGGGTTTTGATTTAATTCTCAATCTAATTAGAAACTAAATAATAATAATAATAATAATAATAAGACTCCTCTTATTTATTTATAATCTAGTATTTCTCCAAATACTTAATTATAAATATTAGTATTTCTCCAAATACTATATTATTATTATTATTATTTAGTCAATTTAATAATAATAATATTAAGATGACTAATCTTATTAATTTATAATATTAATATTTCTCCAAATACTTGATTATAAGTCTTAAGATATTTAATTTATTTCATTAATAAATTAAATACACTTAATTTATTATTATTAAGCCAATCAATTCTTAAATCATATTACTCCATTTTTTGGTGTGACCCTCTAGGTTCAATATTAAGACAATAGTAGAATAAATAAATTTGAACAATTCTAATATTATTTATAATGAATTAAACTCCTTTAATTTAAATATAAATAAATAATATTTATTCTACATCATGAGTGACACCTTATAAATAATGTATCATGACTATCCGTATAATATGAATATTTCTACGTAAATCACAAAGATTATCACAAATATTATCACAAAGAATACAAATAACCTATTCTGTGAATAGTTATCGTACAATTCAATCCCTTCTACCATACAATATCCCAATCAAATATAAAATATGAAATTACTGTAAAGTTTTATTTATTTGATTATATGTATTTTGATTTTAAAATGCACAACAATAGTTAATGTAAATTAGAAATTCAACCCTGGTCAGGGATTTCCATGTTGTCACTTTATCGAATTACATAAGACATTCTCTCCCTTTACTGGAAGCAATAGATCTTTTGTTGATCATTCGCCTATCTTCATATATACTTTATTATATTCGAGCATACCATACGACATACTCAAGAGCATTAAGGAATATGTCAAAACATAATTCAATATATACAAGATACTATGATTATCTCAAGCCTAAGGATCACTTGTACTACTATCACATTAGAAACTCCTATTGACAGACTAGTAAAACTCCATTATGGTTCCTTTATTAGTTCAGTTCAGTGGAATTATTCTACAATAAGCGCATACATACTCCCTTTAGTGTCTCCACACAAATGACTATGAGATCAATCATCCTCTTCAACAGGGCAAACATAATATGTACTACTCTATCCGGAATTAGTAATCCCACATTAGTGATCTATCGATTAGGAACATTTTAGTATTGAGATATCAAGAGTTTAGATCTCATTAGCATGATCAACATCATGATTCTAAAAATATTGCTTAATAACTATGGGTTTATCTCGTTTATTAATTCAACTAATTAACATGGATAAAGAAGCCTTTTATTAAATAAATTTTATTATTAATATATGAATAAGATTACAAATTCTTATTACATCATATGTAATTGGTTTGGGGGCATACTACTTTCAAAAGGTTAGCACATCTATTTTGCCCTTATTTTCCCCTATTTTTGTTCTTAAATTTGATTAGTAACTTGAGACAAATTTTGATTTTGTTATATTTCCATACGAATATCAGATTTTGTTAATGATTTTGTCATATATAAATTTGTTAATCATTGAAAATTTATGTATTATGAATTTGGACTATCGAATTTTAGGACTGATGATTTTAATTTGTGTTTTATCGGTCCAGTGATATCATGATATTTCATTGATGATGAGATTTCATTTCATTATGATTCATTGATATTATTTAGCTCATTTGGGACTAATTTTGAAACTGCCATAATAATCTTGGGACTGCCTTAGTTTTGTTGTGATATGAATTTTTCTTGCATTTTCTATCTTCATCTTGCCTTATGATTCTTATTATTCAACGGAAGGTTTTGTGGGAACTATAGAACAAATAAATCAATGCTGAACCAATTAAGTTATCTAATACTAGTCTAAATATACTAACTAAACTAAAATCATACAAAATATAAAACAAAAAAACAAAATAAATTCAGAAATAATTAGTCACTATTACAATAAACTAATTAAGTACCATTTACTTAGTTTGCTACAACTAAATTAAAATATAATAACATAATAATATAATATAATATAATATAATAAATCTTAAAAAAATAAAATTTGATAAAGTAAAATTAACTAAATAGCATTTACTTGGTTTCTAAGTATTAAATAAAGTTAATATAATATAATATAATATAACTTATATAATAAGCTAAGTAGCATTTACTTAGTTTTCCACTACTAAAATCAACTAATTAAGTAGCTTTTACTTATTTAGTTTCTCACTTCTAAATAAAACAAATATATAATATAATATGATATGATATATTATAATCCAATAAAGTAATATAATATTATATAAGAATTTAGAATAAAATAAAATAATAAATTAAAATATTTTAAATAATATAATATAATATATTAAAATAAAATAATAAAATGACATTGTTATAATATAATAAAATAATATAAAATAAATTAAATCGAAGAGGAAGCCGATGTGTGCTCGTATATGATGTCGTTGACGTACCCAATGATGAGAAAGTCAAAAAAGATGTGATCGTCAATGACTATGTCGTCGTTGAAAATGATAACGATGAAAAAACTAATAATGAAGAGGAATGGACAAAATCAATGGATGATAATGATGTTGATTCTGACAGGTTTGCTAACGTAGTCTAGAATATCTTCTCATATCAATGTACTAAGTGTAAACTTATTTTTGTATTATTTATAATTTGTACTATTAGCAACATTTATTTATTTTTTTAATTCTAATTTATTACATTTTTTGGTTATTTTAATAGTATATATATGGTTAGACATAACAATGGTGGTCGTATATGATCCGTTGATGGTAGTCAAGGCGGGTCAACATCATCTAGTAAATTTATTTTACATTAATTAGATTTCATTTTGTTTACATGTTTATTTGTGTAAATGTTATATTTATACAACGTATGTATTATACTTACATATATTGGTCGTCGACGTCACCGAGGAACTAACCTCGATTTATTTGGTCGTCCGCCGACTATTCCACTCACTTACCTTGTAGATGTCAACTCTGCTTAGTATATGTTATTAATATAATGTTAAATTTGTTAATTTATTTGATGACACAATATATAACACAATGGTTTTATTTTTAGTGTAATATATTGGATTATGTGACTAAGTCGACCATCCATGCCATCTCCTTGACACAACTTCTCATTGGTTGTATGCGTTATAGCCAGTATACACAATATGATGCCTCTTTTATGGAGAATGTGTTTTGCGAGTTCACGTAGTTAAATTCACATAAGTTAAATCGTATACATGAATAGTAATTACACAATGTTCTATATTTTTCTAATATAATACTATTTTTGTATAGACTTAGTATAGATATGAGGAGGGCATATCCCAAATAGCCAACGACTCTGTCATTATAGCTCATGTCACGAAGAACTATACTGGTTGGTTGTACGAGATCAAACAAAGGGCTGCACGGACGGTTGAGGACCAGCCCAATAGTACTATACACGGTCATCAACCCCAGATTGTATCTGATGTAACACGAGAGGTTATGTGTACATATTGGGATGCTAATAATTTCAAGAAGAATTTCAAGCATATGAAGAAGAATCATAACAAACTCTGAGTAGTACATACAACTTGCTCACAGTCATTTGAGGAGTTGAAGTCAGTATGTTGTATGTGTGTTTAGTTGTTTATTTTAATATAGTCAGAACCTGTGTGACGCCCCCAAAATAGTTATACAGAACACATTTTGAGTCGCCAAATACATGATGCAAAATTTAAATACAAACTTCCTTATACAATACGACAAAAACGTACCTGAGAGTTTTAACACGAATATTATCTCCTAGACAATAGCCAAACTCAAATGAAGTCCTCATTACAAATATTATCACACTATTTTATAAAATAGTGAGGACTACTATAGCCACCATCTCGGACCATCAATCTATTCCCCGACTAGTCCTAGCTATATTCTCATTTCCTGAAGAGAACAATAAAAGCAAATGGTGAGCTCAAATAGCCCGATAAAAAATATTATGACTAAGATAATGCAGAATAAATTATCGTTAGCCTTCAGCAATGTTAAATTGATAAAATACAATAAACAACAAGTTTAACTGCAGCGAAACAAGAAATCTATTAGAAGAGTCAAGTAGAGCATGTATGATATTTACTATCTTCTATTATTTAAAAGTTTATCATCAATTTTATCGTAAAGACTCAGCTCAATAAATAATCCACATCACTGAATTATCCATGCCCTACGGGCCACAGATATTCATTATTATCACATCCACGAATCATCCATGCACTACGGGCCAATGAAATTCGTTAGTATCACCAGTGGTCATGATCAAGCCAACAACTGTCCATCAACGCACAACGGCCAATGAAGACTTTTACCACATCATTTGTAACATTACAAGTCATGATTATACCGATACATAGGCATAAGCATACCAATTCAACAGTCCATCTATGCATTACGGGCCAAAGATGACTTTCATCATAATATAAGCATGAAGATGATAACAATGATATAAGAATTCAATTAAATGATAGCAAGAATAAATTTTAAAGATTTATAATTCAATTTATCAGAATTCAATAATGTCCAAATTGTCAACATGATACTGCTTTGTGGAGTAAAATTCAAGAATAATATTGTATCAAAAATGATTTGGAAGGAAAAGAAATTAATTTTTGTCATGAATAGTAACCCGGGTGAATAGTAACCTGGGTGAATAGTACTTCGTGAATAGTATCCCGATATGAAAAGATTAAAAATTATCAAGAATGTTCAGAATAATATTTCCGTGAAAAGATACTAGATGAAGGGCAAATTTTAAGGATATTCTACTAATTTTAAGGAGTATAGAAGTAATACTTTAACAAAATGAGTGTAGAATTCAGAATCTGAAACGAAATAATATTACTTACATATTACAGAGTATGGAAGAAAATATTATTTCTTACGAATATTGAACAAAAATAATATCCCTTACGACTATTGAACGAAAATAATATTCCTTATGAATATTGAACGAAAATAAAATTCCTTACGAATATGAAAAATAATATCGTAAGAGAATATGAAATAAATAATACTCCTTACCTTAAAAAGAGAGTACTTCTGACTGGTAGGGCGGAGATATTTTTTTGAAAAAAACTTATACTGTTTTCTACACTCAAAGTTTCCTTAAACTCTAAAGAAATACGCTCAATATTATAGAAGAAGAATTCTCTGATTCTGGTGTGATTTTCTTTTCTAAACTAAACATCCAATTTATAGGAGAATGACAGGATACTATTTGGATGCACAATAAAGGAAAAATCACAGACTGCACAGTGAGAAACTCACAGATTTCTGACGAATTTTCTGATTTTACTATGCAGCACTATGCAAACACTATACATAATAAAATATAATATATTCTATTTTTCATAAAAAAAACAAAACTTATAATATATATATATATAATAGTACTCCCCGTGAATTCATTTCCCCCCTCCCTATATATATATATATATATATATATATATATATATATATATATATATATATATATATATATATATATATATAAATGG
Source organism: Panax japonicus (assembly GCA_020205505.1). Classification (NCBI taxonomy): domain Eukaryota; kingdom Viridiplantae; phylum Streptophyta; class Magnoliopsida; order Apiales; family Araliaceae; genus Panax; species Panax japonicus. Next base: position 67,606,016 of record CM035092.1, read on the forward strand.
GTAAGTAGGGGTTCAAGTAATAAGCCAAATTTACAACAAATACTTCATAAAAAATCCCATCTATTTATCTCAACTCACTTGGTTTCACAAAAAACATTTTTAATAACATTTATCATTAATATTATAACTTGCAATATTAACAACCAGATCATTCGTAGGAAAGAGGGGGATTTCCGATAAGAATTTCTCTTTATTGGCGCGCAATTAGGTTACCAAACCCCGTTCCTCAACAGAACTTTCTAGACATTGTCAATAATACAAATAATAATATGAATAACTTTGTCATCTCAATTGTTGATCTAATAATATAAAATATTGTAAAAATAATTGAATCAATAACGTGAGATACTGTACAACAATTATTGTGGCAATAATTGAATAAAACTGAGTTACTTCTCACGTAAGCATCAATAATCAAAAATATTGTACAATACTATGTGCTACTATATCACCACGCGTATTACAGTACTTTTACCACCGGGTATTTCAACAGTTAATGGTAAAACTTTTTCCGCTATTTTTATAAAAAGTTATTTCTGTCATTTTCTAACTCCGACAATAATTTCGTTGTGGGGTCCACCAATGATTGTGTCGTCGTACGAATATTCCCTGATAAAATGAATATTCCCCAACCAAACGAATATTTTATGACAACTTGCTTACTTTGCAAAATTTTATAAATATTACCCACAACTATAACATTATATTAAATTCACACCTTAATATTCAAAAATATATTTCGAGAAAATTAATCTTTATTCATAAAAGTTGGAGTCTTACAACCAGACTAAGAAAGTGTTATATTAACGTATTATTAGGCCATGCAAATGAGCTAGGGTTGATAAATGGGTTTTATACCCACGAATTGGTTCCTAATTCAAGCTTAATCGGTGTTAATTCCTTGCTTTTATGTTTATTTTTACTTGTTTATTGTTATTTTGTGTGTAGGTTTGGTGGTGTTGTAAGTGATCAAAAAGGGTGGATTTAAGGTTCATTGTGGCCAGCAAAGGAGCAAAACAAAGTCAATTACAGGAGCCATGTCCGCCGGGGCGGGCGTTTTTAAGCTTCACACCCCCACCGGGGCGGGGGGCCCACTGGGGTAGGCCCTTTACAAGGCTAAACCCCCGCCGGGGTGGGGGGGTACGAAAAAAAGGATAGTTTCCTATTGCTTTTGGAATGCTGTTGCAATATAATGACTAGTGTTTAGCTTGGGTCGGAACTCATTTTGACAAGGAATTAGAGTCAGATTACATGTTTTGGCTAGATATATTACAACAAACACGATATCGTAGAAAAAAAAGGCAATTAACAGAGAAGAACACTGATTTTTAGAGCAAAGCATTGGAGGAAGATAATTGGAAGGATTTTTTGTATCAATTGCGAATTGGGCTGAAGAAAAGGGTGGTTTTGAATTTATTCTTTTCTTTTAGTTTATTTGTAATTGAAAGGATGATATCTTTAATGTGTTCAGTGTTTATTTCATTTATGATGAACTAATTCACTTTTTAGGCTTATGATGGATCTTTAAGTGGAACGATGGTTATGTAACTTTGATTTTTAGTTTAATAAGCTATTCCTCAGTTTATCTATATTAATTTGAGCTTGAATTTATGAATTGTCTGATCAACAATTCTTTGTGGACTTGTATGAATTCGAGAGAGGAAGTACGAGTCTAGACTTAGTTAATATAGCATGTGTTCTTGAATTTTAAGAATGAACAGAATCTTGATGAATGTTAGGGTAGAGATATGCTTAACATCGCGTGTAATCGAATAGAGAACTTGAACTTAAACCTTCTTTGATTGTAATTCACGTAGAGATATAGTGAGTTAGTTAATTAAGGTCTTTAACTTAATTCTATCTAAATTATGGATTTAAGTTAATATGGTGTTAGTGCATCGAGAGGTGGATAATTCTACTTTAGTGTTCTTAATTAATAGACTGGGATAGTAAATTAAACTAAAATAAAGGATAATAATTAGAGTGAAGCTTAGGGTGAAGTTGTAAGCCTAATTCTCCAATATTTGTTTAGAAATTCAGTTTTTGAGATTTGTGATTATTTTGTGATCTTAGTATTCTTAATAATTTTAGTTTTTATAATTTTAATCATTAATTTGGAAAGTTTAATAAAATTGGGATTAATAGAAAACTGGTAATTGTGAGGTTGAAATTCTTACTAATTTCTTTGTGGGAACGATACTCTACTTATTATTATATTACTTGTTGACCACGTATATTTGCGTGCTGTGCGTATATAGATTTTACCCAACAAGTTTTTGGCGCCTTTGCTGGGGATTATTAGTATAGATTTTAATATTTTGTGATATCAGTTTAATTAGTCCAGTTTTACTTAAACATTTTTTTTGTTTTTTTCTTTCTTATTTCAGGTTTTTGAAGTTGGTTTATGCAAACGCAGTCCAAAAATCCAGACTTGCTTCCTTTTGAGGACGACATAGAGAAACAGTTTCACAAGCTAAATAAGTGGATTAAGGAAACAAGGGAAGACTTTGAAAATTCTAAAAAAGAAGAAGCAATGGCTGCCGAAGACCAAAACGCATTAAGGGACTTTGCTACACCCAAGGTGACTGAGCCACAATCAAGTATCACCAGGCCTGCTATAGATGCGAACACATTTGAAATCAAGCCTGAGACTATTCAAATGATTCAAATTTTGTTCAGTTTGGGGTTTGGCAAATGATGATCCGAATGAACACCTAGTCAGCTTCTTGGAGATTTGAAACACCTTCATGTATAATGGCGTGTCAGATGATGCAGTAAGGCTTCGCTTGTTCCCATTCACTTTACGGGACAAGGCAAAGAGTTGGTTACACTCTCTACCACTGGGATCAATAAGTACATGGGAAGACCTTGCTCAAAAATTTCTTGCAAAATTTTTTCCACCAGTGAAAACTGAAAAAATGAGGAATGAGATAACTATGTTTGAACAGCAACATGGGGAATCATTGTATGAGGCATGGGAAAGATACAAAGAATTGCTCAGAAAGTGCCCGCATCATGGATTGCCTAAGTGGTTGCAGATGAACACCTTCTACAATGGGTTGAATGGAAATCTCAGGACTAGTATTGATGCAGCTTCGGGTGGAGCATTTATGGCAAAAAGTTATGAGGAGGCATATCAATTGATAGAGACAATGGTAGCTAACAACTACCAGTGGCCCACTACAAGAATGATACAGGCGAAGGTAGCTGGAGTATTAGAGTTAGATGGAGTGACGGCACAAGCAGTACAGGTTTCAGCGCTCTCTAAGAAGGTGGATGCTTTGTCAGGGGTACAGACTCAGTAGGTTGCAGTTATTTGTGAATTTTTCACGGGTGAACATCCTACATAAAAATGTGCAATCAACCAAGCGTCAGTGCAATTTGTGGGTAGCTACAACAGGATTCCACATATTATGTACCAGAATGCATACTATCCAGGGAATAGGAATCATCTTAAGTTTTCATGGAGCAATAATCAGCATCAGTAAGATCTATGACCATCTTATCCCCCAGGATTTCAGAATCAGCATCAACAACCAGCCCAACATCAAGAGAGGAAATCAGATTTAGAGGAGTTGTTGTCAAAGTATATAACGAATAATGAGGCAGCCATGAAATCACAAGCAGTAGCCATCAGTAATCTAGAAAATCAGATGGGACAAATTGCCTTAGCATTGAATAATAGACCACAAGGGACTCTACCAAGTGACACCGAAAGAAATCCGAAGGGAAATCACGAACAGTGTCAGGCAATCACTTTGAGAAGTGGAAAACATCTAGATGGAAGAAGTGTAGAAAATTCAGTTAGACCAGATGACAAAGTGGTCGAGGAAAAACAAGGTGAGGAAAAGCAAGTTGAGCAGACAAAGTTAGATGACAAGCCTGCTGTGTATCCTCCACCACCTTTTTAGTAGAGAGTCCAAAAGCATAAATTAGATAAGCAGTTCGCAAAATTTTTAGAAGTTTTTAAGAAACTTCAAATTAACAACCCTTTCACAGAAGCCCTAGAGCAAATGCCAAGTTATGAGAAATTTATGAAGGGTATTCTGTCTAGGAAAAAGAAGTTGGAAGATTTCGAAATAGTGTCATTAACAGAGGAGTGTAGTGCAATTTTACAGTGAAAATTGCCACCAAAGTTGAAAGATCCGGGAGTTTTACCATTCCACGCACAATTGGGAACACGGTGTTCAAAAAGTGTTTATGTGATTTGGAAGAAAGTGTAAACCTTATGCCATTATCAGTTTATACAGAATTAGGAATACCCGCTCCAAAGCCTACGAACATCTCATTGCAGTTGGCGGATAGGTCAGTCACGTACCCGAGAGGCATTGTGGAAGACATCTTGGTCAAGGTTGACAAATTTATATTCCCCACGGATTTCATAATTCTAGATTTTGAGGAAGATAAGAACATCCCAATTATCCTAGGGAAACCATTTTTTGCTACGGGTAGGACGCTCATCGATGTACAAAAAGGTGAATTAACTATGAGGGTCCAAGATCAAGAAGTAAAGTTTAATGTTTTCAAGGCCATGATATTCCCTATGGATGAAGAAGAGTGTTTTAGGATGGATATCATTGATCAGATAATTAGTGAAGACATGGGTAAAAGTTTGGCTAATGATCCATTGGAAACGACATTATTGGGAGATGAAGATTTAGATGATCCAGAGTTTGTGGATTATTTGCAGATGCTAGACTCCCTGCCACGAGTTAGAAGATTTAAAGCACCATTTGAACCATTGTACACGGAGGAAAGAACCACAACAAGAATGAAACCATCTTTGGAGGAACCACCTGCTCTTGAGCTAAAACCACTACCTAAACACCTCAGGTATGCGTATTTAGGCAATTCTAATACTTTACCTGTTATTATTTCTGCTGCACTTAACGAATTACAGGAAAATAAGTTGTTGAGGGTTCTTAGATAACATAAATTAGCTATAGGATGGAAAATCGCAGATATCAAGGGGATCAACCCATCCTTTTGCATGCACAAAATTCTAAAGGAAGAGGATGCGAAGCCAACGGTGGAGCAACAGAGACGACTCAACCCAATTATGAAGGAAGTTGTGAAGAAAAAATACTAAAATGGTTGGATACCGATATCATCTACCCAATTTCTGACAGTAAGTGGGTCAGTCTGGTGCAGTGTGTGCCAAAAAAAGGGAGGAATGACCGTGGTACAAAATGATGACAACGAGCTAATTTCGATGAGGACAGTGACTGGTTGGAGGGTTTGCATGGATTACAGGAAATTGAATAAGGCAACCTGTAAAGATCATTTTCCTTTGCCTTTTATTGACCAGATGTTGGATAGATTAACGGGCCATGAATTTTACTGCTTATTGGATGGGTATTCGAGGTATAATCAGATAGTCATTGCTCTTGAAGATTAAGAGAAGATAACTTTCACGTGCCCATACAACACATTTGCATTCAGAAGAATGACCTTCAGCTTGTGTAATGAACCCGATACCTTCCAACGGTGTATGATGGCCATCTTTTCGGACATGGTGGAGAAAAATGTGGAAGTCTTCATGGAGGACTTTTTTGTCTATGGAGACGATTTTGATGCATGTTTGGAGAACTTGGTGATGGTGTTAAAGAGATGCACATAAACAAATTTGGTACTTAACTGGGAAAAGTGCCACTTCATGGTTGAGGAAGGAATAATTTTGGGTCATAAGGTTTCAACAAAAGGATTAGAGGTTGATAGAGCAAAGCTGGAGACGATTGAAAACCTTCCACCACCAACTTCAGTTAAGAGAATACGCAATTTTTTGGGACATGTCAGGTTCTATAGGAGATTTATAAAAGATCTCTCTAAGATTATAAAATCACTGTGTAGTCTTTTAGAGAAGGATTCAGTTTTTAAGTTTGATGAGGGTTGTAGGTTAGCATTCGAGTTATTAAAGAAGAAATTGACTACAACTCCAGTTATCATCGCACCGGATTGGACAATGTCGTTTGGGTTAATGTATAATGCAAGTGACTATGCAGTTGGGGCTGTCTTGGGTCAACGCCGAGAGAAGGTATTTCATGCCATTTACTATGCAAGTAAGACACTCATGAAGACCCAAATAAATTACACAACTACGGAAAAGGAATTACTTGCAGTAGTATATGCATTTGATAAATTCCTGGCATACTTGATCAAAACAAAGGTGGTAGTTTATAAAGATCACTCGGCTATTCGGTACTTAATTTTGAAAAAAGATGTTAAGCCATGCCTTATCAGATGGATTCTCCTTCTACAAGAATTTAACTTGGAAATAAAAGATAGAAAGGGGACGAAAAATCAAGTTGCAGATCATTTATCGAGGCTGGAAAATCAGGGCAAAGATGAAGAGGATAAATGTGTAATCAATGATTTATTTCCTTATCTAGTGAGCAATATACTTCCTCATGATCTTACACGTCGGCAGAAAAAAAAATTCCTACATGAACCATACCTATTTAAACAGTGCACCTACAAGATGATTAGAAGGTGTATGCCCTATAACGAGGTGAATAATATTTTGCATGAGTTTCATTCGTCTGCATACGGGGGACATTACGGTAGTGAGAGAACAACAACGAAAGTTCTTCAAGCCGGATTTTATTGGCCTACATTATTTAAAGATTCCCACCAGTTCGTAAAAAGTTGTGATAGATGTCAAAGGGTGGGCAACATATCGAAAAGGAATGAGATGCCACTACAAACAATCTTAGAAGTTGAGATTTCTGATGTATGGGGCATGGATTTCATGGGACCATTCCCTTCCTCATTTAATAATTAGTACATATTGCTTGCGGTTGACTATGTATCAAAATGGGTTGAAGTCGTAGCACTCCCAACTAACGATGCCAAAGTGGTTCTTAAATTCTTGCAAAAGAATAATTTTACAAGATTTGGCACACCAAGAGCTATTATAAGTGATGAAGGTAGTCACTTCTGCAATAGATTATTTGCAACTCTCTTGGCGAAGTATGGGGTCAACCATAAGGTGGCGACGACATATCATCCCCAAACAAGTGGGCAAGCTAAAGTTTCAAACAGGGACGTGAAGAGAATCTTGGAAAAGGTGGTAAACCCGAATAGGAAGGACTGGTCTCTCAGGTTGGATGATGCACTATGGGCCTACAGAACTACGTACAAAACACCAATTGGTATGTCACCATATCAATTGGTCTATAGGAAAGCATGTCACCTGCCTGTGAAGTTACAACACAAAGCCTACTGGGCTATTGAGAAACTTAACTTTGATCAAGCAGCTATGGGTGAAAAGAGACTAATTCAGCTAAATGAGCTCGATGAATTCAAACTTAAAGCTTATGAGAACTCGAAGTTATACAAAGAAAATGTCAAGAAATGGCACGACCAGAAAATCATGCAAAGAACGTTCGAGTTGGGGCAATCAGTACTACTGTTCAACTCAAGGTTGAGGTTGTTCCCAGGGAAGCTAAAATCATGATGGTCAGGTCCATTTACCATCAACAGAGTTTTCTCACATGGCGCCATTGAACTCTACAGTAGGAATCCATTGGAAACGTTCAAGGTCAACGGTCAAAGGCTAAAGCATTATTGGGGTGGCGATTCCAATACGGATGTCATCGCAATCACATTAGCCGACGTACTGTAAACAGGGAGTAGTCAGGCTGAACGACTTAAAATTAAGCGCTAATTGGGGGGCAACCCAATCGTACATTTATTCATTGTATTTTTATCCATGCTAGTTAGATTATAGTTTAGAATAATAATTAGGATATAATAAGTTCATTATGTAGTTATTTAGTTGTATTGTTTTAGATAATCTAATCTCTCGTGCTTAATTTGCACAAGATCTAATGATACTTATGTTTTCATAATGAGCAGGTACTTTAGGAGCTAATAGATACATTAAGGAGCTAATAGATGCATTAAGGAGATAATAGTTGTATTTAGGAAGAAATAACAAGCAAAACAGAGGCCATTTCCAGAACACATGCCCGCTGGGGTGGGGGTCTCCCATTCTTGTTAACAGTAAGCATGCCCACCGGGGCAGGGTCCCTAAAGCACAACACCCCCGTCGGGGCGAGGCTCCTAAGTCCATTAACAGGAAGCATGCCCACCGGGGCGGGCTTATAAGACATAGTACCCCCCGCCGGGGCGGGGGTTCTGAAGTTGAACCAATACTTTTTGACAATTACATCAAGTTTGCCACTACTACTTCTTCCTCAACAAAAACTCCCACTCCCATCCATATTCTCCACTCTCTACCCACGTTTTGGAAATTGACTCTCCATCACCCCACTCAATTAAACTACCCACTACTTAAATCCACTACTCCACTTCACAACTCTATACATCATTCCATCTCTATAAACCCCCCCCCCCTCACCAAACCAATCCTTCATCCCACACACTAACAACATCAATTTACACTACTCAGAAGTTCAAGGTTAGAGTTGAGCAAATTTTTTCAGCCAATTCAGAGATACACTAAGAGAGATTATCTTATCTTCTAATTCCTCACTTTCTATCACCATAGTTGACATAAATTCATCAAGTTTGGGGGGATAAAACGTTGTGCACACCAAGTGTTCGATAAATTACGAAAGTGAAGTTTGGGGGGAATATTATTGTTAAAGATTCCTGATTTCAATTTAATGGTGTCTAAACCCACATCAAAGAGGCAACATAGAGATATTTCTGGAACCACACCACAATCACGAACCTTCAACCGACACAAATTCATAAGTGTCGCCGCCGCCGACCGTTACGATTACATGGTGTCAAAAGCTCTCACGCCGGAGCGGGGGTTGGTACCGGACCATATCGACGGTGAAATGAAGCAGCAGATATATCAGAAAGGATGGAATAAGTTCACGGCAGAACCCGAGGCTGCAGTTGTAAGTGTGGTCAAAGAATTTTATGCTAACGTCGAGGACAAGGCCCCTTTTAACGCTTTTGTACGGGGAAGATTAGTCCCTTTTAGTGCCGATGCCATCAACACATACTACTAATTACGAGTGCCTAGACATTGCCAGTATGCTCATTTACGTGATCATGATCCAGATTATAAGGTTATTATAAAGGAAATGACAAAACCGGGTACCACATGGATCAAAGCTCATAAAGGACGCACTGTTTTTCACAGCAAGGATCTCAGTAGGTATGGCAAGATATGGTATGCATTCTTGTACGCCAAGTTATTTCCATCCACACACACATCAAATATGACCAAGGAGAAAGCACTGCTCTTGTATGCCATTGTACAAGATTTCATCATCAACGTAGGGGCTATAATCAGTTTTTCAATCCGACGATGCTTACGAGGACCATTCTCGGGTGGCTTGCCATACCCATCACTTATTTGTGGGTTGTGTAGGCAAGCGGGAGTTAGATGGTCTAATGATGAGATCACTCAAATTCCACTTCAAACACTAGATTCAAGAATGATTACCCGATATGCGGTCTAGCCCGAAGGCGAGTCGCATCCTCGAGGATTAAGCTTTATATTTCCTTCAGCATCGGAGGATGAGGCTGACGCTTCCAACAGCTCGGAAGAGGAAGAGTTCCAGGGGGCTACACCAATTGGGGAGGAAGGAACAGAGGCAACACCACAGCCTAAGGCCATATCTATCCCTCAGTTCCTCAACTTTCAACGACAAGTGGATGAGCAAAATAAGATAGCACGAAGAGAGATGCGGCGACTCGCAGCGAGGCAAGACCACATGTTTGAAGCCATGAACCTATCATTTGCCTCATTGAACGTGACGCTCCAAAGCTTCAATCCCAATGCTTAATTCTTATACCATCAGCCAGCCCTAATGCCAAGGTTTCCACCAAGTGACTCTGATGAAGAAGAACACACACCACCACCCCAAGCTTAAGTGATTACAAGGAAGTCCTCATATTCTTTATTGATATATCTATACAATGAGGGCATTGTAATTTTTAAGTTTTGGGGATTTAATTTCATTGCATTTCATGTTTGCATATTTAACTTCATTAGCTAGGTTTGCATATGTTAGTTCATTGTTTAGTTTTAGGATTATTAATTATTGCATTCATGTAATCATGTAGTTGTATAGTAGCTTAGGATCATAAATAGTTCTTATTTATTTATTATTATTATTGCATTCATGTTATGTTTACCATATATATATATATAATTATTTAAGTATTGTGTTAATTTGCATATGTCTAGTAGTTATTGTAGTTCATTTTATTTTGGCCAATGATGAGATTGGGATTAAGTAGACAAGTACGGTACTGAGTATTAGAGCCTTGATGTAGTTTCTGTTATGAATTGGATCTTGTGCTTGTTTAAAACTGGTATAAAAAGGGTAGCATGTTAATAACACATGTGTCGACTGATTAGTTCAAATTGATACATAAGAAATTTCTAAAGGATATTGTTAGTTTAAATGAAAGAATAACGAGGATAAACAGTGAAGACGAAGAATTAGGCAAGAACCTAAGTTTGGGGGAAAAAGTGGGGTATATAAGCTTCTAAAAAATAGAAGTGAAAAATTGAGTCTTGTGGTGGGTTGAGAAGAATCATGAAAAGCACTCCCCATAAACACAGGCGTGAGATGGAGCGTAAAATGCACTCACTATCTATGAATTTTTTTTAAAAGGAATAAAACGGGAATTAAGAACAAAAAACCCTCGTAATTAGAAACAAAGAAAAGAAAGTATAAGTACCCTATTTGGACCCTTAATATTGGTAATTGTTTGATTTTAGTTGGATCTCGTCTGTTTTTGAAATTCTTGAGTTTTAACTGTATGATGCCTCCAAAGAGATTTGTTATGTATTAAATTTGAATTTGTATCATTTAGGATGGATGTTAAGCACACACACTATACCAGTAATAACAGTGTAAGATTCAATGATTAGTGAGGGATTATTGATTAGCTTTGATATGACGTGTCGTCGTGTTTACTTGATTTCTCTTAGGCCAGTTAAATAATTTTGATTCTATAATGACTGCTGGATGCGTAGGCATATAGGTTAGATGTATTACATCATCATTGCATTGCATTGCATAGTATGATTAGTTTTTTTTGTGCTCGAGGACTAGTACAGTTTAAGTTTGGGGGATTTTGATAAGTAGGTTTTATACCCACGAATCGGTTCCTAATTCAAGCTTAATCAGTGTTAATTCCTTGCTTTTATGTTTATTTTTACTTGTTTATTATTATTTCGTGTGTAGGTTTGGTGGTGTTGCAAGTTATCAAAAAGGGAGGATTTAAGGTGCATTGTGGCAAGCAAAGGAGCAAAACAATGTCAATTACAAGAGCCATGCCCGTCGGGGCGGGCATTTTTAAGCTTTACACCCCCGTCGGGGTAGGGGGTCCAAAGTCAGGAGACAGAACACTAGCCCACCGAGGCAGGCCCTTTACAAGGCTAAACCCTCGCCAGGGCGGGGGGTACGAAAAAAAGGATAGTTTCCTATTGCTTTTAGAATGCTACTGCAACATAAAGACTAGTGTTTGGCTTGAGTTGGAACTCATTTTGACAAGGAATTAGAGTCAGATTACATGTTTTGGCTAGATATATTACAACAAACATAATAGCATAGAAAAAAGGCAATTAATAGAGAAGAATACAGATTTTTAGAGCAAAGCATTGGAGGAAGATAATTGAAGGATTTTTTGTATCAATTACGAATTGGGCTGAAGAAAAGGGTGGTTCTGGATTTATTCTTTTATTTTTGTTTATTTGTAATTGAAAGGATGCTATATATCTTTAATGTGTTCAGTGTTTATTTCATTTATGATGAACTAAATCACTTTTTAGGCTTATGATGGATCTTTAAGTGGAACAATGGTTATGTAACTTTGATTTTTAGTTTAATAAGTTATTCCTCAGTTTATCTATATTAATTTGAGCTTGAATTTATGAATTATCTTATCAACAATTCTTTGTGGACTTGTATGAATTCGAGAGAGAAAGTACGAGTATATACTTAGTTAATATATCATGTGTTCTTGAATTTTGTGAATGAACATAATCTTGATGAATGTTAGGGTAGAGATATGCTTAACATCGCATGTAATCGAATAGAGAACTTAAACTTAAACCTTCTTTGATTGTAATTCACATAGAGATATAGTGAGTTAATTAAGGTGTTTAACTTAATTCTATCTAAATTGTGGATTTAAGTTAATTTGGTGTTAGTGCATCGAGAGGTGGCTAATTCTACTTTAGTGTTCTTGATTAATAAGCTGGGATAGTAAATTAAACTGGAATAAAGGATAATAATCAGAGTAAAGCTTAGGGTGAAGTTGTAAGCCTAATTCTCTAATATTTGTTTAGAAATTCAGTTTTTGAGATTTGTGATTGTTTTGTGATCTTAGTATTCTTAATAATTTTAGTTTTTATAATTTTAATCATTAATTTGGATAGTTTAATAAAATTGGGATTAATAGGAAACTGGTAATTGTGAGGTTGAAATTCTTACTAATTTCTCTGTGGGAACGATACTCCACTTACTATTATATTATTTGTTGACCGCGTATACTTGCGTGTTGTGCGTATATAGATTTTACCCAACAAGGGTCGACATCCTACCATGGTCAAATTTTGTGATATAGCCCATATATACATCAAAAGACTTTACTATGTCTCCCACAGCATTAACTATAGGGGTAACAGTTGTAATTGTCATAAATAATTTTAAATATTAGGTAGTTAGTAAAATGATTTATTTAACTAACATATATATAATAAATTATAGGATCATTTTCAAAAGTTCCGGGACCAACGTGTAACTGAGTTACAGGTTGTTATGGGAGATTTTAAGTCGTTGGATTCCACCATCCCTTTACCCGAGATTAGCTTATCTCAGGATGTGGAGATGACAATTAATTTTGATCACGTCTCATGATCTTCTAGTAGCACTACCAACAGGTATCGAGTGCTAGGTCAGCCAAGGGTACCAACATATATATACATTACTTGGATGTATTCATTTTATTGTGTTTCTCATTATTTTATAATTTATATCGCTTCATAAATTATTAGTAAAGATATTTTTATTTTTTTCGCATGTTTTAGCCAGCATCATCATTCGAGAGCATGTATGTTGGACCATCTCATACGAGCGCTAGCTTGTATAAAGAGTTATTCCATAAAGTTATGACAATGGTGTTGGAGACGTTTGGTACGAATCCTATATTCTTTCGGTAGGAATACTTGCCTAGTCGTGCTCGCCTGCATCAGCTTGCTCAAGACATTGCAGCAGGGGTCAATCCCTTTAGAGCAGTTATTTGCTATGATACGCGATGAGTTGGTATGGATGGTGGTTACCCTACTATTGGAAGCTTTTGGGCTGATGCTGAGTCAGCCCCCAACTACTCAGGTATTTTATTCATTTTAAATTGTATATTCTACATGTTACTTAATTATCATTAATTGTTTCTTTAATTCTCATTTATGTTTACTAATAGTTTATATTTTTATTTGTAACACAAGGTGGTGCGAAGCCAAGCGGGATGACAATGATGAGCGGGGGATAATGGTGATGATTTTCAAACACGGGAACAACACCGTCGACCATCGCCCGATGATAGCGATAGATAGTTATAGTTATACTTAATTATGTTGTTGTAGTTAAACTTACTTTACATTGTACATCATTGCTGATTACAATTTTAGTTTAACTTATATTTGTTGTACATCATAATTTAGTTTATATTTGTCTCTTTCTTAGCTGAACTACTGTTATTGAAATATATATTTATGCGTTGTTTGGAAGATTAGCCATTTTAAGGTGTCAAAAGGTAGTTACATTTATGTGTGTGTTATTGTTGAGAATTGTTTGGAAGATTAGTCATTTTGTCGTGTATGTTGGTTATTGTAATTTATATGTGTATGTTATTGTTGGGAGAAACTAGTTGAAAACAGGTACATGTACAAATTGTGGTTTAAAAACCTAGACATTGTAAAAACGAAAAAAAATATTTTAAAAAATAATATTTCTAACAGAATAAGCTAATTCCTATAGAATTTTCGTCAAAAATAATTTTTCCATATTCAATTAAAAACAAACACATGGCAAGATATTTCTGACAGAAAATTCGGTCGGAATTAATTTCCATCGAAACTATTGTATTGTCGACGGAAATTCTGTCGAGAAAAAGTTGTTTGAAGTAGTGGGACTTTAGCAATTTCAGGACCAAACTCAAACAGTACCCCAACGAAAGCAACTCCGAGGGTCTACAACATGACGGTCTAGGATACGGTGGCAGCCGGAAACAGAACTCCAGGTGCTATGTGAATCACTTATATATCTTATATGTTTTCCTATATATATATATATATATATATATATATATATATATATATATATATATATATATATATAGTAGATGATTTTATTTTGAGTTCTTTTAGAAATCAAATTTCTGCCTAATCAGAGTATTATGAAGAATAGTTAAATATTAGTTCGATCAAGTATGATCGAGGTCTATGTGCAGTGATTATATGCTATGTACCCTTCTGCATATGAGTTTTTAAAGTGGTGATTACGGGGACGGAATCCTTATAAGGGAGGGTGAATGTAATAACCCGAGATTTCCTATATAAAATAAATAAGAAATTTTGCGTATAAAATTTTTTTTATTTAATGATGAGAATAAGTGAACAATAAATACGAATATATTTATTACTTGAAAATTTGAAATAATTTTGGAATAATTAATTACCACAAAACTATATTGTTATGGTAATTAATTTCTGTAAGCCGAAATGTTTTTATTAATTATTTTCCATGAAAACATGATTGGAAATAATATATGAAGTGATAATTAGATTTATATAATAAATATTTTGTTATATGAATTGTTCAGAATATTAAAGTTAATTATTTTAACTTGATTATTGATGCTGTGTACGAAGAATAAGTCAGATTTGAGATCCAAACCCTGGATTGGGATTGTGATCAAGAGATGAGAATAATAATATAATATTATTGATATAATGATTTTACAGTACCATAAATATATACTGTGTATGTGCGGACAGATAATATTGTGCAATGACTGTTAATTAGGTCATAGCATATTACCGTGCTGTGAAACCCTAATTATTAAACTCAGTTAGGAGATATGACTGAGTAGTGACTTTGTATATGAAGGTTACTGTGTATAAGATATCGGTAATTAGAAGAAAACCATAATTATTGTTGTATGTCGATAATTAGGACAAACCCTAATTATTACAACCCTAATTTTGACAAACTCAATTCCGACTGATATATATTCGACTGAATAAAATTATTTCCGATAAAATATTCTGTCAAAAATAAATCTTTTTCTTGTAGTCGTACAATTAATTAGTCCTGCATGCATCAAAACTTATGAAATATTTTAATATGTATATAATAATAATTATTATTAATATACTAACTTCAGTGACAACCTTTTACTAGAGTGATATATTAAGATGATCCATACCATATATATTGGCTAAACAGTGACTAGATTAAAAATTTGAACCGAGATTTTACATATGTAGAGCATATATATAAAGAGATTATTTTTTATTATCCCTACTTCTTGGGGGATTACAAGGAAAGGTAAAGCTGAAAGTATGTGTGTTTTGCAGTACCACTAGTAATTCAAGGAAAACTTTTTGCGCCAATAATTCTAGCACACCCGAGACTAAGAGGCCAGGTCATTCATTAATATAAAACCCCAAGAGAAGCCAAAGTTGACAGAGCTCAAAGCCAGACGTTGGTAGCTAGCTAGATGCTATGTATACATAGGCTATACTATACTATGCAGAATGGTACATAGTCAGTTAAAGTGAGTACTGGCCAGAGAGCATATATGTCTGTATATAATCTGTATGTATCTATCGAAGTTTGGAATTAATATTTTAGGAGAGAGAAAAAAGAAGAAGAAGAAGAAAGTTTTAGGAAGGAGAAGAAGAAGTGAAATTAGTGACGTCTGCACAACAGGCTTTAAAATCCTATCACATAGTTCGATGTATGCTTTACCTTATACTACTGCATTATCTGATGAAAAAAACAGGAGTTTTTAGGTTTAGGAGGAGTAGAAAAATGATTATGGAAGAGAGAAGGGGTTGGACAAATTGGAAAGAAGACACTAGTTTGATGTGAACTTGTGAAGTGAAACCACCTTCTCTCTAATTCTCATTCCAAATTTCTTTTATGTTACTGTATATATTATTAATTCTATACTTATCAGTTGGTTTTTGTGTACTGAAAATCGATGAGGAGGATATAATATTTTACTACTAGTTTCATTACCAAACTGACCCTCCTTTAACCAAAGTTTTTAATTTTGGGTGTTATTAGATATCGCAATAAATTTATATTAATATCATTAAATAATAAGGTACGTGAATAATAGAATAAAAAAACACGTATCGATAACTGCAGTTCAATCAAATTCGTGATGAATTAGTTAATATATAAATCATTTCCCTTGTAATTTTTGTAAAAATTAAAAAAAAATTGTCAGTTATGAAGTAAAAATATTTACGAGTTTGAACACGAGGTTGGATTAGTTGTTCTATTTCCTTTAGGTTTGGACTATAAATTTAGTTTAAAAAAAGTTTATCGCTCATATAAGAAACTAATTGGTTGGGGGAGGGAGATGGGTTTCATTATTCCCGTACTTAATTGATCATTATACATGGTATAAGAGCGGCAACGGGGATCATTAGTTCACACATCCTGAGAATTGTGACTTACTAGACTTCTGTGATTTGATTGAAGTTGACAAGAAATCTCAGAGATTACAGTGGGAGAGATTGTGATACCGCAGTCCTACGAAATATTTTCCATTGCAAACTTCAAGAATATACTATTAATTGTATGTGTCTGAAGGCCCGGCGTAATAAAATACTCTCTATCTTCGTTTTAATAATCTGAAAATTAGAATGAATCTGAACTGTTTTAGTACTTTTCTGTCCAAATTTAAATTGGGTTCTATCTTATTATTGTAGATTTATTACTCCTATCCCTCGATTCTCAAAAAATGATTAAAATTAAAACATTTTTATCCACAAAGAAATGAGTTGAATGCACATAAAGTGAAGGGTAAAAATATCATTTGATGGAGTTTACTAATATACAAAAATAAAAGTAGTCACCATTTTATGTAATTTTGTAGGGTCTCTCTAAAGATAAATTTGAATTTTTTTTCTTTTTTCCTCTACTCTATACTCTTTTCTTAATGTATAAAAAATTGTACTTTGCTCATTCTTTTAAGGAGGGTGAAGTATTTTTCATATTTACCACCAAATATAATAAATTATTAATTTTAATAATAATGACGTGATAATAAAATTTTGAGAAAAATATATCAGAGCAAAAAAAATGACTATTTCTAGAATAGATCGAATAGCATTTTTTTTATTGACTTGCATGCATGTTAAATACAAAATACAAAGTCTCCCAAAGCCATACAAAGTATAAAAATTCAACAAAACGGTTCGTTAAATACCGGAAAGTATAATACGTATGAGTGATGAGTGATCAATGACAAGAAAAAAGAAAAGAGATTCTATTTAGAAAAAATATATAATAAAACAAAACAAAAGGTTGATTCTTTTGATGAGCAAAAAGAAATGACAAGTAAATAGAGCAGTAGAGATTTTTCCCAAAAAGAGAACAAAAAGGGTAGAAAGGGTGGCACAGTCAATTCCTTCTTATGTACGATTCCGAGTGGGTGTGCGCGGCCAAAATCAAAGTTTTAGAGAGAAAAGAGTGTCACGGGTATGTCTTGAAAAACCCTTAAAATTTCATAGTCCAAGACATACAGACACATATTCCCTTCTATTTTCTCTGTCTAAAAAACCACATTTCTAAGTTAATATAAAAATTAAAAACCCAACCCCCAATTTCACCCTAACTAATAATATACCTTTCCATTTCAAACTTTCTTACTCAAATAAGTAGAAGGAGAAAACAAGTGGTACTTCTAGCTAGCTAGTCCTTTGTGCTTGATCCTCTTCATCTTCTTCTTTAATGGCACTAATGCTGGAAAATTGTGAAGGCATATTGTTGTCATTAGAGTCTCATAAATCAGTGCCGGCGCCATTTCTCACCAAGACGTACCAACTCGTCGACGATCCGGCCACCGATCATATAGTCTCTTGGGGCGAAGACGACTCCACCTTCGTCGTTTGGCGGCCTCCTGAATTCGCCCGTGATCTTCTTCCTAATTACTTCAAGCATAACAACTTTTCCAGCTTCGTTCGCCAACTGAATACCTATGTATGTCTACATAAATACGATATATAAAAGTACTAACTTTATTTATATTATAAGATTCATAGCCAAAGTTCATCAAACAGTTGCCTCAATGGTTATGGAATGAATATAACAATGGCTAAAACTATGTCTATTTATAGAAAAAGATCCATAATCAAAGTTAGTTCCATTTGTTTGACATAATGTATTTCATGCTAATAGTTTATCAAACTGTTTGACAAATTAGTCTATAGCACTCAGATAGTCAAATAATTGGCACCGTGGTTGTGGAATGTAAAAACAATAGTTAAAATTAATTTTATTTAGAGAAAAAGATTCATAGTCAACGTTAGTTACATCTGTTTGTAGAATCTTAGTTCGTCAAACAGTTGACTATGTGGTTATGGAATGTATATAACAATGGTTTACTGATTTGGGTTTTTTGTGATTATATTAGGGTTTTAGAAAGATTGTACCAGACAGGTGGGAATTTGCGAACGAGTTCTTTAAAAAAGGAGAGAAGCATTTACTCTGTGAGATCCACCGGAGAAAAACATCTCAGACCCAAGTAGCCCTCAACCACCACCACCATTCTCAAATGGGTATCCACCACCCGGGTTTCTTTCCATACTCCAACCGAGTCAGCATCTCGCCGCCAGACTCAGACGACCAAGCCAATAATTGGTCTTGCGACTCACCGCCGCATCTCTCTTCTTCCCCAACCGGCGGCACCGTCAACATCTACAAGAACTCAGTGACGGCGCTGTCGGAGGATAACGAGAGACTCCGGCGGAGCAATAATATGCTGATGTCAGAGCTAGCCCACATGAGGAAGCTGTATAATGACATTATATATTTTGTTCAGAATCATGTCAAGCCTGTGGCGCCTAGTAATTCTTACCCTTCTTCAATTATTTTATCAAACACCTTACCTGCAACAACTACTGTTACTGGTAATCATGGTTCAATGGTGCAGCAAAAGCCTGAAAATAGTCAGCAATTTATTGGGTATCAAAATCATCATCAGGGTAATAACCCTAAACAAGGTAATGAAGGAACAAAGCTATTTGGGGTTCCCATTCAGTGCTCTAAGAAAAGAGTAAACCCTATGGAGATCATAAGTACTAACAAGGAAAGATTGGTGTTGGAAAATGATGATCTTGGGTTGAATCTTATGCCCCCTTCTCAGTGTTAGTTTTCTTTTTTTTTTTCTTATACCCATTTAAGAAATCCGAGTTTTTTATTAAAAAAAATTAATTGCTTTTATTTTCTTACTTTTGTTGTTTATTTGTGACTGTTTGTGAGTTTATGTAGTGTGTAAATATAAGTTTAGAGTTGAGAAATGCATGTGGGTTTTGGTTAAAGAGAAGATCAAACCACAAGTTTAAATTAACAATATTTTCTCTCTCTCTCTCTCTCATCTTTTTTTGTTCTTTCTTTCTGGTCATTGTATGTGAATGTTTCAGTTGCATTCATTAATGAGGAAGAAAGAGATTTCTTTTCCAGTTGTATATGGGAGGAAACTTACAAGGGGTTTGTTTCAGCGTACTGCTGGTTTCATGACAAGTTTTCTCTGGGTTATTTACAGATCAATGCATTAAGGGCTTTGATACCTATAAGGTACAACAACGTGTATATATATATATATACCAATGAAATTAATTAGCAGTATTTTGTCTTAAATAATATAGACTCCCTGAGACTCCCTGTTGTAAAGATGATGAGTGAGAAATGATTATTTATATTAATTTTTTATAATTATAGATCATTTTATAGTATAATTAATTTATTTTTAATTTTATTAATTATATTTTTGATAATTAATTATAAATTTAAATAAAAAGATAATATTATATAATCAATTTTTTTTAAATATCGAATGACTTTAAAAATAGTAATAAATCGTCCATAAGATTAAATTAATTGTATACTAAGTTAACACCGGTAGTGACTATATATATTTTATTCTATTATACCCAAAAGAAAAATAGTAACAGCTGACACCAACTGATTTTTCTTTGTTTCCTCAAATATACAAATAACAATGTCATTATTTATGAAATTATCACCGTTATTTTGACGAAGAAAAAGGAAGGGCATCATTACAGCTAGTGATTAAGGTTATGATCTCAATATTCATTTGAACAATAAAAAACAAACAGATGAAGACAAAAGACAAGTTAAAGAATATGAAAAACAAGATTGGTTGTTCCAAGGAAAACGAAATGTGGTATAGTAGATCTAGTAGGTAGAGAGTAGTGGAAGAAGAAGAAGAAGAAGAAGAAGAAGAAGAAGAAGCAAGGGCGGAGCAAGGAAAAAAATTTCGTCTTGGGTTATAAAATTGGAATAAAAATTAAAAATTGGAGTAAGGGACCAGAACAGCGGCGTTCTATCTCAGTGCTAGACTTTTGCCCAGAATTCTCAATTCGTAGCCCCTAATAATTTTCTAACTCAGCCTATACACATCCAATTGGAACCAATTTTTAACATGTTATTGAAGGTATGACATATTATTTTTAAAAAATATATACCAGTCCAAATAAATGTTTCACACAAGTTCTATATGAGCTCAAAATTGCTCAGCTACATCAGTTTTCTAACTAAACCAAAATTACTCAATTCATTTAAACTTACTTCTAAACAATTTCTAATTCAGTTAAGCCACTTGAGATACATATATTTTATAAACATAAGCTTTCTTGCTTACAATAATATCAAGTTTTCACTATTAGTTTCACCTGAAAACCAAAAGCAATTAATAAAAGTTTGAAGTAGTTTAGAGAGAAGGAAAATATATGGAATGGGCGGATAACAATTAACATGGGACATGTGATGTAAAGGAACATGACTTATGAAAATTAGGTTGGGCTATTGAGATATATAAATACTAAATATTTATCAAAAAGTCCACCCGGACTAGAGCCCACCCTAGCCCCTACATAGCTCTGCCAGTGAGAAGAAGAAAGAAAAGACTAATTTTAGGGGGATATTTTTTGTTGACATTGTTAGGATATTTTTTTTTTTGGTTTTTTTTTTGTAGTACTTCTCAAAAATATATAATATTTATTTCAAATTAAATTTTTATAAAAAATAGTGTTTTAGGTATAATTTGAATACATACAAGAAATAGTTTGTATAACCCTGTTTTTTCTCTGTATCCAAATTACACCTAAAATATTATTTTAAAAAAATTCAATTGAAATAAATACTATATATTTTTTGAGAGGTACTACAAAAAAAACCAAAAAAAAAATATCGCTAACAATGTCAACAAAAAATATCCCCTAGAAGGACTCGAAAGAAAATATTCTAACTGAAAAATGTGGATTGTGTAAAGAAACGCTTCTATCAAGGCTCTACTTCTAAGAAAACCAAACCTTTGCCTTTTCCTAAATTAAGTATCTGATCAATATCTACTACAGATATTACTTGGGTTATATTTGTTTATAAAAAATATGTTTGAAATTAAATTATATATTTGTTTTAATTTAATATTATTTAATTTTAACTATTTAATTCTTTTACGTGAAATTATTAGTTTTATAAAGTCGTTTAATAACTTAAAATTAGGGAATTATCAATCTTACATTCATGAAGAAATTATATAATCTCCCATAAATAACTTTAAAAATGACAAAAAATAATCCATAGAACTATTTAAAGGATTATTAATTTCACATCATGAAATAAAATAATTCAAAAT
The DNA here is from genome assembly GCA_020205505.1 of Panax japonicus. NCBI lineage: Eukaryota > Viridiplantae > Streptophyta > Magnoliopsida > Apiales > Araliaceae > Panax > Panax japonicus. The sequence continues at coordinate 67,627,916 of CM035092.1, forward strand.
AGTGTTAAATTAATATAAATAATTTAATTTCAAATATATTTTTTTACAAACAAACATGACCTAGTAACTAGTACGTAGTTTATACAAGCATGCAACACTTTTGTCAATAGATGGAGTATTTATTTTTGTGTAGGGAGTTACTAAATGATTTAGTATTTGATACTTTTTATATTCAGTTTAGTTGTTACACGTTAACCACATGCAAGTTCATAATTTTACTTACATTTATTATAACAAATTTTCCATGTTTGCCCAGAAATAGAACCATATACGATTAAAATAGCTGATACAACTTTTACTACAACAAATACAATTAATGAACTTACAAATAATTAAGAGTATGACTACTTAATCAAATCCAAAATACTATAAACCAATCTACTTTAATTGCTTTGCTTGTTCCTTTAATTGATCTATTATCCCCTTACAAGTAAAGTTCTACATACAATTTGACTATTTACTTTTCCACTATGTGGCTTTTCCTTTTTTAGTGTTTTTATGAAAGTGTGGCGTATTGAAAATGTGATGCACTCAAATTCAGACATTCATATCTCAAATTTGGTACGTCATATGCTAATTCTATTAACAAATCAAAATCTCACATAATGAAATAATAAAATAATTTACATGATCATAACATAAATATTCCCGTCCCAAAGTCTCGTAACCGTTACTACAACATTACATAACTTAAATTTAAACATAACTTAGTACATCATAATACATAAGTCTTAATACAACATAATAATATTAAATTCCTAGCGCAAAGGAACAAAGCTATTTCGTAGCCTTGCCATTACCCTTACCCTTGTCCTTGCCTGAGGGTTCGCCGCATTCTGCCTTAACTGAAAGTTTTAGGCAAAGTAAGAATGAGCAACAAATTGTCCTAGCAAGTAATATAGCAATAAGGGTGAACAGTTATAAAGTTCAAATTTTAAGGGTATAACAATGAATAATAGTTTAGGAATTATCAATAATTCTCAATAGGTGTCGATCGCTATGGACTAAAAGATATCAACAAGATTCAAAGATTTAATCATTTCAAGATTCAAGAATAATGAACACTGAGCAGTCACTAGAGACTAAGAACTCCTGCTAGAATTAACAGCATTATACTGAAAATCAAATAAAAATCAAGTACAACAGGTGATCAGCCTAAAGTACCCTATGTTATGCATAACATTTAAATATGTTAGTATGTGCGCAGGTCGGTTCCCCGACAATTATATAATTTTTCCTTCAATGAGGGTTGTTCATCTCAGTAGATTTATAAGAGCCCGCACCAAGACAATTGGTTTGGATAACTTTCTAACACATGATATTAGTCTAGCCGAATCAATGGCTTAGACAACTTTTATAATTCATTTAGGAACGATAAGTTCAATGCTTGCAACAACATCAAGATATAAAATTCATTTCTAAATAGTAATAGATATTTGCTCGATGTAAATATGGTCGATATGACAACAATTCGGATTTATACAATATGGAAAATGAAAAGAGTTAGAGAACTTACATTCAATATGAAAATCAAATGAAGTTAGAGAACTTGCCTTAAGCGTAGTTTACCAACTCTATAGCTTATCAACACTTTAAAATCCTATTGTAACGTAATTATGTATACAACATATTTATTAGTTACTCAACTCTATAAGTCAATAATTAATCTCATATATGTTCGATCACATAAGTCAATGACATACATTTATTCCTATCTTAGTAACGTAAATGGAATGTCACATTAGTATGTTATCACACCGTGTAGCTATATAATCACCATTTACTTAGCTTGTAGAAAAGTATTAAGAAAGTTTGTAAAAATCTTTAGATTCTTGGTTTCATATAGTCATTATGTGCTAGAAATCTTTAAACATCATGGTAATCATGTATTATGACTGAAAGCAGTATAATATAAATGGTACAAGTTTACAGATTACAAATAAAATCATCAGACAAAACTGCAGGAGGGAGCAGTTGCGCCCTGGTTAAGCTTAGGGATGGTGCAGCTGTGTTGTCCCCTATCCAGACCAGAGTTGAGCTTTGCTCTTCCTAGTGTTGTCTCATTCATTAGCATACATATAGCATATATGCATGTACAAGGGGTCTTGGATTTCTAAGATCATTTCAAGTTCATCTATACATATTATGGTTTTAGTTTAGAATTTCTAATGAATTAAGGCCAAAGAAGTCCATGAAATCACGAGGCCAACTATATTAACCACCTATTCATGTAAGAAGGTTATACACTCTGTAATATGCATGCTCGCATGTGTTCACATCATTTACACATAGTTAATATTGTCCATCTTTTAAAAACTTATATAACATCATCCTTGAACGATCTTCTGTTACGTCATACTAGATGGATGCACATATAGGTCATGTTTAGGGTATTAGTATGCAATCCTATACGTTTAGAATCTGAACAAGACAACGTTTATGGTACTTAGTTTGCAAAATGTCTGATCAGTCAGTCTTTAGAAATCATTTTAAACCGAGTTAAAGCAACTTAGTACATACGAAGCATCTTAGAATAACATTTCATGCATAGTTAGACCATATACACACGCTCACAAAGTCAGAACTAAGACATTATTAGTTTCATCAAAGTTCGTTTTTTAAAATCCAAGTCTTCTTTAGAAAACGCATACTAAAGCAAGTTAGGGTACTCATGATATGCAAAGGAATCTAGAATCACAAATTAGGTCTATTTTATACATGTCTAAGTCGTATTATCATGATAGAACTACGTCCACATTACATCAAAAGTCAAGAATCAAGATTGGTGCACAGCGCAGCTGCGCCGTTCTGAACTGCAGGGAGCGCGCATCTGCGCCCTACCCTGGACAGTCCAGAAAAGCCTCTGCTTCGGCAGAAATCAAACCATACACAGAATTTATTTACATAATAAGTTTAAACTTCTGCCACATTGTTTCTTAACATGTATATAAACCTCATAAACACATTGATAACAATTTTTAATCAAGTTCACAAGAATTCATGAGAATTTTTACAATCTACCAAATTTGGAACTAAGAGCATAAAATAAGAAATTTACCTTCTAAGATGTTAAATTACTACTCTCTGCAATCCCAGATTCCTTCTTACTCAACAAAAAAACTCACACTCTCAACTTAGAGTTTATCAGACAAATCACAGCAACAAGAAAATGAAGAATGGAGCTGCTATTTATAGAAGATTGGTTGTCTAGTTAATGGCTTTGCTCAAAGGTTAGAATTCATGAGGTAGAAAAAGAAACCAATGGTTATTAGATAGTTGCTCAACCACTTCTTCCACAGCCATCTCTAGCCATCATCACCCAGCTTGTAGTCACTGTTCCTAGCTTTGCATTTTACGTAAAGGAGAGTGTAGGCATTGTTTGGGCCAACTGATTTGGGACAAAGTTTTATAACACTCAGAATTTAGTTCCAATGTGCTTAGTTTAGTTCCCTTTTAGTTCCCTCATGTGATTTTAATGTACTAATGTTACTACATAATGAAAAGTTAGGGATTATATATTTACCCATATCATATAATCCATTTACATTGAGTTTTCATAAAATAACATTTAATTTAAATAAAGTAATGCAGTAGGGTATTATTTACTCAACATTCTTCATAACATTATTATTACACTTACACTTCAATATTATAATGACATTCAATATTAAATTTTAATTTTCTAAAATTTAACTTCCTCACGAATTTTTGAGATGCACAATTAATTAATTCTTTATGTATTAGAATGTCACACATAATTCTATTTTGCTACTTAGTACTTCATGTGACGCCCCCAAAATAGGTATACATCACCCATCTTGAGTCACCAAATACATGGTACAAAATTCAAATACAACTTAATAATACAGTTGTCGTGTAAAATACGACAAAACGTAAACTGAGAGTTTTAATAAGAATATTGTCATCTAGACAATATCCACACTCAAAAGAGTCCTCATTACATTTATTTTCACAATATTTAACAGAATAGTGAGGACTACTAATGTTATTATCTGGACCGTCACTCCGTTCCCCGACTAGTCCTGCTACATTCTCTTTTTCTGAAGAGAATAATGAAAGTAAAAGGGTGAGCTCAACTAGCCCGGTAAGAAATATTATGACTAAGATAATACATAATAAATTATCGTTAGCCTTCAACAGTGTTAAACTGATACAATATAACAAACATCAAGTTTAATTGCAGCGGAACAAGTAATCCATTAAAAGAGTCAAGTAGAGAATAAAATCTACTATCTTTTATGATTTAAAAGGTTTTTCATCACTTTTATCGCTGGGACTCAGCTTAATAAATAATCCACATCATCCCTGCACTACGGCCAAGGATATTCATTAGTATCACAACCACAAATTATCCATGCACTACGGGCCAAGGATATTTGTGTATTCATCAATGGTCATGATCATGCCAACAACTATCCATCAATGCACTACGGGCCAATGAGGACTTTTACCACATCATTGTAACATTACGGTCATGATTATACCGATTAATCCCTGGTCCTAATCATACCAAGTCCATCTATGCACTACAGGCCACAGATGACTTTCAACATAATATAAACATGAGGATGATGACAATGATATAAGAATTCAATAAAACAAGTTCAAGAATTATTTATCCAGGAACTAATAACGTCCAATTGTCAACATGATACTTCTTTGTAGAGTAAAATTCAAGAATGCTCAGAAGAATATTTCCATGAAAAGATATTGGATGAAGCGCAAATATCAAGGATATTCCACTAATTTCATGGAGTATAGAAGTCAAAACTTTAACCAACTGAGTATAACAAAGAATGGAATAACAAAAGAAATCATTGAGCATGCGATAGACCGCACAGACAGGTTATTCCAACAGAATAATATATAACGAAACCATGTCATGCGTAAATGAACAGACAGGATATTCCAACAGAATAATAAATAACGGAACCAGGTCATGCGTAAACGCACAGACAGGATGTTCCAACAGAATAATAAAAAATGGAATAACAAAAGAATTTTACCATGTATGCGGTACTTCGCATAGACAGGTTATTCCAATATAATGATAAGAAATGGAATAACAGAAGAATTTCACCAAGTATAGGATAGACCGCGTATACAGGTTATTCCAACAGAATAATAAAGAATGGAATAACAGAAGTTCTCTTCATGAATACGAAAGAAATAATACCCCTTATCTTAGAACAAACTGGATATAGGAGTAGTGAAGTAGCATAATACTTTTCTTCTTTCTCTCTATAGTTTCTCTCTCTAGAGTTATAGTGAATTCGTAAGAAATAATGATGGATTGAGCTTCTATTTATAGAAGAATGGACTGAATAGTAACTAATTTCTGAACGGTCCAGAATGATTTACTTTTAAACGAACGGTCCAGATTGGTTTACTATAAAATATGCTAATAAAACAAAATCTTTTAAATAAAATATAATATATTCTATTTATAATCTAATAAAATGAATAACTTTATAAAAGTATTCTATTTTATATAAAAAGATTTTACTATGCAAAACACTATACAGGCACTATACAAACACTATGCATAATAAAATATAATATATTCTATTTAAAGTCTAATAAAACGAATAACTTTATAAAAGTATTCTGTTTTATATAAAAAGATTTTACTATGCAAAATATTATGCATGCACTATGCATAATAAAATATAATATATTCTATTTATAGTATAATAAAACGAATAACTTTATAAAAGTATTCTATTTTATATAAAAAGCTTTTCTGTTTTATTACATTAATAATACTAATAAAACAAAACTTCATCATCATTATTAGAATTCACACTATTAATCAACCAGATCGTTCCCAGGAAAGAGGGGACTTTCCATTAAGGATTTCTCCCTATTGGCGCGCAATTAGGTGACCAAACCTCTCTTTGGCAGAACTTCTAGACATCGTTAATATTGCAAATAATAATATTAATAACTTCATCGTCTCAATTATTAATTTAATAATATATAAAATATTGACAATAATTGAATCAATTAACGTGAGATACTATGCAACAATTACTGAAGTAATAATTGAACAAAACTGAGTGACTTCTCGCGTAAGCATCAATAATCAATACCGTGTGCTACTATGCAACCACGCGTATTCTGGTACTTTTAACACCGGGTGTTTCAACAGTTAACGATAAAATTTCCGCAGTTATTTTCATAAAATATTTTTGTCATTTTCTCAATCCGATAATAATTCCGTTGTGGGGTCCACCAATGATTGTGCCGTCGTACGAATATTCCCTATTAAAATCGAATATTATATAACAACTTGCGTACTTTGCAAAATTTATAACTATTATCCACAACTATAACATTATATCAAATTCATTCCATAATATTCAAAAATGACAATTATAGAAAATTCATCTTTATTCATAAAAGTTGGGGTCTTACAATCTCCCCTTCTTATAAAATTTCGCCCTCAAAATTAGGGTACGTACCTGGTATGTCGAAGAGGTAAGGATACCTTGATTTCATTTCAGATTCTAACTCTCATGTCATTTCCTCAACATCGCGGTTCCTCCATAAAACTTTGAATTGAGGTATAACCTTGGAGCATAGAATATTTTCCTTTTTATCCAAGATTTGAACAGGAACCTCTTCATACGTTAAATCTTTCGCTATTTCATCCGGTTCTAACTCAATAATGTGGTTCGGGTCTTTCACATAGTTACGTAACATGGATATATGGAAAACGTTATGAACACGAGACATACTTGGCAGTAAAACGAGTCTATAGGCTACAGTCCCTGTGACGCCCCCAAAATAGGTATATATCACCTATTCTGAGTCGCCAAATACATGGTACAAAATATAAATACAATCTTAAATATATAACATGAGCTGTGAGTTTTAATACAAATATTGTCATCTAAAAAATATCCACACTCAATTGAGTCCTCATTACATTTATTATCACACTATTTACAGAATAGTGAGGACTACTAATGCTATTATCTGGACCGTCACTCCGTTCCCCGACTAGTCCCTGCTACGTTCTCTTTTTCTGAAGAGAATAATGAAAGTAAAAGGGTGAGCTCAACTAGCCCGGTAAGAAATATTATGACTAAGATAATACATAATAAATTATCGTTAGCCTTCAACAGTGTTAAACTGATACAATATAACAAACATCAAGTTTAACTGCAGCGGAACAAGCAATCCATTAAAAGAGTCAAGTAGAGAATAAAATCTACTATCTTTTATGATTTAAAAGGTTTTTCATCACTTTTATAGCTGGGACTCAGCTTAATAAATAATCCACATCATCCCTACACTACAGCCAAGGATATTCATTAGTATCACAACCACAAATTTTCCATGCACTACGGGCCAAGGATATTCGTGTATTCATCAATGGTTATGATCATACCAACAACTGTCCATCAATGCACTACGGGCCAATGAGGACTTTTACCACATCATTTGTAACATTACGGTCATGATTATACCGAAAAATCCCTTGTCATAATCATACCAAGTCCATCTATGCACTACAGGCCAGAGATGACTTTCAACATAATATAAATATGAGGATGATGACATGCTATAAGAATTCAATAAAAACAAGTTCAAGAATTAATTTATTTAGGAACTAATAACGTCCAAATTGTAAATAATTTAAATTAGTATTTTAGTACTACATCTGTTCTAAAATTAGAGATATAATTTAATTTTTGAGGTCAAATGACAATATATTTGTAAGACCCCAAATTTTATGAATAAAGATTTAAATTTCTCAAAATATTTTTTTTGAATATTATGGTGTGGATTTGATATAATGTTATAGTTGTGGGTAATATTTATAAATTTTGCAAAGTACGCAAGTTGTTATATAATATTCGATTGGTCGAGGAATATTCTTTTTGTCGGGGAATATTCGTACGATGCCACAATCATTTGTGGACCCCACAACGGAAGTATTGTCGTAGTAAGAAAATGACAGAATTATCTTTTTATAAAAATAACGGCAAAAGTGTTACCGTTAAAACTGTTGAACTACCCGGTAGTAAAAGTACAGTAATACGCGTGGTTGCATAGTAGCACACGGTATTGGTTATTGATGCTTACGTGAGAAGTCACTCAGTTATACTCAATTATTGCTACAGTAATTGCTGCATCATATCTCTCATATTATTGATTCGATTATTGTCACAGTATAATCTGTATAATATGATATATTATTAAATCAATAATTGAGACGACAAAGTTATTCATATTATTAAATTGCAATATTTACAATGTCTAGAAGTTCTGTCAAGGAGAGGTTTGGTCATCTAATTGCGCACCAATAAGGAGAAATCATTATCAAAAAGCCCCCTCTTTCCTGGGAATGACCTGGTTGTTAAATATTGTGAGTTATAATATTAATTATGTATAAGTTTGTGTTGATTAAAGATGAAATTGATAGTTCCATTGTATTGGAATTATTAGTGTTAGTGAAAATCGACATTTATTTTGATAATAATTGATGTCTGGAAGTTATCGGGTAATTAATCGGATAAATGAGGAATTAGTTGCTATTAATTCACATGATTATAATTATTTGTTCATATGTGTGTACTATTGATTCACATCCATGTACTATTAGGGGAGTTGGTGCAAGATTGATAATACTTGCATGACTAAGTTAAAGATGGAGGTACTATACTGTTATTTGTATTTTCACATGATTATAACTATTGAATCACATGATTGAACTATTGATTCACATTATTTACTATTAGGGGAGGTGGTGCAAGTTTGATAATACTTGCAGGACTAAATTAAAAATGATAGAAAAGTTAGAGGTATTGTACTGTAATTTTTTGAGCCCCAAAATGTGCAATTATCGAAACTATATTTTTCTATAAATAGAAGCTCATTCTTCCTTCATTTCTCACCAATTCACTAAAGCTATAGAGCAATTATTATAGAGGGAAATTATAGAGAGAAAGAAGAAGAGAAGTCTGCTACCTCTCTATTCTAGTATCCAACTTTATTCTAAGGTAAGGAGTATTATTTCTTTCATTTTCATGAAGAGAGCTATTGTTACTCCATTCCTTATTATTATGTTGGAATAACATGTCTATGCGAAGTACCGCATACATGGTGAAATTCTTCTGTTATTCCATTCTTTATTATTCTGTTAGAATATCCTGTCTGTGCGTATTACGCATGACCTGGTTCTACTATTTATTATTATGTTGGAATAACCTGTCTATGCGAAGTACCGCATACATGGTGAAATTCTTCTGTTATTCCATTCTTTATTATTCTGTTGGAATATCTTGTCTGTGCGTATTACGCATGACCTGGTTCCACTATTTATTATTCTGTTGGAATAACCTGTCGTTGTGAAGTACCGCATACATGGTGAAATTCTTCTGTTATTCCATTCTTTATTATTCTATTGGAATATCTTGTCTGTGCGTATTACGCATGACCTGGTTCCATTATTTATTATTCTGTTGGAATAACATGTTTGTACGGTCTATCGCATGCCTGGTGAATTATGTTGTTATTCCATTCTTTATTATTCTGTTTGAATGTCATGTCTGTGCGGATTTCGCATGACCTGGTTCCATTCTTTATTATTCTATTGGGAATAACTTGTCTGTGCGGTCTATCGCATGCATGGTGAATTCTTCTGTTATTCCATTCTTTCTTATTCTGTTGGAATAACCTTTCTATGTGGATTACCATATACATGGTGAATGATCATTTGTATTCATTCCTTATTAAATTATGGAAATGATCTGTCTACGTGGATTACCGCATGGAGGGCGAAAATCCATTTATAGGTTCATATATTTTATTATACTCAGTTGGTTAAAGTTTTGGCTTCTATACTCCATAAAATTAGTAGAATATCCTGGATATTTGCGCTTCATCCAGTATCTTTTCATGAAAATATTCTTCTGACCATTCTTGAATTTTACTCCACAAAACAGTATCATGTTGATAATTTGGACGTTTTTGAGTTCAGGATAAATTAACTTATAAATCTTTAAAATTTAATTCTTGAACTTGTTTTATTGAATTATTATGTCATTGTCATCATCCTCATGTTTATATTATGTTGAAAGTCATCTGTGGCCTGTAGTGCATAGATGGACTTGGTATGATTATGACCAGGGATTATTCGGTATAGTCATGACCGTAATATTACAAATGATGTGGTAAAAGTCCTTATTGGCCCGTAGTGCATTGATGGACAGTTATTGGCATGATTATGACCATCGATGAAAACACGAATATCCTTGGCCCGTAGTGCATGGATAATTTGTGGTCGTGATACTAATGAATATCCTTGGCCGTAGTGCAGGGATGACGTGGTTTATTTAATAAGCTGAGTCTCAGCGATAAAAGTGATGAAAAACCTTTTAAATCATAGAAGATAGTAGATTTTATTCTCTACTTGTCTCTTCTAATGGATTGCTTATTCCGCTGCAGTTAAACTTAATGTTTGTTATATTGTATCAGTTTAACACTGTTGAAGGCTAACAATAATTTATTCTGCATTATCTTAGTCATAATATTTCTTACTGGGCTAGTTGAGCTCACCCTTTTGCTTTCATTGTTCTCTTCAGGAAATGAGAACGTAGTAGGGACTAATCGGGGAACGGAGTGACGGTCCAGATGATAACATTAGTAGTCCTCACTATTCTATGAAATAGTGTGATAATAAATGTATTGAGAACTTATTTTGAGTTTGAATATTGTCTTGAAGACAATATTTGTATTAAAACTCACAACTCATGTTGTATATTTAAGATTGTATTTGTATTCTGTACCATATTTTTGGCGACTCAGAATAGGTGATGTATTGTGAGATCCCGAATTTTATGAAATAAAAGTATTCAATTTTTCTATTTTGGTAAATAGTTAAATTGATAAAAGTTTAAAGTTAAGGGTCATATTTGAAAAAAATTCAAAGTAAACAAGTTATCATAAAATAACCGGTAGTAAAAGTACAGTAATACGCGTGGTTGCATAGTAGCACACGATATTGATTATTGATGCTTATGTGAGAAGTCACTCAGTTATACTCAATTATTGCTACAATAATTATTGCATCATATCTCTCATATTATTGATTCAATTATTGTCACAGTATCATCTACATAATATTTTATATATTATTGAATCAATAATTAAGACGACAAAGTTATTCATATTATTATTTGCAATATTGACAATGTCTAGAAGTTCTGTCAAGGAGAGGTTTGGTCACCTAATTGCGTGCCAATAAGGAGAAATCCTTATCGAAAAGCCCCCTCTTTCTTGGGAACGACCTGGTTGTTAAATATTGTGAGTTATAATATTAATGATGAATGTTATTAAAAATTGAATTTGAGTTCAGAGTTAAATTTGGAGACGCGGACGTGGTATTTGAGTCTGGAACGATGAAATTAGTAGAAATAGACTATAAACACAAAATTTTTCGGGGTTGACTTTTTGGTCAAAAAAAGTCAATAGTTGACTTTTTTGGAAAAAGTCAAACTTCAAAATTTCAAAAATAAAACTTTTGAGAAAAATATTTCCATTGTGTTGGGATTGTTAGTGTTAGTGGAAATCGACATTTATTTCAATAATAATTGATGTTTAGAGGTTATATTGACCAATCGGATAATTAATCGAATAATCGAGCAATTAATTGCTATTAATTCACATGATTATAACTATTTATTCACTATGTGTGTACTATTGATTCACATTCATGTACTATTAGGGGAGTTGGTGCAAGATTGATAATACTTACATGACTAAGTTAAAAATGGAGATATAAATGGAGGTACTATACTATAATTCGTATTTTCACATGATTATAACTATTTAGTCACATGATTGTACTATTAATTCACATTATTGGCTATTAGGGGAGGTGGTGTAAGATTTATAATACTTTCAGGACTAAATTAAAAATGAAAGAAAAGTTGAAGCTATTATACTGTAATATTTCGAGCCCCAAAACGTGCAATTATCGAAACTATATTTTCCTATAAATAGAAGCTCATTCTTCCTTCATTTCTCACCGATTCACTAAAGCTATAGAGCAATTATTATAAAAAAATTATAGAGAGAGAAGCTATATGGAGAAAGAATAAGCGAAGTCTGCTACTTCACTATTCCAGTATCTAGTCTTCTTCTGAGGTAAGGGATATTATTATTATAGGAAGGGGTATTATTTCTTTCGTATTCATGAAGAGAATTATTTTCTTTCAATACTCGTAAGGCGTATTATTCTTTCGTATTCATGAAGATTTCTTTCAATACTTGTAAGGGTTATTATTCCATTCTTTATTATTATGTTAGAATAACCTGTCTATGCGAAGTACCGCATACATGGTGAAATTATTCTGTTATTCCATTCTTTATTATTCTGTTGGAATAACATGTATGTGCAGTCTATTGCATGCCTGGTGAATTCTGTTGTTATTCCATTCTTTATTATTCTGTTGGAATATCCTATCTGTGCGCTACGCATGTCCTGATTCCATTCTTTATTATTCTGTTGGAATATCCCGTCTGTTCGGATTACGCATGAACTGGTTCCGTTCTTTATTATTCTAATGGGAATAACCTGTCTGTGCGGTCTATCGCATGCATGGTGAATTCTTCTATTATTCCATTCTTTATTATTCTGTTGGAATAACCTGTCTATGTGGATTAGCGCACACATGGTGAATGACCCTTCGTATTCATTCTTTATTAAATTATGGAAATGATCTGTCTACGTGGATTACCGCATGGCGGGTGAAAATCCATTTGCAATTTCGTATATTCTATTATACTCGTATGAAATATCATTTATTTTGTACTCGTCATGGAATAACATTTTCTTTGGTATTTTTTTACGAGTTACTATTCATGGGTTACTATTCACCCAGTTACTATTCACTCTAGTATTATAAACTCGGGTATTCGAGGCACTTTTTCATGTCAGAGTACTATTCACGAGTTACTATTCACAGGTTACTATTCACCCAAATATTATTCACTCGGGTATTTGAGGTACTTTTTATGTCGGGGTACTATTCACGAGATACTATTCTCGAAGTACTATTCATAGGGTACTATTACGGGGTACTATTTACCCAAAAAATATATTTCTTTTCTGTCCAAATTATTTTTGGTACATGAATATTATTCTTGAATTTTACTCCACAAAGCAGTATTATGTTGATAATTTGGATATTTTTAAACTCTGGATAACTTTAAAGTCTTTAATATTTTTCTTTGATTTCGTTTGATTAATGCTTATATCATTGTCATCATCCTCATGCTTATATTATGATGAAAGTCATCTTTGGCTTACGTGCAAAGATGGACTGTTGATTATTGGTTTTACAGTTGTATATCTTTGGTTTACGTGCAAAGATGGACTGTTGATTATTGGTTTTACAATTATATATCTTTGGCTTAGGTGCAAAGATGAACTATTGATTATTGGCTTTACAGTTGTATATCTTTGGCTTACGTGCAAAGATGAACTATTGATTGATGAGTATCTTTGGCTTATGTGCATAGATGAACTATTTATTGGTATGATTATGACGAGGGATCATTCGATATAATCATGAGCCGTAATGTTATATATGATGTGGTAAAAGTTCTCATTGGCCCGTAGTGCATTGTTGAACAGTTATTGGTATGATTATAACTAGGGATTATTCGGTATAATCATGACCATTAATGATTACATGAATATCCTTGGCTGTAGTACAGGGATGATTCGATGATGTGGTTTATTTATTAAGCTTAGTCTCAGCGATAAAAGATTGATTATCCACTTTTAATTCGTAAAAGATAGTAGATATCATGCTCTACTTGACTCTTCTAAAATACAGTTATATGTCTTTGGCCTGTAGTGCAAAGATGAATTGTTAATGAATATCTTTGGCCATAGTGTAAAGATAAATTTATTAGTATGATTATGAGCAGGAATTGTAATTTGGTATAACCATGATTTTTGATGTTTCAGGTGAAGATAGGTGATGAAAATTATCTTTGTCCTGGATGCGAAGAGGAATTTAGAATCACAATTATGATTATGAGTTATTCAAATGATTGTGGATAGGAATTGTTGATTGATGTTACAGGGATAAAACATTATTGGTGGACTTTTAACATGGAGAAGATAATAGACCCTATGGTCTATTTGACTCTTCTAATGGATTGCTCGTTCTGCTGCAACTATGGTTAAAAAGTTTTATCATCTACCATATGTTCTAAATCTCTGATTTATTACCGATGAAGGCCATTGATAATTTAATTATCTTTAGTCATGATATTCTTTACTGGGCTAGTTGTGCTCACCCTTTTTGCTTCACAATTCCTTTTAGGTAATAAGAGTGTAGCTGGGTCAAGCGGGAATAACAGGGAAATAGTGTGATGGTCCGAGACTGTCAAAGTTTTTTAATACATTATAAAACGGTATGACATGTAACAGATAATTGTATTGAGGACCTAAGATGTGTGTGTTGTATTTTATACGTCACTTAATAATTGATTTTGGTGAACAACAATAGGGTGATGAGAACCCGACTTTGAAATCGTCAAAAGTGCACCTCATTAGAATGATTATGATAGTAATCTTCTTGTTCTTCTTTGGAGTCGTAAAATATTTGTTGTTGTAGTTTTATATGGCATTGTAACAATTTGAGTTTGGATACTGTGTATTAGACAATATTGTATTAAAACTCATAGCTTATGTGTTTTCGTACTCTGCACAACAGTTCAACAGTTGTATAAATGAAGTTTGTATTTGATTTTTATAGTATGATATCTGGCGACTCAGAATGGGTCGTGTGGACCTATTTTGGGGGCGTCACATGTATATCTATTTTGGGGGCGTCACAATATTAAATTTTAAATTGATGTGAATTTATTTAGTTTTAGTTGATACAATTATTATAATTATATAACAAAAAATATTAATGATAAAAATTATTTCATTCTAAACTTTAATGAGTTATATCAATTTTAAAATTTAATATGCGATCATTTTGACCACAAAATTCAAATTGTATCTTAAATTTTGAAATAGAGATAGTACTAGATATAAACCCGCGCGTTGCGGCGTGATTATTCATTTTGTTAATAATAAATTTATACGTACAATTAATAAATTAAAATATAATAAGAAGATGGTAGATTATTGTGCGATGGTCAAATTTTTGTAGCATATGTTACATAGAGTTGGGTAAAAGTTTTGTGCGCAAATACATATCCAAGTATAGAATTAATTTGATCACTAAACCCCAGGATATTATATAACAGTTGTGCGTGTGTGCGTGTGTGTGTGTGTGTGTATATATATATATATATATATATATATATATATATATATAAATTTCTTGATAATAACGTTTATAAAGTAACCAATAGGGTTAAAAATGGGTATTTCTTTCATTCTAAAGCACTAACAAATATTTAGAAAGTGTAATGCACAATATCATCAAGTTGTTATATTGATATGATTGCTAGTGGCATATTTAAAGTTTGTTACACATTACACAAACCTCACCAAGCCTTAAATATGTGACACATGTACTTGATGCATTTTAAAGAGTCCATGTCTCATATATGCTTACTTGCACCAGAATTCAAATATCCAAACAAAAGGGGAAACAGATGAAGAATGTCCCAGTTTCGGTCCTTAGACCTTAAGGGAAATTACATGTTACATGCGAAAAATGAAAAGCTCGAGCATTAATAATTATGTTGGATCTTCATGTCAAACAAACATCGTGTCCAAAAAATATAGCAGTATAGCACTGTGTCATACATAACACAATGTTATAGTTAAAAAAAGAATACATTGTCTCATTAGTTTTTTTTATCCGTTTTTGGCAATTTTAAAGGCACTCACAGTATTACCATAATGCCCAAAAAAACTATTAATGATGATGAAAATGATTTACCAGATGTTAGTACTTAACAAATCTTGCAAAGCTACAATCCAGATAACATAATGCAATAGATGAAGAAGCCATAAATATTAACACCGTGAGATATAGTCCACAAAATGAAGCTATAACCTCTCCCATTGAATGCACTGTCACCATAATCTGAAGGTCTCCATATAACTCCTTTGTACTTTCAACAGTATTTAGAATTGTTTGTAGCATGAGTTGTTGCGTAATAGTTTGTATGTATTTATAGGGAGAAATTAGGTTAAATAACGGAGAATAATGATAATAGCTCAATTTTGGCTGAATGACATTTTTGTCCCTTCAAGTTGCCACCCACTTTCAAAATCATCCATAAAGTTCAATTTTCGTCAGTAAGATCCTTCAAGTGGTATTTTGTTGGCTTTTCCATTCCGTCAGCCCAATTTGACCTCAACTTGACCCATTTTGATGAAACCCGACCCAGTTCGACCCAACCCAAAATTTTAATATTTTAAAATATAAAATTATATTTAAAATAAGTTTAAAACAATAATTATATTTAATTTTCTTATGTAATTTTTTTGAATCTATATTTTATGAAACTTTACTCATTTTTGAAGAAAAAAATAAAAAGTTTCTAATATTTTTTTCTTATAATAATAATAATTATCTTTATAAATTTTTTAAAATAAAATTTTATTTTAAATATAAAAATAAATATTATTTTAAAATATTCAATATAATAATTATTATTTTTAAATTATTTTTAAAAGATATTTTATTTTAAAATATTAAATATATATATTTTTTAAATATTAAATATAATTATTGTTTTAAACTTATTTTAAAAATAATTTTATATTTTAAAATATTAAAATTTTAGGTTGGGTCACACTGGATCGGGTTGAGGTTAAATTGGGCTGAAGGAACGAAAACACCAATAAAATGCCACTTTAAGGACCTAATTGACAATAATTAAACTTTAGGGACGACTTTGAAAATAGGTGGTAACTTGGAGGGACAGAAGTGTCATTCAGCCGTAATGATAATATCATAAAGTAGTGATTTTAGAAGATAATAATTAAATTAAAAAGGATAATATCAGAACAATTGACATTACCAAAACAATTTAGATTTATAGTGATTTAGGGGATTATAAATTCAAAATATTAATTTGGGATTAAAAATATAGTGATTTTAGGAGATAATAATTAAATTAGTAATGATAATATTAAAATAGTTAACATTATTAGAACAAATTAGATTTGTAGTGATTTATGAGATTATAAAATTAAAATATTAATGTAAGATTAAAAAGTAGTGATTTTAGGAGATAATAATTAAGTAACGATAATATAAAAATCGTTTAGATTGAAAATGTAGTGATTTGGGGGATTGTAAAATCAATATAGTAAGTTATGATTGATATTATTTACTATTTTAATTTTGTTTTAAATATTTTAAACTGTATAATATTATGTTGTAATATAATTATAAATGGTATAATATTATGTTATAATATAATTTAATTAGTAATAATAATATTCATACAGCTTAGATATGTGGTGATTTTGTTATTTTTTTATATACGTGTATTATAATATTATACCATATATGTATGATATAATGTATGATATAATATTAGAAAAATAGTGATTTTAGTATATAATAATTATGTTTAGAAAAATAGTGGATTTTGGGAATTATAAAATCAGCATAGTAAGTTATGATTGATATTATTTGTTATTTTATTTAAAATATTTTAAACTGTATAATATTTTGTTGTAATATAATTATAAACGGTATAATATTATGTTGTATTTATAGGGAGAAAATTAGGTTAAATAACGGAGAGTAATGATAATAGCTCAGTAATGATAATATCACAAAATAGTGATTTTGGGAGATAATAATTAAATTACAAAGGATAATATCAGAATAGTTGACATTACCAAAATAATTTAGATTTGTTGTGATTTAGGGGATTATAAATTCAAAATATTAATATGGGATTAAAAAATAGTGATTTTAAGAGATAATAATTAAATTAGTAATGATAATATTATAACAATTAACATTATCAAAACAATTTAGATTTGTTGTGATTTATAGGATTATAAAATTAAAATATTAATGTGGAATTAAAAAGTAGTGATTTCAAGAGATAATAATTAAGTAACGATAATATAAAAATCTTTTAGATTGAAAAAGTAATGATTTAGGGGATTATAAAATCAACACAGTAAGTTATGAATGATATTATTTGTTATTTTAATTTTGTTTAAAAAGTTTTAAATTGTATAATATTATGTTGTATTATAATTATAAATGGTATAATATTATGTTGTAATATAATTTAATTAGTAATGATAATATTTGTAAGACCCCAACTTTTATTAATAAAAATTTCTTTTCTCTAAATATTTTTTTAATAAGGTATGGTTTTGATATAATGTTATAGTTGTGGGTACTAATTATAAATTTTGCAAAGTAAACAAGTTGTCATAAAATATTCGTTTGGTTAAGGAATATTCGTTTTATCAGGAAATATTCGTACGACGACACAATCATTGGTGGACCCCACAACAAAATTACTGTCGGAGTTAGAAAACGACAGAAATATCTTTTTATAAAAATAACGATGAAAGTTTTACTGTTAACTGTTGAAATACACTGTGATAAAAGTACAGTAATACGCGTGGTTGCATAGTAGTATACGGTATTGTACGATATCTTTGATTATTGAAGCTTACGTGAGAAGTCACTCAGTTTTATTCAATTATTGCTAAAGTAATTTCTACATAGTATCTCACGTAATTGATTCAATTTTTGTCATAATAATTTATATTATTAAATTAATAATTAAGACGACAAAGTTATTCATATTATTATTTACATTATTGACAATCTCTAGAAAGTTCTATCGAGGAAAAGGGGTTTGGTCACCTAATTGCGCGTCAATAAAGAGAAATCTTTATCGGAAAACTCCCTATTTCCTGGGAATGATCTGGTTGTTAATATTGTGAGTTATAATATTAATGATGATTGTTATTAAAAATGTGTTTTGAGAAGCCAAGTGAGTTGAGATAAATATAGGATTTTTTTATGAAGTATTTGTTGTAAATTTAGCTTATTATATGAACCTCAACTTACCCATTTTTTAAAATTGTCGGTAAAAAGTTATCTAAGTTTGTTTTATTATATATATATATATATATATATATATATATATATACACACACACACACTATATAAGTTTTGTTTTTTATATAAAATAGAATATATTATATTTTATTATACATAATGTTTGTATAGTGCTTGCATAGTACTGCATAGTAAAATCAAAATTATTTCAGACGAATTCGTTGCGCCCATGAATTCTTGTCACTATGCGTCCGTGATTATTTTCTAAATAGTATCCTTCCATTCTCCTATAAATAGGATGCTTAATTTAGAATTGAAAATCGCACCAGAATCATAGAATTTTTCTTCTATAATATTGAGCGTATTTCTTTAGAGTTTAAGGAAGCTTTGAGTGTAGAAAACAGTGCAAGTTTTCTTCAATAATATCTCCGCCCTACCAGTCAGAAATACTTTCTTTTTAAGGTAAGGGATATTATTTTTGTTCAATATTCGTAAGAAATAATATCTTCTTTCATACTCTGTAGTGTGTACGTAATATTATTTCGTTTAAGATTCTGAATTCTACACTCATTTAGTTAAGTATTGTTTCTATACTACTTGAAATTAGTAGAATATTCTTAAAATTTGCGTTTCATGTAGTATCTTTTCACAGAAATATTATTCTGAACATTCTTGTTAATTTATAATCTTTTTATGCTAGAGTACTATTCATGGGGTACTATTCCCGAAGTATTATTCACGTGGTACTATTCACTCAAGTACTATTCACCCGGGGTACTATTCATGATAAAAATTGATTTATTTTCTGTCTAAATTATTTTTGATACAATATTATTCTTGAATTTTACTCCAAAAAGTAGTATCATGTTGACAATTTGGACATTATTGAATTCTGGATAAATTGAATTATAAATCTTTAAAATTTATCCTTGCTCTCATTTAATTGAATTTTTATATCATTGTCATCATCTTCATGCTTATATTGTGATGAAAGTCATCTTTGGCCCGTAGTGCATAGATGCACTGTTGATTTGTATGATTATCGTTAGCCTTCAACAATGTTAAACTGATAAAATACAATAAACAATAAGTTTAACTGTAGTGGAACAAGCATTCCATTAGAATAGTCAAGTAGAGCATGATATCTACTATCTTCTATGATTTAAAAGTTCATCATCAATATTTTATCGATGTAACACAGCTCAATAAATAATCCACATCACTGAATTATCCATGCACTACGGGCCAATGATATTCATTAGTATCACATCCATGAATCATCCTTATACTGCGGGCCAAGGATATTCGTTATTATCACCAGTGGTCATGATCATGCTAATAACTGTCCATCAATGCACTACGGGCCAATGAGGACTTTTACCACATCATTTGTAATATTACAGGTCATGATTATACCGATACATAGTCATAATCATACCAATCAACAGTCCATCTATGAACTAAGGGCCAAAGATAACTTTCATCACAATATAAACATGAGGATGATGACAATGATATAAGAATTCAATTAAATGAGAGCACGGATAAATTTTAAAGATTTATAATTCAATTTATCCAGAATTCAATAATGTCCAAATTGTCAACATGATACTGCTTTGTGGAGTAAAATTGATGAATAATATTGTATCAAAAATAATTTAGACAAAAAAAAATAATTTTTGTCATGAATAGTACCCTGGGTGAATGGTACCCAAATAAATAGTACCCCGTGAGTAGTACTTCGGGAATAGTACCCCGTGAATAATACTCCAGCATGAAAAGATTAAAAATTAACAAGAATGTTCCGAATAATATTTTCGTGAAAATATACTACATGAAACACAAATTTCAAGGATATTCTACTAATTTCAAGGAGGATAGAAGCAATACTTAATAAAATGAGTGTAGAATTCGGAATCTGAAACAAAATAATATTATGTACATACTACAGAGTATGAAAGAATATATTATTTCTTACGAATATTAAACAAAAATAATATCCCTTACCTTAAAAGGAGAGTATTTCTGACTGGTAGGGTATGGATATTCTTGAAGAAAACTTACACTATTTTTTATAATCAAAGCTTCCTTAAATTCTAAAGAAATACGCTCAATATTAAAAAAAAGATTTCTTTAATTTTGGTGTGATTTTCAATTCTAAACTAAGCATCCTATTTATAGGAGAATGGAAGGATACTATGTTAGTTCCCAGTAGGCACAATATAGATCTAGAAGGGGGGTTGAATTGATCCTTTGAATTTCAAATACTTTTTCTCGTTTATTTTGTATTGCTCATTAAGTAGCATATGACAAACATAAGAATCTTTTCAAGCACAGCGGAATAAGTAAAAGATCCCCTTCATTGATATATTCATAATCAATCATACATTGTTCGTAGAGTTAATTTAGTAGTAAGCAGTTAACATATACATAGCAGTTATAGCAGTTAATGTACATAAAGTAAATGACATAAAGTAAAAGACATAGGGGGTTTTAAGTGGTTCAGAGAATCAAGCTCTTAATTCACTCTTTTGCTTTCAACTAGCAGGATTTCCACTAAGGAAGGGAAACACCCTGAATCACTAAGATTCCTTCAAAGCCAGCAGCCTTGGGACTTCAATTCACTAAGAACTCTTCAAGGCTAACAGCCTTGTAACTTCTCTAGTTCCCTAGGAAATCTTCAAGCCCAACAGGCTTGGAACTTTATTTAGTCCCTTCGGACAAGGACCCCTCAGGCCCTGGCTTCTTGTTGTTGTAGTTGTTGTTGGTGCTGAGCTACTAAGAAGTCATTTGGCTCTTAACATCTTTTGTACTTAGCAGCTTGGTGTGTTCCTCTTTGCATTCTGCTTTGAATCTCGACCACATCTTCTTTAGTGCAGCAGATCTTTACTCCTTATGTTCATCTTTATCTGATGTCAATTGTGCATCATCACCATCTGGATTTGCTAAGTCTCTGTGCTTTTGATAGACTTCGTCTGGCACTTAGAAATCCCTGAACCCTTCTTGAATGTTTTGCAAACATGATTCTGCACTTGTTCAGTTTCAGCTTTTGGTTCATAGCGATTCGTAGAGTGGATCTCTTGATCTTCTTTATACTCAGCCACTCTTCTGAATGTTATCTTCTTCGCCTTCTCGGCTCTCAGCTTGGATGCCATATTCAATGACATTCTCATCTTTGTTGAGTGAAGCTGTAATCTAGTTAAGTCCTTCTTCAAAGCTGCTTCACTTCCACCGTAGTAGTCTCACTGTCACTGAGGCTTGTTCTGTAAATTTTTGGTAGAACTCGTAGAGTCAACAATAGCATTCCCAATAACTTAACAATTCTGTAACTTTGCAATCATCAGCCTCTCTTGATCTTTGAAGCTCTATTGATTTATACTGCTTTTCAATCTTCCCGTTGGAAGGTAGCCGTTGAAAGCTATTCAAATTTCTTCATAGATCTCGAGTTATTTGGTGTAGACTGCCGATGTGACATGACATCTTTTTCTGACTTTCTGAAACTGCAGTCTACTGTTTCACTTACCCCGTGAGATATGTTACTTTGATGTCTCGGGCAGGTCGACGACTTTATTTCTCCCTTCTGATTTTTGGATCAGAGGTTGTCCTTGCATCGATGCTATCAATAAGCTTTTGTCCGAATGTCAACCTTCAGATTGAACCGTTACCAATGCTTCAATCCTCAGTTGTTCGAACTCAACTGATTCTGATTCACTTCTTCTCGGACCTGATCGTAGTGTCTTATTGACTGATGCTTGTTGATATGTAGAGTCAACACTACGATCTTAAAGAGTGTTCACTTGATCTTTAGTAAGGAGCAACTCTTCTTTCTTTCATGCAGTGCTTCAACACTTCTTTTTGCCTCGACTACTCTCAGATACTGATGGCTTGACTCTTTGTTCTGGTCCCTTCTGAATAACAAGACACTTCAGATTTGTGGCATGTCCAGCTCGCTTTCTCCTTGTGATCTCCCGTTTACTTATCATCAATGGACTGACCCAATGCTTAATCA
This sequence comes from Panax japonicus, assembly GCA_020205505.1. Taxonomy (NCBI): domain Eukaryota; kingdom Viridiplantae; phylum Streptophyta; class Magnoliopsida; order Apiales; family Araliaceae; genus Panax; species Panax japonicus. The sequence continues at coordinate 67,650,992 of CM035092.1, forward strand.
CTTTAGCCTTGTTCTTTAGAGACTGACCAGTATCTCTGTGTATACTCCATCAGTTCCTTCTTTAATTGGCAAACACTATGATGCTGGTTACTTCCAAGATCGTTGTCATCTTTCTTCTTGATAGCTACTGCACAAGCTGACTTTCCTTAGTCAGCTACTGAAGTCTTCTTATGATCATCATGTAGAAGCCTTCATCTTGAATGTCTTCATAACTCAATCTGGATACTGATTAGGTTGATTCTTAGATCTTCTAATAGCTTGCATGCCATTCGTTGAGTGCTCTCTGGCTTCCTTTAGGTGAGATATAGCTTTGCAGTACCAACGAGAGACTTAATTCCTTTGGATATTCTGGGAGTGCTCAATTGTTGAGAATCTTGTTTGCTCTAAGATTCTTCTTTGGCTTTGTGAGAACATCTGTTAAGGTCTTAGCTCTGCACTTTATGATTCAGCTTCGGCTGTGCAGACACTACGACTCCGAGATCAGATCTTGACACTACGATTTCTATCGTTGTGCTTGTTGTCTTCATCTGATCTTGCTCGACTACGATCTTTGCCTTTGATACGATCAGTAGACTCTACGATTCTGAGTGTAGTCTACGATCCTTGATTTGGCTGTTAGTAGACTCTACGACTCTGAGTGTAGTCTACGATTCTTGACTTAACTTTGGCAGATGCTCGGTCGGCTCGTAGGCAGGCTGTCTCTACAATTCTGAACATGACTTCCTCAGCAGACTACGGCTCCGAGAAAGCTTTACTCGACACACTATGATCCTTCCTCGTCTCTCCTAGAAGTATACGAACTCCGAGATCTACTATCTTGTAGACTACGATTTTGCCTCGATAGCTCTCGAGTTATCCTTGACTCTCCTGGTACACTGCGATTTCTAGTGCAGTGCTCGACGATCAGACAAGCCTATCTATTACATCATAAGATCAACCAAACATGTTTCATCTTTCTATGTTTATAGTCATTGTACATCATTTCTTTTTAAGGACTTGTTGTTTTGCTTATGTAGGATCAACCTAACATATTTGATCAATTAATTCTAAGTCCTTGTACATATGTTTCTATAATCTATCAGAGGACTTTATAGCTTTTCTTAATGCAAGAATACTTGCATATTCATTCACATATATATCATAATCAAATCATATATAAATAAGAATATCATTCACATGTTTATTTCTGACATACTATTTGGATGCACAGTAAGGAAAAAAATCATGGACTGCACAGTAGGGAATCAAACGAATTCACGGGCGTTGGCTGAATTTTTTTTAATTTTACTATGCAGTATTATGCAACACTATGCAGTACTATGCAAATAATAAAATATAATATATTCTATTTTTCATAAAAAATAAAACTTATAATATATATATATAACCCATGGGTGACTTCCCCACCCATCTCGTGACTCCTTTTTTATTATATATATACATATATATATATATATATATATATATATATATATATAAAAAAACTAAAATAACTTTCTACCAACAGTTTTGAAAAATAGGTAAGTGGGGGTCCATGCAATAAACCAAATTTACAAGAAATACTTCGTCAAAATCCCCTCTATTTATCTCAATTCACTTGGCTTCACAAAACACATTTTTAATAACATTCATCATTAATATTATAACTCACAATATTAACAACCAGATTATTCCCAAGAAAGAGGGGTCTTTCCGATAAGGACTTCTCCTTATTGGCGCGCAATTAGGTGACCAAACCCCTTTTCTCGACAGAACTTTCTAGACATAGTAAATAATGCAAATAATAATACGAATAACTTTGTCGTCTAAATTATTGATTTAATAATATAAAATATTGTGACAATAATTGAATTAATAACATGAGATACTATGCAGCAATTATTGTGGCAATAATTGAATAAAACTGAGTGACTTCTCACATAAGCATCAATATCGTGTGCTACTATTCAACCACGCGTATTACTGTACTTTTACCATAGGGTATTTCAATAGTTAACGATAAAACTTTTGCCATTATTTTTATAAAAAGTTATTTCTATTATTTTCTAACTCTAACAATAATTCTGTTGTGGGGTCCACCAATGATTGCGTCGTCGTACGAATATTTCTCAACTAATCAAATATTTTTTAACAACTTGCTTACTTTGTAAAATTTATAAATATTACTCACAACTATAACATTATATCAAATCTACACCATAATATTCAAAATGATATTTAGAAGAAAAAAAATTCATCTTTATTCATAAAAGTTGGGGTCTTACAACCTCCCCTTATGATATTTCATCATCAAAATATGTGTACGTATATGGTATGTCGAAGAGGTGAGGATACCTTAATTTCATTTCAGATTCTAAATTCCAGGTCATTTCCTCAACATCGTGGTTTCTCCACAAAACTTTAACTTGAGGTATAACCTTGGAGCGTAGAATATGTTCCTTCTTATCCAAGATTTGAACAGGTACCTCTTCGTACGTTAAATCTTCTGCTATCTCGTTTGGTTTTAATTCAATAATGTCGTTTGGGTCTTCCACATATTTACGTAACATAGATATATGAAAAACGTTATGAACACGAGACATACTTGGCGGTAAGGCGAGTCTATAGGCCACAGTTCCTACTTGATCGATGATTTCAAATGGGCCAATGAATCGAGGATTGAGCTTTCTTTTCTTTCAAAATCTTGTAACTTCTTTCATTAGAGCAACACATAACAACACATGATCTCCTACATTGAATTCCACGTCCATTCGATGAAGATCAGTATAACTCTTTTGTCGATCTTGTGAGGTTTTTATACGTTACCGGATCATTTGAATCTTTTTCGTTGTCATGCGTACCAATTTCGGTCCCAACAACATTGCTTCACCCACCTCATCCCAGCATACTGGAGAACGACACTTGTATCCATACAACGCCTCGAATGGAGTCATGCCAATACTTGCTTGATAACTGTCGTTGTAAGAGAATTCCACTAATGACAAGAACTTGTCCCAACTTCCTTTGAAGTCTAGGACACAGAGTCTTAATAGATCTTCAAGAGTTGAATAGTTCTCTCTGAATGTCCGTCCGTCTGAGGATGATATACCAAACTGAATCGTAAATTCGTGCCCATAGCTTTCTGCAAACTGACCCAAAATCGTGAAGTTAATCTTGGGTCTCGATCAAAAACTATGGATACTGGCATACCATGCAGTCTTACAATCACATTTATGTATATACGAGCAAGACACTCAAGTGAATAAGTTTCTCATATAGGTAAGAAATGAGCAGACTTGGTTAATCTATCGACAATGACCCAAATTGCATATATGCCTTGAGAAACCTTGGGAAGACCAGTAATGAATTCCATGGTAATGTGCTCCCACATCTATTCTAGAATTTCAAGTGGTTACAATGGACCTTTTGGCACTTGATGCTTCGCCTTGACACGTTGACAAGTTAAACACCTTGAGATAAACTTTGTTATCTCTCTCTTCATATTGCTTGTGACGCCCCCAAAATAGGTATACTTAACCCATTCTGAGTCACCAAATACATGGTATAAAATTTAAATATAAACTTAATTATACAACTGTCGTGTAAAATATGACAAAACATAACTAAGAGTTTTAACACGAATATTATCGCGTAGACAATATCCAAACTCAAATGGAGTTCTCATTACAATTATTATTACACCATTTCACAGAATAGTGAGGACTACTAATGCAACCATCTGGACTGTCACTCCATTTCCCAACTAGTTCCAACTATATTCTCATTTCTTGAAGAGAACAATGAAACCAAAGGGTGAGCTCAACTAGCCCAATAAAGAATATTATGACTAAGATAATGCAAAATAAATTATCGTTAGCCTTAAACAGTGTTAAACTGATAGAATACAATAGACAACAAGTTTAACTGCAGCAGAACAAACAATCCATTAGAAGAGTCAAGTAGAGCATGATATTTACTCTCTACTATGATTTAAAAGTTTATCATCAATTTTATCGTTGAGACTCAGCTTAATAAATAAACAACATCACTAAATTATCCATGCACTACGGGCCAAAGATATTCATTAGTATCACATCCACGAATTATCCATGCACTACGGGTCAAGGATATTCGTGTTATCACCAATGGTCATGATCATGCCAACAACTGTCCATCAATACAATACGGGCCAATGAGGACTTTTACCACATCATTTGTAACATTACAGGTCATGATTATACCAAATAATCCCTGGTCATAATCATACCAATCAACAGTTCATCTATGCACCACGGGCCAAAGATGACTTTCATCACAATATAAGCGTGAGGATGATGACAATGATATAAAAATTCAATTAAATAAGAGCAAGGATAAATTTTAACGATTTATAATTCAATTTATCCAGAATCAATAATGTACAAATTGTCAACATGATACTGCTTTGTGGAGTAAAATTCAAGAATAGTATTGTATCAAAAATAATTTGGACAAAAAAATCAATTTTTGTCATGAATAGTACCCGAGTGAATAGTACTTTATGAATAGTACCCCGTGAATAGTACTCTAGCATAAAAAAATTAAACTTTAACAAGAATATTCAGAAAAATATCCTTGTGAAACGATACTAGATTTTCAAGGATATTCTACTAATTTCAAGGAGTATATAAACAATACTTAACAAAATGAGTGTAGAATTTGGAATCTGAAACGAAATAATATTACTTATATACTATAGAGTATGGAAGAAAATATTATTTCTTACGAATATTGAACAAAAATAATATCCTTACCTTAAAAGGAGAATATTTCTGACTGGTAGAGCGGGGATATTCTTGAAGAAAACTTATACTGTTTTCTACGCTCAAAGCTTCCTTAAACTCAAAAGAAATATGCTCAATATTATAGAAGAAAAATTCTATAATTCTGGTGTGATTTTCAATTTTAAACTAAGCATCCTATTTATAGGAGAATGGAAGGATACTATTTAGAAAATAAAATCACGGACGCACAATGGAAATAATCACGGACGAAGTCGACGGATGAATTCCTTTAAAAAATTTATTTTACTACGCTACACTATGCAGTACTATGCAACAATATGCAGTACTATGTAACAATATGCAGTACTATGCAATCAAATCAAATAAAATATAATATATTCTGTTTTTCATAAATAACAAAACTTATATATATATATACACACACATCACACTCACACACACACCCTAACACACACACCACACACACAAAACACACTTATATATATATATACTTTATAACTTTTCACCTATTATTTTGAAAAATAAGTAAGTGGGGGTCCATATAATAAGCAAAATTTATAACAAATACTTCATAAAATACCCCGCTATTTATCTCAATTCATTTGGCCTCACTAAACACATTTTTGAACAACAATTATTCATCATTTATAACTTGCAATATTAACAACCAGATCATTCTCAGGAAAGAGGAGCTTTTCGATAAGAATTTCTCCCTATTAGCGTGCAATTAGGTGACCAAACCCCTTTCCTCGACTGAACTTTCTAGACATTGTTAATTATGCAGATAATAATATGAATAACTTGTCATCTCAATTATTGATTTAATAATCTTTCAACAGCTCAAGCCAACATCGTTGCCGCATGTTAATATTTTAGGCTTTTATGATCTGTATAGATCTCCACCTTCTTCCCATACAGGTAATGCCTCCAGATTCTAAGAGTAAAAACGACTGCTGCCAACTCTAAATCATGAGTAGGATAATTTCTCTCATATTCTTTGAGTTATCGTGAAGCATAGGCTATGACTTTCCCTTGTTGCATGAGAACACATCCTAACCCTCTTCCTGAAGCATCACTATAGATGACAAATCCCTCCGAACCAGATGGTATTGTTAGAACAGGTGCTGAAATGAGTCTCCTCTTGAGTTCTTGAAAACTCTTCTCATATTCCTCGCTCCAACCAAATTTTGTATCTTTTCGAGTCAGCTGAGTTAATGGAGTGGCAATTCGAGAAAACCTTTCCACAAATCTCCGATAATAACCAGCGAAGCCCTGAAAGCTACGTACTTCGGTCACTGACTTAGGTTGCTCCCAGCTTTGAATTGCTTCAATCTTCACTGGGTCAACAGATATTCCATGATTTGATATCACATGACCAAGGAACCCTACTTCCTTAAGCCAGAACTCGTATTTCTTCAACTTGACATATAACTTGTTCTCACGAAGCTTTTGAAGTATCAGCCTCAAGTGTTACTCATGATCTTCACAGCTTTTGGAGTAAATGAGGATGTCATCAATAAAGACAACCACAAAATGATTCAAATATTCCATAAATACTCAGTTCATCATATCCATGAAGGCAGTACAAGCATTAGTCAATCCAAAAGATATGACTAGGAATTCGTAATCCCGTATCGAGTTCTGAAAGCAGTCTTTGGAATGTCATCGGTATCAATCTTTGAAAAGAATTTGGCACCTTGCAACTGGTCAAACAGGTCATCAATGCGAGGCAACGGGTACCTATTTTTGATGGTGACATGATTCAATTCCCGATAATCAATACAAAGTCACATACTTCCATCTTTCTTCTTTACTAATAGAACATGCGTACCCCAAGGAGACATACTAGGACGAATGAAACCGATGTCTAACAGTTCTTGCAGTTGGGTTTTTAACTCCTGAAGTTCAATAGGAGTCATTCGATATGGGGTTTTGGAAATGGGTTTTGTACCGGGTTCAAGATCAATACAAAACTCGATTTCATGCTCTAGGGTTAGGCCATGAAGTTCTTCAGGGAATACGTCAGGAAATTTATTAAAAATAGAAATATCATTCAAATCTGACGTATTTTTGTTTAAATCTGTGACATGGGCTAAGAAAGCTTGACATCCATTTTTCATTAAACGAATGGCTTTATGGTTTGATATGACAATGATTGACTTTAGTGGTTTGGTTGCTTAAATTCGCATAATAGGTTGGTTAGTAATATGAAAGCTAACAATCTTACAAAAATAATCAATTTTAGCATAATGAGTAGTTAACAAATCAATCCCTAAAATCACATCAAATGCAAGTAGTTTCAAAAAAATAAGATCGATAGGTAACGTGAGGGTACCGATTTGAATCAAACAAGACTTACAAACAACGAATGTAATGAAGGTTTCTCCCTAACAGAGTTTTAACAGATAAGTCAAAGTCTAATTTCTCCATAGTTAAATTTAAACGTTGAACACAAGTAGGAGAAATAAAAGAATGGGTAGATCTGGTATGAAATAAGGTATAGACTTCGCAAGAGTTTATGATTAGCTTACCCGTGATAACTTCATTTGGGTTTCTCATTTTTTGGGAGGTCACGACAAACGTTCTCCCTTGAACTACTGGCTTTGACTTGTCTGGGATGACATTTGGTGTCACTATCTCAGCTGGACTTGTCTTCACTACTTGACAAAATCGATCTAGGTGACCTTCTCTTCCGTAATTATAACACGATTTAGGGTTGCTGCGTGCAGTTTAGACTGATGTGTCCCTCCCCTCCGTATTTATAGCATACGACCGGTGGTCGTTCTCCTTCCTTAAAAACGGGTGCTGGTGATGCTGTCTTTCCATCATTGTTGAACCTTCTCTTCTTGAAATTTCAACTTAACTCATTTCTTCTATTACCTTGGCCAGGGTTACCACCGAAGTGGTTACAATTTCTGGCATGTTGATTTCCTCCACGTTTGTTATCACTGCTTCGATGACTGCTACAACTAGTATTATCGTTTTGCCGATTGCTTTCTGTTGGTTGGGTTGACTCATTATCGCACCCAAATAACTGAGTCATATTCACAACATCTGAATACAAGCAAAGTTTATGAGAAATAAGGTATTGACGTATTTTGGGTTTCAAACCTCTTAGAAACATTCGCGTCATACGCTCCTCATTATCTACCAAATGGGATGCAAACCGGGATAACTCCATAAACTTAGCCTCGTACTGCGATACGTTCATATTGTTTTGCTCCAGGTTAATGAATTCCACCGCCTTCATGTGATGAATACTTTCGGGAAAGTACTTGTAGTTGAACAATTCTTGGAACTTCTCCCAAGACATCTTCAGTTTGGCAGGTTGAGTACGTTTTAAAGATTCCCACTAATAATATGCCTCTCCACGTAACATAAAGGTGGAAAAGGGAACCTTTTGCTCCTTTGAGCATCCCAAGACATCAAATATCTTGGTGATCTTCTTTATCCACATCTCTGCCTTAAGTGGTTCTAGATTTCCAAAAAACTCTGGTGGTCCAAGCTCTTTGAATTGCTTAGCGGGACCATCCGAGAGTTGTCAGTGTTTCCACCTGTATTTTGAACAGGAGTCTCTCTCGCCCGATGTTGCACGAATTGCAGAACGCCTCTGAACATCCCATCGTTCATCATTTGGTCGGTGTTGTTATTTACCTGAGGATTATTGCCTTTCTGATGCACATTATCCTGGTTATTGATCGTCGGGGACTCAACGGTCTCATGTTCTCCATTGTTTATCTTAACAGTTTCAGATGTCATTTTCAAACACTGCCACAAAACAAGGGTTAATTGACATGCCACAAATTATCCCTATATTCTGACCAACCAATTAAATAAAAAATAAGCTTAGGTATGTCATACTAGCGAAGGATTTACCCGTCTCTCCCCTCCTAGTTCTAGTCTTACATCTCAGCCAGAGATCATATCCCTAAGCTTTGATACCAACTGTGACGCCCCCAAAAAAGGTATACATCACCCATTTTAAGTCGCCAAATACATGGTATAGAATACAAATAAAAACTTAATTATACAACTGTTGTGTAACATAAGCTGAGAGTTTTAACACGAATATTGTCTTCTAGACAATATCCAAACTCAAATAGAGTTCTCATTACAATTATTATCACACTATTTCACAGAATAGTGAGGACTACTAATGCAACCATCTGGACAATCACTCCATTCCCCGGCTAGTCCCAGCTATATTCTCATTTTCCTAAAGAGAACAATGAAAGCAAAGGGTGAGATCAACTAGCCCAGTAAAGAATATTATGACTAAGATAATGCAAAATAAAATATCGTTAGCCTTCAACAGTGTTAAACTGATAAAATACAATAAACAACAACTTTAACTGCAATGGAACAAGCAATCCATTAGAAGAGTCAAGTAGAGCATGATATCTACTATCTTCTATGATTTAAAAGTTCATCATCAATATTTTATCGCTGTAACATAGCTCAATAAATAATTCACATCACTGAATTATCCATGCACTACGGTCCAAGGATATTCATTAGTATCACATCCACGAATCACCCATGCACTACGGGCCAAGGATATTCATTATTATCACCAGTGGTCATGATCATGCTAACAACTGTCCATCAGTGCACTACAGGCCAATGAGGACTTTTACCACATCATTTGTAACATTACTGTTCATGATTATACTGATACATATTCATAATCATACCAATTAACAGTCCATCTATGCACTACGGGTCAAAGATGACTTTTATCACAATATAAGCATGGGGATGATGAAAATGATATAGGAATTAAATTAAATAAGAGCAAAGATAAATTTTAAAGATTTATAATTCAATTTATCCATAATTCAATAATGTCCAAATTGTTAACATGTGCTTTGTGGAGTAAAATTCAAGAATAACATTGTATCAAAAATAATTTGGACAGAAAAAAATCATTTTTTGTCATGAATAGTACCCCGGGTGAATAGTACCTGAGTAAATAGTATCCCGTGAATAGTACTTTGAGAATAGTACCCCGTGAATAGTACTCCAACATGAAAAGATTAAAAATTAACAAGAATGTTCATAATAATATTTCCGTAAAAATAGACTACATGAAACGCAAAATTCAAGAATATTCTACTAATTTCAAGGAGGATAGAAGCAATACTTAACAAAATGAGTGTAGAATTCAAAATCTGAAACGAAATAATATTACTTACATACTACAGAGTATGGAAAAAGATATTATTTTTTTATGAATATTGAACAAAAATAATATCCCTTACCTTAAAAAGAGAGTATTTCTGACTGGTAGGGCGGGGATATTCTTGAAGAAAACTTGCACTATTTTCTACACTCAAAGCTTCCTTAAACTCTAAAAAAAATACGCTCAATATTATAGAAGAAGATTTCTCTGATTCTGATGTGATTTTTAATTCTAAACTAAACATCCTATTTATAGGAAAATGGAAGGATACTATTTGGATGCACAGTAAGGAAAAAAAATCACGGAATACAGAGTAAGGAATCAAATGAATTCACGGGTGTCGGTTGAATTTTTTTTTATATTACTATGCAACGCTTTGCGACGCTATGCTGTACTATACAAATAATAAAATATAATATATTTTATTATTCATAAAAAATAAAACTTATAATATATATATATATATATAGCCCGTGGGTGACTTCCCCCCCCCCCCCACTCCCCGTGACTCCCTTTTTTAATATATATATATATATATATATATATATATATATATATATAACAAAATTGAGATAACTATCTACCGACAGTTTTGAAAAATGGGTATGTGACGCCCCCAAAATAGGTCTAATCTACCCAACCTATTCTGAGTCGCCAAATACATGGTACAGAAATAACTAGAACTTCATTATTACAATTAGCGTGCAAAATACGACAACACATATACTGTGAGTTTAAATACAAATATTGTCTTCTAGACAATATCCACACTCAAATAAAGTCCTCATTACAATTATTGATACACTATTTTACAAAATAGCGAGGACTACTAAAACAACTATCTTGAACCATCACTCCACACCCCGACTAGTTTCCACTATATTCTCATCTCCTGAGAAGAAAAATGGAACAAAAAAGAAAAGGGTGAGCTCAATTAGCCTAGTAAAGAATATTATGACTAAGATAATGTACAACAAATTATTCTTAGTCTTCAACAGGAAAAAAATCTAATAGATTACAATAGACAACAAGTTTTAGATCAACAACTGCAGCGAAAACAACAATTCATTAGAAGAGTTAAGTAGAGAATGAAATCTACTATCATCTATGAATTTAAAAGTTCATCATCAATATTTTATCCCTGTTACATTAATCAATAAACATCATGAATCAAATATTCATCTTTGCACTACGGGCCAAAGATATTCATCAGTTGGTCATGTTCATCTTAACACATATTCATCTTCGCACTACGGGCCAAAGATATTTATCAAAAAATCATTCATCTTTGCACTACGGGCTAAAGATATTCAGTTATATCATCATTTAGGACTGAGGATGATGAAAAATATTTTAAAGAAAACGAATCCAGTGAGACAAAAGAACAAATATTAGGGATTCGTACTTTAGACAATCCAAGTTCAAAAATACTCCATAATAAACTATTTTGTTAAATAGTGTGACAATAAATATTTTAGTAGTCCTCACTATTCTGTTAAATAGTGTGACAATAAATGTAATGAGGACTCCATTAAGTGTGGATATTGTCTAGATGACATTATTCTTATTAAAACTCTTAGATTATATTTTGTCGTATTTCACACGACTGTTGTATAATTAAGTTGTATTTAAATTTTGTACCATGTATTTGGCGACTCAAGATGGGTGATGTATACCTATTTTGGGGGCGTCACAGTTGGTATCAAAGCTTAGGGATATGATCCCTGGCTAAGATGTGAGACAAGATCTAGGAGAGGAGAGACGGGGAATTCCTTTGCTAGTATGACCTACCTAAGTTTATTTGGTATTTAATTGGTCGGTCAGAGTATAGAGATAATATGTGATATGATAATTAACCCTTGTTTTGTGATAGTGTTTGAAAATGACATCTGAAAATGTTGAGATAAGTAATGGAGCAAAATAATATGATCGTATCGCAGTACGAGGCTAAGTTTGCGGAGTTATCCCAGTTTGCATCCCATTTGGTCGATAATGAGGAGCGAATGACGCGAATGTTTTTCAGAGGTTTGAAACCCGATATACGTCAAAACCTCATTTCTCATAAACTTTGTTTATATTCAAATATTGTGAATATGGCTCAGTTATTGGAGCGCGATAATGAGTTAGCACAACCAAAAGGTAACGACCAACAACACGATAATAATCGTACCGGTGGCAACGACCATCGGAACAATGATGACCATCGTGGGGGAAATTATCATGGCCAAGATAATAGAAGTGAAAATTTCAAGAAGAGAAGGTCACCTAGCTCGATTTTGTCGTTCAGGGAAGTCGAGTCCAGCTGGAACGGTGGCACCAAAGGAAGATACGGACAAAACAAAGTCGGTGGTTTCAAGGAGAGCGTTTTTTGTGACTTCTGAAAAAGCGAGTAACCCGAACGAAGTTAGCACGGGTTAGTTAATTATAAATTCTTGCGAAGTCTATACCTTATTAGATACCGATTCTACCCATTCTTTTATCTCTCTTGCTTACACTCAACGTTTAAATTTGACCCCAGAGAAGTTAGACTTTGACTTATTGGTTAAAATTTCATTAGTAAAAACCTTCGTTACCTCCACTGTTTATAAATCTTATTGATTCAAATCGACACTTTCACGTTACCTATCAATCTTATCTCTTTGAAAATACTTGCATTTGATGCGATTTTAGGAATCGATTGGTTAACTACTCATCATGCTTTTTCGTAAGGTTGTTAGCTTTCATATTCCTAACCAACCTATTATGCGAATTCAAGAAACCAAACCACTAAAGTTAATCACTGTTATATCAAGCCATAAGTAAAGAGCCCCGATCCTTTGGTTGTTGACTTCCTTGTGTGTAATGCACCGAAGCCAGACTTTCTGTAGGCAACGTTGTGAATGACGATGGCAAGTTGATAGGTATCGATGTGACGTATTATCCAAGTCTTGGATGAGAGTCACAGTTTTGAATGGTATTTCTATTGTTATTAAATTTCCTGACGTATTCTTGAAGACTTATTAGCCTACCCCTAGAGCGTGAAATCAAATTTTGTATTGACCCCAGTACAAAACCCATTTCTAAAACCCTTAAATATTTCTTTAACCAAAATGAACGTATAATACGCCAAAGACGTTGGCTCGAGCTGTTGAAGATTACAACTATACCATTCAATTTCATTATAGAAGAGCGAATGTGGTAGCTGACGTGTTGAGTGGAAGATCGTATGCGTTTATGAGTGCGATGTTGTTAACACAAAAACCCATTTCGTATAGCTTACAAATGATAAAGATAGAGTTAAAGACTCTAGAGACCCACGTGAAGATAGCGAATATACGAGTAGAATCGACTTTAATCGATAAAGTTAAAGCCGCTCAAGCTACATACTCAGAGCTGATGAATGTGAAGAAGAAGGTACAAGAGAGCATTATTCTAGAAGCAAGAATCGATGAAGAGAGGAAATCTCAACCCTCGATTTAATTGACCCATTTGAAATTCTCGATCAAGTAGGAACTGTGGCCTATAGAATCACTTTACCGCCAAGTATATCGTGTGTTCATAACCAATACCATGTGTTACTATGCAACCACGCGTATTACTGTACTTTTACTACCAGGGTAGTTCAACAGTTTTAACGGTAACACTTCCGCCGTTATTTTTATAAAAAGATAATTCTGTCGTTTTCTTACTACGACAATACTTCTATTGTGGGGCCACTAATGATTGTGCCGTCGTACGGATATTCCTCGACAAAAAGAATATTCCCCGACCAAACGAATAATAACTTGCTTACTTTGTAAAATTTTCAAATATCACCCTTAACTTTAACCCTTTCTCAATTTAACCATTTACTAAATAAAATAATAATAATAAGAAAATTAAATACTTTCATTTCATAAAATTTGGGATCTCACAGTTAGAGTCTTACACATTTTGTTAAGTATTGTTTCTATACTCCTTGAAATTAGTAGAATATCCTTAAAATTTGCGCTTCATCTAGTATCATTTCACAAGTATATTTTTCTGAACATTCTTGTTAAAGTTTAATCGTTTCATGCCAGAGTACTATTCATGGGGTACTATTCATGAAATACTATTCACGGGGTACTATTCGCTCGGGTACTATTCACTCGGAGTACTATTTATGACAAAAAGTGATTTCTTTTCTGTCCAAATTATTTTTGATACAATATTATTCTTGAATTTTACTCCACAAAGCAGTATCATGTTGACAATTTGGACATTATTAAATTATGTAAAATTAAATTATAAATCTATAAAATTTATCATTGCTCTCATTTAAATGAATTCTTATATCATTGTCATCATCCTCGTGCTTATATTGTGATGAAAGTTATCTTTAGCCCGTAGTGCATATATGGACTGTTGATTGGTATGATTATGACTATGTATCGGTATAATCATAACCTGTAATGTTACAAATGATGTGGTAAAAATCCTTATTGACCTGTAGTACATTGATGGACAGTTATTGGCATGAGCATAACCACTAGTAATAATAATGAATATCCTTGGCTCTTAGTTCACGGATAATTCGTGGATGTGATACTAACGAATATCCTTGGCCTGTAGTGCATGGATAATTCGATGATGTGGATTATTAAGTTGTGTTATAGCGATAAAATATTGATGATGAACTTTTAAATCATAGAAGATAGTAGATATCATTTCTAATGGATTGCTTGTTCAAATGCAGTTAAACTTGTTGTTTATTGTGTTCTATCAGTTTAACACTGTTGAAGGCTAACGATAAATTATTCTGCATTATCTTAGTCATAATATTTCTTACTGGACTAGTTGAGCTCAACTTTTGCTTTCATTGTTCTCTTCAGGAAATGAGAACGTAGCCGGGACTAGTCGGGGAATAGAGCAACGGTCCGAGATGGTGGCTGTAGTAGTCATCACTATTTTATAAAAAGTGTGATAATAATTATAATGAAAACTCCATCTGAGTTTGGATATTGTCTACGAGACAATATTCATGTTAAAACTCTTAGCTACGTTTTTGTCGTATTGTATAAGGAAGTTTGTATTTAAATTTTGTACCATATATTTGGCGACTCAAAAAAGATTGTGTATACTTGTTTTGGGAGCGTCACAATATCCGCATAGTTTAGATAGGTAATGATTTTGTTATTTTGTTATATACGTGTATTATAATATTATACCATACGTGTATTATAATATTATACCATACATATATGATATAATGTATGGTATAATTATGAATGGTATAATATTAAAAAAATAGTGATTTTATGATATAATAATTATGTTTAGAAAAGTAGTGAATTTTGGGGATTATAAAATCAACATAGTAAGTTATGATTGATATTATTTGTTATTTTAATTTTGTTTTAAATTATATAATATTATGTTGTATTTATACGGAAAAAATTAGGTTAAATAATGGAGAGTAATGATAATAACTCAGTAATGATAATATCTTAAAGTAGTGATTTTTGGATATAATAATTAAATTAGAAAGGATAATATCAGAATAGTTGACATTACCAAAATAGTTTAGATTTGAAGTGATTTAGTGGATTATAAATTCAAAATATTAATTTAGGATTAAAAAAATAGTGATTTTAGGAGATAATAATTAAATTATTAATTAATGATAATATTAGAACAATTAACATTATCAGAACAATTTAGATTTGTAGTGATTTATGGGATTGTAAAATCAAAATATTAATGTGGGATTTAAAAGTAGTGATTTTGTGAGATAATAATTAAGTAGCGATAATATAAAAATTGGAGTAATGGATGAACGCATTAATTAGATAGGACAGATATTATAATTTGGGATTGACAAATGTCATGCAATGATATTATGAACTGTAATTTAGTATATTTACTAGATACATACCCACGTTACGGAGGTATTATTCAATTTTTTAATAATAAATATATACGTACAATTAATAAATTAAAATATAATAAGAATATGGTAGATTGTTGTGCTATGATAAAATTTTACACAGAAAAACAAATGAATATACATTCTAGGGGGTAGTGTTGAGATAAAGTAGTGACTTTATTAAACAATAATTAAATTATAAAGAATAATATCAAAATAGTTATATTATCGAAATAGTTTAGATTTGTAGTGATTTAGGGGATTATAAATCTAAAAAATTAAGACAATGACATTATGTTATTAACTGTTTAAATTTGTAGTGATTTAGAATAAAAAAAAATTAATTAATAGCATAAAGAAGTGATTTTATTAAATAATAATTAAATTACAAAGAATAATATCAAAACAATTGATATTATCAAAATAATTTAAATTTGTAGTGATTTAGGGGATTATAAATCTAAAATTTAGGGGAATGAATTAGAGTTTGTTTTCATCCTCATTTGTTATGTTAGCTGGGCAGTTTTGTTAAGGGTTTAAAGGAACATTAATTAGATAGGATACGTGTTAAATTGTGGGGATAACATATGTCAAGCTATGATCTCATGTACTGCATGTTAATATATTTAATAGATTAGATAGATTTGGTAAGGATCAACGAAATCATCATAAAAGTTGATATTTATATATATATATATTGTTATAAATAGTTATAATATGGATGTCCATTCATTTTCTATAACTTACATAACCTACATTCATTGATGAGCTATTTATTCTTCCTATTTATGTCATGTACTTGTGTAGCCTATAAATAGAGGCTCACTATCCATGTATTGGTTGAACTTGAAGAATATAAGATAATCTCTCTTCTTATTCTCTCTTAGTGTTATCTTCTTATGTTCTCTCTAAAATTATAATACGTTATCAGCACGACTCTCTAATCTTTTAAGTTGTTACACTCAAAAATCCAATTTTCAGGTAATTTTATTTTGCCAAATTGGTTATGGATTTTCAGGTAATAGCAGAGAATCTGTCTTTATTCTAATATAGCTAGATCGTTTTTTTTCTATGCTTTTACGTAATAGGGTGCAAATGACTCTCTTTAGATGGTTATAGAGAATAGTTCTGCATTCTAATTTCTATTGAGGGCATGACAAGTTGTATACTATATAAAGTGTCTTTTAAGTCTCAAATTCTCAATTACTAGTTCTTCCACCTAAAGTGGCAACATATTTTGAAGCATAAAGCATGACTACTAACATTATTACTATAAGTACCATTTCGATACATGCTTGTCAAGATCACCTGTAGGCTATAACTAAAAATTAGGTGAAGATAAGCTAACGCATCTGTCTTTAAAGTTTATAGCATACTGTATATATGAATACATGTGCACACATCTTCATGTATATGCATTTATAGGTGCATAGCTATATAAGCAGAGTATTTATGTACATGCAAAATATATTGGCATAAAAACCTATATATTTGTTTATGAATGCTATACATTTGTTTCATAACAATTTATTTATGTTTTTAAAATAAATAAATAAATATATGATTTTTAAAAAATAATAAAATAAAATAAAATAAAATATGTCGGCTAAATTGTTGAAATTGGTTCTGTATTCTGTCTTAGACTTAATTGTGTATTCAACTTTTTGTAATATTCTAGAATATTTTCTCCTAACTTGTTAATTATATTTGTGATAGTTCATAATGTCAAACATTGCTAAACTCGAATTTGTGGCTCTTGACATTACTGGAAAGAATTATTTATCATGGGTGTTAGATGCTGAAATTCATCTAGATGCAAAAGGTCTTGGTGATACTATCAAAGAAGGAAACAAAACATCTAGTCAAGATAAGGCCAAAGCGATGATATTTCTTCGTCATCACCTCCATGAGGGACTTAAAATTGAATATTTGACTGTTAAAGATCCACTTATCCTTTGGAACAATCTAAAGGAAAGATACGACCACCAGAAAACTGTAATACTTCCTAAAGCTCGTTATGATTGGATGCATATAAGATTACAAGATTTTAAATCTGTAAGTGATTATAACTCAGCTATGTTTAGAATCAGTTCTAAATTACAATTATGTGGAGAAAAGATAACTGATGCAGATATGTTAGAAAAAACATTCTCCACCTTTCACGCATCTAATATGCTCCTGCAGCAGCAATATCGTGAAAAGGGCTTTAAGAAATACTCTGAACTGATTTCATGCCTCCTTGTGGCTGAGCAAAATAATGAACTATTGATGAAAAATCATGAGGCCCGTCCAACTGGATCTGCTCCATTCCCTGCAGTGAATGTCGTAACATATAATGGAAAAAACAGAGGTCACGCCAGTAGTCGTGGACGTGGTTATGGACGTGGATGTGGACGTGGACGTGGTCGAAATAATCATCGTGGTGGTCATTTCTCAAACACATATACCCACCAGAAGTGGGAATATAAGGATGGAAAATGCGAAAAAGGTGATAAAGATAAAAATACCACGGAGAATTTGTGTTATCGTTGTGGAGGTAAAGGCCATTGGTCTCGTACCTGTCGTACACCAAAACATCTTGTTGAGCTCTATCAACAATCATTAAAAGATAAAGGAAAGAAGATAGAGACAAATTTTGCTAGTGAGGATGGAAAAGATAAAACAAATCTTGATTCTGGAAATGATAATTTTAATTATGGTTGTGTGGATACCACTCATCTAGATGTTAATGATTTTTTCTCAAATCCTGAAGAAAAAATTGACTTCTTATTTGGTGATGAGAGTGTCCAAATATAAAATTTTTAAATAATGCTTTGATGTTATTAGACTTTATTTTAAGCATTAATAAAATTCTAATTATTATGTTTTTATCATGTTTACTTGTTTTCTTATGATTCGTTATATATGGGATATTTTATTAATCTGATTATATATTTCTTATTTTCTTTGAATAACATAGATACTCTTTTGATTCGATTTGCAATGAATGGTGGAGATATATGTCTCGCAGACAGCGCCACTACGCACACTATATTACAGAATAAGAAATATTTTTCTTCTTTCATAATGCAAAAGGCAAATGTTAGTACTATATCGGGTAGTGCAAAATTGATAGAAGGCTCCGGAAGAGCTAACATTTTTTTGTCTGGAGGAACAAAATTTGAAATTGATGAAGCATTATACTCTCCCAAGTCTCAAAGAAATTTATTGAGTTTTAAGGATATCCGCCGAAATGGGTATCATATTGAGACAACATGTGAAGGAAAAATTGAGTATCTTCACATTACGAGTATAATCTCGGGTAATAAAAGAGTATTAGAAAAATTACCAGCTTTTTCCTCTGGTTTGTACTACACGAGAATTAGAACAATTGAAACAAATGTGGTTGTTAATAAAAAGCTAACGAATCACAATAACTTTGTTGTTTGGCATGAACGGTTAGGCCATCCTGGATCGATAATGATGCGAAGAATAATTGAGAATTCATGTGGACATCCATTGGAGAACCAGCAGATTCTTCAATCGAAGGATTTCCTATGTGCTGCTTGTTTTCAAGGTAAGTTAATTGTTCGGCCATCACCGACTAAGATAGGGACTGAATCCCTTACTTTTCTGGAACGAATACAAGGTGATATATGTGGACCAATTCATCCACCATGTGGACCTTTTAGATATTTTATAGTTTTAATTGATGCATCAACAAGGTGGTCACATGTATCTCTATTATCAACTCGCAACCTGGCGTTTGCGAGATTACTTGCTCAACTAATTAGATTGCGAGCACATTTTCCAGATTATCCCATCAAGAAAATTCGTATTGACAATGCTGGTGAATTTACTTCCCAAACTTTCAATGATTATTGTATGTCTATTGGGATAAGTGTTGAACATCCTGTAGCACATGTTCACACACAAAATGGCCTTGCAGAATCATTGATTAAGCGTCTTCAATTGATTGCAAGACCATTACTGATGAGATCAAAACTTCCAATTTCTGCTTGGGGTCATGCTATTTTACATGCGGCAACACTAATTCGCATCAGACCAACAAGTTATCATAACTACTCCCCTTTACAATTGGTTTTTGGTCAGGAACCAAATATTTCTCATCTAAGAATTTTTGGTTGTGCTGTATATGTTCCAATACCTCCACCACAACGTACTAAGATGGGACCTCAAAGGAGGTTAGGAATATATGTTGGATATGAATCCCCATCTATAATTAAATATTTAGAACCATCAACAGGGGATTTATTTACAGCTAGATTCGCTGACTGTCATTTTGATGAATCAGTCTTCCCAACATTAGGGGGAGAAAATAGGCAGCTGAAAAAAGAGATAAGCTGGAATGAATTATCATTGTCTCATTTTGATCCTCGTACAAAATAATGTGAACTAGAAGTTCAGAAAATAATTCATTTACAAAGTTTAGCAAATCAATTGCCAGACGCATTTTCTGACCCAAAGAGTGTAACAAAGTCACATATACCAGCTGTTAATGCTCCAAATAAAATTGATGTCCCAGTAGGACAACCTCTTGTTGCCAATGAACCCAAAGCACGCTTGAAGCGTGTTAGACCAGTCGGTTCCAAAGATAAGAATCCTCGTATGAGAAAAGGAACAAAGATTCAAGATGGTCATGATGAGGAAATGGGAACTCCAGAAGAGTATACAGAAAAACCTCTAGACATGACTAATATTACAGTTTCAAAAGACAATCAGGTACCTGAAATCATTGAAAATGAAGAGATCTCGATAAATTATGTCATGTCCAGAAAAATATGGAACTGAAATGAAATTGACGTCGATAATGCTTTTTCATACAATATAGCGCTAGATGTTATAAAAGATGACGAGGATCTTGAACCAAGGTCTATTGAGGAATGCATGCATAGAATTGATTGGCCAAAATGGAAAGACGCAATTGAGGCAGAATTGAAATCTCTTGAAAAGAGAAATGTTTTTGGACCAGTAGTCCGTACACCTGATGGTGTAAAACCAGTGGGGTACAAATGGGTTTTTGTTCGAAAACGAAATGAAAAGGGTGAAATTGTGCGACATAAAGCACGACTAGTTGCGCAAGGATTTTCACAAAGACCCGGTATTGATTATGAAGAGACATACTCTCCTGTGATTGATGTGACTACTTTTCGATTCCTAATTAGTCTGGCAATAAAAGAAGGACTTCATTTGCGTCTAATGGATGTCGTTACAGCATACTTGTATGGCCCACTTGATAATGAAATTTATATGAAACTCCCAGAAGGATTTAAATTGCCAGAAGCATGTAAATCTAGTTCTCGAGAACAGTACTCGATCAAATTAAATAGATCTCTATATGGATTAAAATAATCCGGTCGCATGTGGTATAACCGTCTTAGTGAATATTTGTTAAAGGAGGGATATAAGAATGATCCTGTTAGCCCATGCATTTTTATAAAGAGATCTAGATTTGAGTTTGTTATTATTGCAGTATATGTTGATGATCTAAATATCATTAATGGAACTCCTGAAGAGATTTCAAAGGTAGTATAGTACTTGAAAAGAGAATATGAAATGAAAGATCTTGGAAAAACAAAATTTTGTCTTGGGTTACATATAGAGCATTTAAAGGACGGTATTTTTGTGCATCAAACATCTTATATAGAGAAGGTGCTAAAACGATTTTATATGGACAAAGCACATTCGTTGAGCACCCCAATGGTTGTGAGGTCACTTGATGTAAATAAAGACCCTTTCCGACCTCGAGAAAATGATGAGGAGATTCTTGGTCCTGAAGTACCATACTTGAGTGCAATTGGAACACTAATGTATCTTGCTAGTCATACACGACCAGATATATCATTCTCTGTCAACTTATTAGCAAGATATAGCTCTTGTCCAACCCGAAGGCATTGGAATGGAATTAAACATATACTTCGTTACCTACAAGGTACAAAGGATATGGGTTTGTATTTTCCTAACCAACCCAAAACAGATTTGATTGGTTTTGCAGATGCAGGGTACCTATCCGATCCTCATAATGCTCGATCGCAAACTGGATATGTATTCACTTGTGGTGGAACCGCCATTTCTTGGCGTTCGATGAAGCAAACTATAGTAGCTACATCTTCTAACCATGCTGAAATTTTGGCAATACATGAGGCTAGTCGTGAATGTGTATGGTTAAGGTCTGTAATTCAACACATATGAGGTGTTTGCGGTTTATCTTCAGGAGAAGAATCACCGACGGTCTTATATGAGGATAATACAGCATGCATTGTCCAACTCAAGGAAGGATATATCAAAGGTGATAGAACAAAACATATTTGATCAAAGTTCTTTTTCACTCATGACGTTCAGAAGAATGGTGATATAAATCTTCAGCAAATCCGTTCAAGTGAAAATTTGGCAGATTTATTAACAAAGGCGCTTCCTACTTCTACATTTGAGAAGCTAGTCCACAACGTTGGATTACGTCGACTCAGAGATCTCAAATGATATAATCATGAGGGGGAGTAATAAATTTTTTTCATAAAGCAATATCTCATAAGTTTTTGAAGAATTATGTACTCTTTTTCCTTCACTAGGTTTTTATCCCACAGGGTTTTTCCTAGTAAGGTTTTAACGAGGCATATTCTTCAGTAATGGACATCCAAGGGGGAGTGTTATAAATAGTTATAATATGGATGTCCATTCATTTTCTATAACTTACATAACCTACATTCATTGATGAGCTATTTATTCTTCCTATTTATGTCATGTACTTGTGTAGCCTATAAATAGAGGCTCACTATCCATGTATTGGTTGAACTTGAAGAATATAAGATAATCTCTCTTCTTATTCTCTCTTAGTGTTATCTTCTTATGTTCTCTCTAAAATTATAATATATATATATATATATATATATATATATATATATATATGAGAATGATCAATAACATGTATTTGCTATGGATCGAAAAATGGCATATAGCATCTATACCGTATGTTTAAGAAATGAAAGGCTGAGATTTGATTTGGGATTACTCCGTCCGCTAGTATTAGTAATACTAGCGGACGTGAGTAATGAATTATTTAGTCGATTTTGCCCCCACTTAGTCAAGACAAATCAGTATGACCAAATATAAATAACAGTATCCACTAGTATTACTAGCGGATGGATTAATTTATACACAGAATCCACTAGCGGACAGAGAAACACAAATTAACATCAATTCAACAACACCACGAAACCACAAATTCTTGAATCTTTCAATGTATTCAAGTATATACGGCGCAATCTTCTCTTCGCAAATATCACTAAGATTCACCATCTAAGCTGGCCTTCTCCTTAAAACTACTAGATTTAGAGCACTCGAAGCTGAGAAAGAAAAGCAGCACATAGATCTAGAAAGAGAAATATAGGATGATGTGGTCTGACAGAAAACAGAGGGGATTCAATGATTCATCTTTGTCACAAAATCAATCAAAAAAATGTAAAAGAAAACTTATGTAAATCAAAAGGAGCAATCTTTTAATCATTGAATTAAAAGATTAGTTCCAAATCCAACACGAATTTGACTGCAACACAAATTCCTCTATCTGTATTCCTTTACCAAAAATTTAACCAAGCATAATAATCTCCACAAACAGGGAGCAACCACCGACTAACCAAAATAACAATTTTAAATCTGATCATGAATAGATAAAACAATAAGAACAATGATACCAGATCATAATAAGCTCATGCCAGAAACATAGGACTCCTACCCAGAATCCGGCATGCCAATTCAAGATCTAATTTAGGAAACATCAGATCTGGATGGAACCATCATCCAAAGCCAAAAGAATCCCATCATCAAGAATACAAACCATGTAGGAGCCTTCCAAATCGGAGCCAACCGCCATAAAAAATCCTCCAAAAGAGATCAAATCATCATACTTGAACACCAGAAATCCCCCAACTAGGCTAAGCAAAGAAAAAACCACAACCATCAAACCCTCGGAGCGGCAACAGATCGGTCGAAAAGGAGCTATTCGAAAGTTCTTTTCTTGGCTGCCGGAAAAGCCAAAAAAAAAAAAGAGATCAGAGTAGCAAGGTGAAAGAGAGGCATGATGAGAACGGGTGGGCCGCAAGGAGTAATCTGGGGCAAGGAAGAGCATGGACAGTAGGATTAATTTCTTTCTGAACTGATTGTTCTTCTTGGCTAAATGGGGGCAAAAGTGTCTAATTATTTCATTTCCGATTACTAGCGGACGACATGTTCCCAAATCAAATCTCAGCCTTTCATTTGTTAAACCGACGATATAAATGCTATATGCCACTTTTTAATTCATAGCAAATAGATGCTATGAATCATTCTCATATATATATATATATATATATATATATATATATATATATATATATATATATACTAGCTGGGTCCCGTGCCTCCGGCACTGTATGAACAATATGATTTATCTCAAATTTTGAACGACCAAAATAATTTATTGAGTGAGCGGAAAATTTAAAGTCATTTGTATTTTATTAAATTATTATTAGATTATTAGATAGATAGATGTATGAACGGTGAGATTTATCTCAAACTTTGGACGGCCCAGATGATTTATTGAGTGAACGGAAAATTCAAAATCATTTGTATTTTATTAGATAGATATTATTCGTAGATAATTATTTTCACAAAGACGGTAAATAAAACTCTTCATGCGAAGAAATCTTACGTAACATATTTTTTTCATGCGAAAATATAAATTTCCAAAATAAATCATCCTTCTAAACGGCAATATTTTAATGTCGTTTTGGGTATACGTTATGGTACCAATTTTTGTCACACAAAACACAAACCTTCTCCACCAGCAACCAAAACGGAAACAGCCCCCGCCTCCTAAACTGAAGAAAACAAACCTTTTTCTCATCAATCAAAAATGGAAGACCAGGTGGTGATTGCTTCGTCTCCGACCGATGCCGGTATAAGTTGCTTTGACCTACATTCCGGCACCGAACACCTCCGGTACCGGTCATGCACCTCCCCTCCTCACGGCCTCATCTCCGTCGGTGGCCGCCACCTCGCCTCCTCTCAAATCCGTGACTCCGCCGCCCCCTCTGGCTCCGTCCTCTACTGGTCCTGGAACAAGGTAAATACAAGTATACAACCTTAAACACATACGCAGAGTTTACTGATGTTAGGTGTTTGATAAATTGCTTCTGAGAAGAAAAACGTGAAGTAGTTGCCTTTTAAGTTACTCGAATACTTGTGTACAAGTTTAGGTAATCTAAGAATATAGTAGACTTTGTTTTCAGTGAAAAATTGTTAAACTATAACCTATATTTTGTGCGTTACTTTTCTTAGAAGAGACTGGAAGGAGAGTTGGTAATATCTAGTTATATGTGTTATTTGATTTATGTATTCAATTAAGACTTTTAAAGATTTTAAAAGTTTGGTTATATTCAATCAAGACATTTAAAGAGTTTATAAAAGTTTACTGTTATTCAATTACAATTTTTGTAATGTTTTTAAAGACTTACAAAGTCTATAAAAGTATTTTGGTATTCAAAAAGTCATTGATTTTTTAGATTTCTATCAAATGATAGAGTTTGACCGACTTTAGAAGAAGAGATACCCTATGACCTCATCTCTAAATACTTCCAAAGACTTACAAATATTTGAGAAAGGTAGAAGATGAACAGAGGAGAAAGAGAAAGAGATAGAGGAGATCAAACAAAGAAGAGAAAATAAAACAATATATATATATATATATATACATATATATATATATATATATATGTCTCACTTTCTCTCTCTCTACCTCAGTCTTTTCAAAATAAAAACCCCAAAAGGGAAGAGAGATATTATAGCATGTGAGGAGAGAGAAAAAGGAAGGGTTAAAAAGAGGGAGTAACGTTTAGGGTTCCAAATAGAACCAATGGTATAAATGGAGATGACAAATATTTTAATATCATTTTATATTTCTTCTCTCCCATAAAAAAAATCTCATTTATTATATTTGTAAGTACTAAGGAGGTATTTTGTTTTATGTTTATTTTTAAAAGTAATAAGTTTGTTAATTTTGTTATTTGTTGAAAATTATAAATTGTTAGTTTAGTAATAGTTATTTGATAGGAAAACGACAATGAACAATTTTAAAATTGAAATTGTTATTTTATATTATTGTTAGTAGAAAATGACTTTTTTTAATAAAATATAAAATTATAGAATAGGACATTTTCTTGTAATAGATTGGGTATGATCTAATAATTCAACTTCAACAATGCCTTATATTTCAAATTAGGTGGTGACATGGTCAAAATATTTTAATATTATTTAATATCGTACTCATTTCATCTAAAATATAAGATCTTTGTTTACTTTTTAACAATTAATATAAGCTGCAAGATATATTAAAAGTATACAAAAGTCTATCAAAGTCTTGGTAAAAAGTCTATAAAAGTTTGTCACTTATTTCATTGAGTCTTTAAAAGTAATTTTTAAAGTTTTTAAAATTCACAAACTCTGCAAAAGTTTGTCACTTTAAAAAAGTTTTTAAAAGTCTTTATTGAATACACCTTCCGTGTGTTTAATTGAATTTTGATCATGCATTGTGTTATAATTTTGAAAAAATGCAGCCTCAGGCAGAAGTGAAGTGCTTTCCTGCAGAACCTATAAATCCACTAGTTTGTAACCGTGAGGGAACTTATATAGTTGGTGGAGGTGTCTCTGGTGACATTTACTTATGGCAGGTGAGTGTTTATATTCAATGACAGGGTTTGGCCATGTTTATAGTAGTTTTTGGTGTTTTTGTAGCTTTCTGTGTTGATTATATGTGTATATGTGATCATATAGGTGGCAACTGGCAGATTGCTTAAGAAGTGGCATGCTCATTATAGGGCTGTTACTTGCTTAGTGTACTCTGAGGATGAGTCTCTTTTGATTTCTGGGGCAGAGGATGGGTCTGTTCGAGTGTGGTCACTTCTCATGTACTTAATTCTTATTTTCTTGTTGATTCTTTACAAGATGCTGCTTGATGGGTTATCATCGTACAAGCATTATATAATTGTTTTCCGTTGATGAAATAGGATCTTTGATGATGTGAGATGGGAGGAAGCAAAGCATCTATTTGAGTATAGCTTTTCTGAGCACACTTTGCGAGTAACTGATATTGTTACAGGGTATGGGGGATGTAATGCAATCATGGTATCTGCTTCTGAGGATCGGACTTGCAAGGTTTGCCATGCTCTTTACTTAATTATTATTAGATGTTAGATATATATCATAGTATCATGGCTACCTATTTGATATGACATGCTATTTGGTTGAATTAGGGTGTTGCAATGATATACATAAAAGTTGGTATGCTTGCTTCCGAACAAGGGGACTTTAATCTTAAGCATTGACTTGGCCAACTCCTTTACTAGTTATTATTCCCCAAAACTTATAGATGTGCTTGATGCACATAGCAACTGCTGTGTTAGTTCTGATTTTCCAGTTTTCATTTATAATAGAAAATCTCTCTTCTTCTCTCTTATCACTTTAATGTCTCATTCCTTTCTACTAGTTCATATTGGCCCCCGTTTTGTAAGCATATGTTACTTACTTTGTGCATATCGACATGGCTTAGTTATTTGGCTTCTATCTCTGATCAATAACTCAAGAATTCCTAATTCTTGTAAGGTTTCTGTATTACAGTAGGACCTGATATCATAGTAAAGGTTATGGTTTTTTTTGTGTATATTTCAATTTATTTTTCACGTTATTCTTGGGATCATTATAGTGTTTCTGATGTTTAACTTTTGCTTGATCTACATTGTCTTAGGTGTGGAGTCTATCTAAGGGGAAACTACTGAGAAATATTGTGTTCCCATCAATAATTGATGCAATTGCATTGGACCCTGGTGAGCATGTCTTTTACGCTGGAGGTAGAGATGGCAAGATATATATTGCAGCACTGAATGCTCAACCTACATCCACCAGCAGTTATGGACTACATATCATCGGTACATTATCCGATCACAGGTTTGTAAGTTTGATTATAACTTGAATGTTACATTGTTTTGTATACTTTCATATGTTGATTACCAGCTTTTCGCCTTAACTATTTTCTTAAATTCAACATTGTCATGTAGAGGTTGCCTTAAAGTCTGGACTGTTGTTTGTTTGCCAATTTAATGGGGACTGAGAATTTATATGCTGAATGATTCGGTTATTCTATATGATGTGCACTTCAATACATTTTGCTTTCTGTTTTCACCATATATATTTTCCGGAATCATAAAGTCTTAACAGATCTTAAAAAAAATTCATCTTTTTCTGGAACAGTAAGGCTGTTACTTGCTTGGCTTTTGCTGCGGAAGGGTTTCTTTTGGTTTCTGGAGCAGAGGATGGCATGATAAGAGTTTGGGACACTAAATCCTGTAACATCATTCGTATTCTTAAACATGCAAAAGGTATCATTATTGTTTTTTTAAATAATGCTTGCTTTGTTGCTGGATTCTTTCTAAATTTATTGCATTATTCAGTTTTTTCTTCAAGATTTACTTTTCAATCATCCCCTACCTTTTTTCCTCCTCTACCATCTGAGGATAATTCGAGTCATAAATTGGCATTTTCTTACTTCATCATGCATGCGATAGTTATTTTGAAAATCAGTGTCTGTAATTTTTGGAATTAGTTTCATATATGGATTTTGTGAGATTTGAGATTATTTAGAATCTAGATTTTGATTTTTGTGTGCGAACATGTATAATTGTCTGCAAGTATAGAAGGGCACTGAAATAAATTTTTTAGTAAATTGTTAAATTGATAAGGAGGTAGTAGATTATGATACCATTCTTAGTATTGCTGTGTTTCTGTATCATGCAGGTCCTGTAAACAATATACTTCTAATTAGACGACCTTCGAGCCTATATCCTCGAACTTTAATGAATTCTCAGGTTTCCTCCATGAGAAGGCCCTTGTTGCCACCTCCACTGGAGAAATATACAAATTCCATGGGTGAAAATTCAGATGTTAAGGCTGTCATCACCCCCCATGCTAATCCTGATAAACCTTTTGATGCTTTATACGTCAGTGTTTGCACAATGGATAGTCAAATCAATGAACTTCAGGTCCATATCTTCTTCTCTCTATTTTTTTGTTTAAAATTTTAAGTATTGTCTTGATGAATACTTTGTTACTCCCTCCATTCTCAAAAGTATGTCTAGAAAAAAGTACACTAAAGTACACAAATCTAGTGTAAAATATGGTATAAAGACTAATTTACCCCGAACTGAACATATCCTTGTACAAACACTCCACCATCAAGTTAATATGGTATTTGTGCGAGTCCAAATTAAGGGTATAACCAGAATAAAGTTTATATTATCACCTCTAACTTGTCAATCTTAATTTGGGTGCTTATTATATATTTAGACATCTTTTGAGGAGGGAGTATTTAAGATTTCACCATTATCTATGTCCTATGCAAAATTCCAAATATCTTTTGCTACACAAAAAAAATCATCATAAAAGATTACGTTTGAAGATGTAGACTTTTATCAATAGCGGGCAATGTTATAACTTAATAAAATTAATACAATTAAATAAAACATTATTAGAATTAATAAAATCATCATATATATTTCAATCTGAATTACATAAAAGTAACTAAAAATAATTCTTGGAGACTTTGAGCGGACATGCAATTAAGATTCCCCTTTCCTCTCATTCTACAAAAAGAGTCATATTTTCAAAATAAAATAAAAAGAAGAGATTCACAAAAGAGTCCTCTTTGTATTAATAGCAGTATAAAATAACACAATGTTCTCAAGTTGAAGTTTATCATCTTAATTCCATTATCAGGATACCTCTACTTAACTAAAAACTTATTATTCTTAGGGATAAACATCGAACAAAAGTACATCATTAATATTTGCAAATTTTACAAGTGAGACTTTTTGTGAAATGAATGGAGTAACTTTTTAATGGAAGGAGAGAAGTTTCATTTCATCCATTGGTTTGCTTTTTTACTTTTTGGATGTGTTTTTGTATGTATGTATATGGCTTGGTATATGTTGATCGATTTCACAATCAATATATGAGTGCAAGTATACGCGGTCAACCAGTAATAAAGTGAAAGTAGACTGTCGTTCCCACGAGGAATTATTAATAAAATTTAGTAAGTACTAACTTTTAACCAAACTAATTTTATTTAAACAATCCATTTAAGGTTTTGAATTAAATTATTTAATTAAACTAATTCTAATTACCACTAGTTAAAATCAAAGTATGGAGATTTAAGATCACAACTTCACGTATTGCTTCACTTAAATTAATGCACTTCTTATCAATTATGCTCATTATTCTGAATTGTTAATCAATAACACAAAAATAAATATGACCATCTTTCAATGCATCATACTCAAATCAACTTGAATCCACATATGATAGAATTAAGAAGAACACCTCAATTAACTAATTCTCTATATCTCTATGTGAATTACAATTAAAGAGGATTTAAAGTACAAGTTCTCTATCCGATTACATGCGATGTATATGTATATCTCTATCCTAGACATAAATCATAAATTCCAACGCCATGAAGAAAACACAATCACATGCTATTATGATCGGATCTAAATCTATAATCCGTTCCTCAATTTCATATAGATTATCACAATAATTGTTAGCTAGACAATTAAGCAACAAGCACGAATCATAATAGACAATCCAAGAATAATGAACAATAATTAACAGAAAAGCATACTAGGATAAGCTACGCAATAAGATCCGTTGTAATTTTAAAATAGAATTTAGTTCATAATTGAATCAAAATCCATAATCCACAACTGAATAAACATTGAAAGACAAAAATAAAAGTAGAGAAGAAGATGAAATCTGTTGTCTGCAAATCTGAATCTCCCTCCTGCTTTGAATTGATCTCCAAGGTTCTTCAATCTCCAAATCTAATCTAAACTAGGGTTTTGACCTAATCTAATGGAATAAGCTCTCCAATCCTTGTGAATTCTCCTCCTTTTATATCCCTCTTCACGCATCTTTTAGTCCTCCTTAAAGTCCTTGAACCAATCAGCCAAACAAATCCTTTTCTGACTCAACTTCAGAAGTCACCTCTCTTTCTTCCCGACAAGCCCGCCCCAATGGTTCTTTTGTACTGGAGATGCCCGCTCTGGCGGGTGTACTTTATAACTTGGCCCCAACGGGCTTTTTACACTAGGGAAACCCCGCCCCGACAGGCTTTTTGTTCCACAAATTACAGAAATGACGCTAAGCTTCATTTTTCATGTTTTGACTCTCCGAAGCCGTTTCCTACAACACAAACACAAAAATAAGTGAAATGACACTAAAAATACTTAAAGTTAACAAAGAATTAAGCCTAAAAGGTGTCCGAATCATAGGTATAAAACTCACTCATCAGTATATATTCTTTATATTTCACAAAAAGGTTCCCATTTACAAAATTTGCAAATATTAAGAATGTATTTTTGTTTCATGCTTACCCTTAAAAATAAAAAGTTTAATAGTGATGACATTATAATGAAATTATGAAACTTGAGTACATTGAGCCATTTTAGACTACAAGAGTAGTTTTTTATTTAACAATAAAAATTTGACAGATGGAAACCTTTTTGTGGAATAGACTGAGTATAATTTTTTTCTAGGGTGGGGACAATATTCTTCTTACTTATATCCCCAAGTTAACAATAACTTTCCAAAATCGGGGATTTTTTTTTGTTTGGGGGGGGGGGGGGGTGCAAGTGACCCCCCCTGCCCGAACCTCCATCCACCCATGTCTTAAGCGTTACAAGTGTCCTATGCAAGCTTTAGTAGTAGTAAAATGTTAATATCTATAACTAACATACTGGTCCCTTTTCCTAGATTAGAAATAATGCATTGAGAATCTAAATATGACTCCTATACTTAGTTTAGCTACACTCCAGACATGCTAAAGGGCGCTGTTTACGGTATTTGATTTCTTATGTGGCATTGTTTTATTGTAATTATCTTCTTGTTGGAGTAGAACTTGGTAAAGAAAACATATGAAGTCAAATTATAACATATGTTTTCTGGCCTTGTACTCAGCAACAAGGGTCTACTGTAGCTGCTGAAATGGAGATAGAAAGACTTAAACTTGATTGGAGAAGATCTATGCAAATGGTTCAGCAATGGAAGAAAATGTATAAGAATTTAAATCAATTTTGTGTTAATGAGCTTTTGGATGGAGATCAAGCCAGAGGCCCTAATGGGCACTCCACCTGAGATTGCTCTCCTCCTGGCAACAGTTTCCAAATTTTGTTTGTGTAAGTCATATTACATGTATTTATTTTTCTCTTCGCATTATGTTCTTAATTTTTTTTAACTCTTTATTTAAAACATTTGGTGTCTTTATCTGTTTTTGCCATTTAGAATGTCTATTAGTAGATTGAATAGTTAAGGCTGCTATATACAATATTTGTGGTTTGGAACTTTCGTATTTATTTTTGATTGATCCATGAGATTGCAATTTGATCAATTGTAAACTTAATTTTTCCACACCATGACCAATTTTTTTTTTGGGTTAGAGGTTTCCATTATGGTAGTTGCACCTACAAAGATGTGAGATGTCAATTCACTTTCAAAGACATCATGCTGGTTTAGTTCATCCTATTGTCAACACATAAACATGTGTCTAGGTGGGGAAAAACCTCTTTTTGGTTACTGAAATTTCCCAATTTTATCAAAAATAGGTCACCAGACTTGCAGGCGTTGCAATTGCCTATGTTACATGGAATCATATACGTGAATCAGATGACAGATGTTTCAGTGTCTAGGTGGCAGACTTATCCATTCCTAAAACAAATAAGATACGGGGACATAACGTAAAAGGATCCAAATTTAAGATATATACGGCAAGTAATTGATGTAGTACGAAAATTGATGATCAAATAATTAATTGGAAGTGGTAAATCAGTAAGAAAAATTAAAAGAATTAGGGTGATCCAACCGCAAGAGAACTACTACCCCTAGGGTTTCCCAACCGCAGTAAGGAGGAAAAGTATTGATCACAATCAATAATTAGGATAATTTCAATATCAAATGTGTCCAATAATCTGTCAGGACTTACATATTTATAATAAAAATAAACTCTAATAATCTTAAGCCCATTAACAATTGGGCCTCTAAATAAATAACCCAATATTAAAATAAACCAATAAATAACAAGTCCATGAACTAAATAAATAAATAGACACTGATTAATAAATAACTAAATAGCGAATCATCCACGACAACGTCTCATGGATCGATCCTTATCAACTCTCCCCGGCTGTAAAAATGAAGTTTCTGATGAAGTGAAAGCCTTATCTCTCAAAAAGGTCTTGATCAAGCCGACGGAACTTCTCAGCACTAAGCCATGTACCATCATCCGGAGGCCTGTTGCGCTACTTCACCAAAAACGGACGGTTACCACCCTGCTTGGTCGACACAACTCGCTCATCAAACACATTCTCAATAACCTTTGTTGTATGCTGTGTAAGAACAATAGGAGGTGTATGTGGAACAAGTAAAGGAGGAATAAGTATAATCTCATCAGAGTTAGCAAATGTAGGCGAAATAGGGGAAGAAGTGGAAGAGAGGTGGAATCATCAAAAGGCCCATGATAAGGAGTAAAGTCTTTCACATTGAATATAAGACGAATATCTATATCACTCAG
This sequence comes from Panax japonicus, assembly GCA_020205505.1. Taxonomy (NCBI): domain Eukaryota; kingdom Viridiplantae; phylum Streptophyta; class Magnoliopsida; order Apiales; family Araliaceae; genus Panax; species Panax japonicus. The sequence goes on from CM035092.1 coordinate 67,684,450, forward strand.
ATGATCTAACTCATATGCATTAGCACTAACCTTCTTTCGAACTTGAAATGGACCCATACTTTTAGCATACACTTTCTTCCATGTGCCTGGAGATAATCTCTCAGCACGGTATCGCAACATCACTTGATTATTCTCATTAAACTCTTGATACACGCGATGAACATCTGTAATAGACTTATAATTTTCATTGCTCAAATTAATTTTCTTTCTTATCTCAACATGCAAATCATGAATGTGATGTGCAAAAGACTCTGCAGACTCACTAGCCGCCCTATATGCAATGGGAAGAGGAGCTAAATCAACAGATTTCCTAGGCTGATAACTAGTGTAAGCCTGAAAAGGACCTACTCCAGTTGAACGGTTAACTAAGCTATTATATGCAAACTCAGCCATAGGTAAAACCTTATCCCATGTACACACATGATCACCCACAAGACACGTATCAAATCGCCTAGACTTCTATTAACAACCTCAGTTTGCCATTGGTCTGGGGATGATACACAGTAGAAAACTTAAGTGAGGTGTTAAGTTTCTTCTAGAGAGTTTTCCAAAAATAACTCATAAATTTCGCATCTCTATCAGAAACTATAGTTAATGGTAACCCACACAATCTCACCAACTCATTAAAGAAAATTATGGCAATATGTGAGGCATTATGAGTTTTGATGCAAGGAATAAAATGTGTCATCTTAGTGAAACGATTCACTACAACAAAAACTGAATCATGACCCTTCTGGGTCCTCGGTAACGCTAAGACAAAATCCATGCTTAGATCTTCCTAAGGTGTATGGGGAACCAGAAATGGTGTGTACAAACCCGTGTTTTGCTTCCTACCCTTAGTAGTCTGACAGGTGCGGCACTTAGAAACAACACAAGCTACATCCCTCTTGAGGTTAGGCCAAAAGAACCTATCCTCAACAATGACAATGGTCTTATCTCGACCAAAGTGTTCATCTAAAACTTCCGCGTGTAACTCCCACAATAAATATTCACGCATCGATGTACTAGGAATACACAAGTGTGTGCCCTTAAAAAGATATCCATCATGGATACGAAAATCACTAGAGGGTGGGGAAATAGGATTCTGTAGGGTAGCATAAATGTCACTAAAGTCTCGACAAGTAGTACTCTTGGATAATGCGTTCAAATCCCACCACCTTCACTTTCAAAGAGTTAACAAGGATGGACACCCTACTCAACGCATCGACAACCACATTTTCTGTCCTTTTGCAATGCTTAAGGACAAAAGAATACTCTCGGATAAACTCTACCCACCTAGCGTGTCGATGACTTGGCTTCTTTTGGGAGTTAAGGTACTGGAGTGCTTGATGATCGGAGTAAAGAACAAACTCCCCATGCAACAAATAATGTTGCCAATACTTTCCTGGACTATAACATAAAACTCTCTATCATAGGTAGAGTACTTTTGTCGGGCTTCATTCAATTTTTCACTAAAGAATGCTATCAGATGACCCTCCTAACTAAGCACTCCCTCTATCCCTATGCTTGAACTGTCGCATGCTACCTCAAACACTTTACTAAAGTCAGGTAGAACGAGAACAGGTGCTTGTGTCAACCTATTCTTGATTTTCACAAAGGCTTTGGTAGCCGATTTAGACCAAATGAACTCTTTCGTTTTCAAACTAAATAGTGATGGGAGCCATAATGGTACTAAATCCTCTAATGAAGCTCCTATAAAACGTAGCTAGCCCATGCAAGCTTCGAGCTTCGTGAATATTAGAAGGTTCATGCGACTCATTAATAGCCTTTACTTTCTCAGGGTCGGCAGAAACCCCATCTTTAGAGATCTCAAACCCGAAGAGAATGACCGACTCCTGAACAAAAGAACACTTCTTCAAATTAACGGAGTTTCTCACGTAGAAGAACAACTAGAATCTCTCACAAGTGAAGTGCTCATCTCAAGTTTTACTATAAATGAGGATGTCATCAAAATAGACCACTACAAACTTGACTATGAAAGGACGCAGAACCTGATTCATAACTCTCATAAATGTGCTGGGTGGATTGGTTAAGCCAATAGGTAAGACTAACCACAGCCGCAGATTTGGTGGTATCCACTCCGTAGGTCTATTTTGATGAAAACACGAGCCCCAATCATCATATCTAGCATGCCATCAAGCCTAGGTGTATGAAACTTATACTTGATGGTGACTTTATTTATGGCTCGGCTATCACAACACATCCTCAAACTCCCATCAGCCTTAAGGGTGAATGACACAAGGGCTAAGGGGTTCTCTAGCAAAGCCCTTCCTTAACAACTCACCTACCTGATACCATTATGATGTAGGACGAAAATTGATGAACAAATATTTAATTGGAAGTGGTAAATCAATAAGGAAAATTAAAAGAACTAGGGTGATCCAACCGTAGGAGAACCACTACCTCTAGGGTTTCCCAACCATAGTAAGGAGGAAAAGTATTGATCGCAACCAATAATTAGATTATTTCAATATCAAAAGTGTGTCTAATAATCTGTCATGACTTACATATTTATAATAAAAAGAAATTATAATAATCCTAAGTCCATTAACAATTGGGTCTCTAAATAAATAACTCAATATTGAAATAAACCAATAAATAATAAATCCACAAACTAAATAAACAAATAGACACTGGTAAATAAATAACTAAATAGCGAATCATTCACGACGACGACGGCGTCTCATGTTGTTCAAAATTAATGTTATGGATGATTCATGAAAAAATGTCAAATATTTATGGTTAATTTGAATAAAAAAGATAATTTGTAGGTACATTGCAAGTAAAAATTTAAGTATGAAAGATATAATGAAAAAATGTAATAAGCTCATGACCTCAATCTTGAAAAACAAAAAAGTTTATGGGCTACACAATCATTTGTTTGTGACTTGAGGTGTCTGATCGACACGTGAAGGATCCAAATTGGATCCAATACCCATGCCCATTTCATGTTTTGTCGACATATGGGTACTGTAGGAAAAAGTGAAGAGTGCGTATATCACAGGCAATTGCATAACAAAAGTTGTAATCAGTACAATTCTCGAGATCAATGGGCAACCATAGTTTACTTTTTTTGTGGTTATGTTGACGTTGCTGAAAGCGAATTTTTAAGTAGGCCTCACTTTTCAGAGCTACTCCCAGCTCACACTATGGTGGAGGAGGTGCCATGAAGATCTAGGAGTGTGAGTAGTACGAGCTGAAAGGGTCCTATACTGTTTGGAGGGCAGGGGGCATAGATGCCAAACAAACCTGACCCCTATCTATTGTCGTAGAAGCTGTTCATAGGAAAGATTATAATTCTCAGGTATCCAATCAATTAATCCCCCAAATCGAGGATGCTTAAGCGGAAATAAAAGAGTAGGGATAGGGTGAGGAAAAAGGGGGAAGCAACTAAGTGGAAGGTTTTACCCGCTCGCTCGAATGCTTGTTTAGTAGACAGTAAGCGGAGTGCATAAGCCCTTTTAGAAATAGGGGCAAGCACTACACGAACTCGTAAGTCAAGTACAAAAAGAGCCCTGTCTACTAAGCGGAGCGACCTAGTCTTGCTTGCAAGTAATTTGTAACGCCTTTTAAACAAATTAATTGCGTATAGTATATTGTATGATTGTGTTGTGTGAGTTGGTTTGGAAGCTTTTAAGAGAGGAATGGTATTATGCACGCGAGTTTATGGTCTACATATTAGGTTGTAATTGAGGGGGCAAACTAGGGCTTTGTTTGAGCAGAAGATTTCTTGGGGGTCATCTCAAGTAGATTCTAGGATTTCCTTTTCACAATTAAACTTATGGATTATACTTTATAGGGTTTAGCATCAAGCTTGAAAAAACATTACATTCGAGGGGTCTTAACAGCTGTACTGAACTAAACTCTGGAAATTCGCTATAGAATTACAAAACTTACTTTGTCAAACCTGGTTCTTGCACTTGATTAATTATCCTATTTCTATATTAATGCGCGGACTTGTTGCTCAGTGAGGAGGTTAAAACCCTAGCTCTTGTTCAATCAGAGCAAGTATTGGTGCTACGGTTTTGATGCCCCCCCCCAAACTGTGTATAACCAGCCCCATGACAAGGAGATGGAGTCAATTAAGTTAACAGCAAAACACACACAACTAACAATTCATTTTGATTTACCACTTGTTAAATATTCATGTTCCATTTTAGCAAATTTAATGACTGCCATTTCAAATTTTTAAAGGATTGTGCTAATTACAGTTTTTAATTTTTAAAGTTGACGATGTGATTGAAACAAACTTTAAGTTTAGTGACCTAATTAAAAAACCTGAAAACTGCATCGACTCAAAAATAAATTTGCCTATTGGAGGCTCATCAAGTTTCGGGCTTCCTTTATTGGTTAGCATTTCTTTTGTTCTACGTAATCTTCATCTGGTGAATTCATTTGACCATTCTGTATTTCATTATCATCGTATCTGAGTAGTTGATATCAAAGATTGTAGTTTGCTAAACTCATTTTTCCTTTCCTGGTTGGCAATGTAAATGGGTGTAACGTCTTGAAAGTCTAATAATGATCCTATCCACGGATATAACCCTTGCAAATATATATTTTGTTTCCATACTGATAATTTTTATTTATTTATTTGGTTTCATTTTTTTGGAATTCTAATTTCTAGGAGTTCCATTAGGTGTCAGACACATGATTAACTCCTAGTTGAACAGTGTGTTCTACATGTATCTGATTTGATCCTTTTTTCTTCTACAAACACTGAACTATTAAGGAGATATTGTGATATGCAAGTCGGCATATGTAAACCTGCAGGAAGTTTAGGTTGCCTGTGCTGGTAAGTATTATAAACTGAGGATTTTCCTGGAGCAATGCAATTAAAAGTTGGTTTCGATAAGGGAAGTTTATAGACCTACGTGGGATAGGAGAACTAAAGCTGTATAGTTGCTTGATAGTTGTGCTTGAAGGTCCAAAATCATCCTCTTAGTCGTCCTCTTAGAAATGTTATTTTGTGATATGTTTGTGCTTCTTTGGATATGTAATTGCTCCTTTTCCCAGATTATTGACTTTGTTTGATAATTTGTGCAACATTCTTTTTTTTATTTTCAACCTTTTCTTTTAACTACCTTTCTTAAGGCTAATATGTAAAAGTATTTAATTTGTTTTTACGTGCATATTTGGTTATTAGTTTTGGTTATGCTGATGTCAATTTGATGTATGTGTGATAGGGGGGAAGGAGAAATTCGATTTAGTAATAGAAGAATATATGTATGTGTGATAGTATACATATATAATTATATATACATATTACATGCAAGTAGAGGGAGTATTATTAGTAGTATAATACATAATAAATGGTGATGTGGGGACGAGAAGATAAGGTGGTGGCGGCAATGCAACCGTGATAATGCAAAGTAAAAAATAAATGAAAAACCCACCCAACAACAGAATCTCTCTCTTCTGGATTCTTTTTATCCTATCGAACCTCTTTCTTGCAGAGAACATGACCTTTTATTCATGTCTTGTTGGTCAAATGCCCTTATTTTATTTGTTACTATTTTTTAAATATGGTTAGAGAGGGAGAAAGATAGAGGAGAGAGAAAGAGAGGGTGAGATTAGTAGTTTGCTAGGTTGCTAGCTCTTCTTCCTGGTCATGATAAATTGTGGAAAGTTATTGCTTTGGAATCAGGGTGCTGAGGGGTTTAATTGTGTTTTGAAGTGGTGTTTCAGAGAGGGGAAAAAAGGGAAGGTAGTGTAGGCAAAACAGTATCCCAAAACAATCATATATGCATCTGTTTTCCTTTACTTTCTCTTCTCTATCTCTTCCTATCCTTTTCTCCCCCACCCACCTCTGCACTGTACAACTGTGGTGTTGATTACTGAAACAACAACTACTACTTAATTATTTAAATCCCTGAGCAACTTATTATTATGATATTTCGACCAGCTGTAAGAATTACTTGGTGTCCTTAATTAGCTCATTAGCCGCGTATTTCAACATTATGTTTCTACTCCCACCACATAATATTAAGGGATTGTTCTTTATTAATTTAGTCCACAAACTACAGTTGTATTGCATATTTAGTCTCCTAACTATTTTTTGTTGTTGTGTCTTGTGTCCTAAAATAATAATTGTTTTTCATGTTAGTCACCAAAAGATAGTTGGTTTTCATGTTTAGTCCCAATACTATAGGGTTACGTTTGTTTGTAAGAATTATATTCAGGATATGACTATTAATCTCAAGTGTCTTGTTTGTTTTTAAATTTAGACTTGTGACTATTAATCTAAGGATTATAAAATGACTTAATAGTCTTTAGATTATAATTATAATCCCGGGATTATAATCTTAGGATTAATAATTTTGCCTAGCTGTTTTCAAGTTTAATCCTCAAAGTATAACTGTTTCATGTTTAGTTCCGTTTAATTGCTCTATTTTTGTGAGGTAGAACTGAGATTGTAGAGAAAATAATGAAATACCGTTCCATCTTTTACTATCTGACCTGTTTTGTTGCAAAATATACGAGGCTATATATTGACATTGTTGATTTTTTATTTTGGCTGAAGCATAATTCATATTAAATTGCCAAGGGAAAAAAATTAAATTATCTACCTCTGCGAAGCAACAAAGTGATAGATCATGTACCCTTATCCTAGTGCTCTGCATTCATCACAGTTCAAATGCTTGCGCCACTTGCATTATTCTCATGTAAACACACATGCTATATATATATATATATATATGGGGTTTCATCCACAACAACCAGTTGCTGTGGAGCAACCCCTTTTTGACCTGTCGATTTTTTTTGCTCCAGCCAAAAAAGGGTTGCTCCACAGCAATCGGTTGCCGTGGATGGAACCTATATATATATATATATCCTTATTTGTGGCAATCGGTTGCCACATATACTATTCCAGTAACCATAATCTCTACTGTTGATCAACAGAATAGATGACATAAATTGAAAAAAAATTGTATCCCTGCCGCTACAGTTTGTAGCGGCAACAACAAAGCTTGTGACGGCTAGGCTAATTATTACATCAAATTCTTGATTTGTTTTCACTTTAGTGATTAAATTGTTGTGATATATATATATATATATATATATATATATATATATATATATATATATATATATATATTTCTCAACAATAATTATTTGTTTTTCTATTAAGTTTTCAAATTTAGATATTAATGATGATAGTGCTAATAGTATTTTTAATATTAATTAGTTTTTTTTTTTAAAAAAATTACTTCTTTAATTAGATGTTTTCATTTTACATGCAAATATGTTAAGCTTGTATTGTTAAATTGTAATGTTATATTACATTTATGCCCTCTTAATTTTTATAAAATAATTTAAATTTATAATAAAATGAGTATTCTTTTAACACATTATCAATCACATCCTATTTGTTAAAGTGACATCATCAATTTACGACGTGACAACTTCAATTGAATTAAAGTGAAAAAAAGTAACATTTTAATGACTATTAAGTCAATCACCGAAGTGGAAACAGATCAATAGGTTGAGATAGTAATTTGAGTGTTCTTTTTAACACATCGACTTTTACATGCTATGTCATCAATTTTTGACGTGGCATGTTCAATTGGACCGAAGTAAAAAAAAATTGATAGTTTAATAATCTGATTGAAAAAAATTAAAAGGTCAATTACGGAAGTGGAAAAATATTAATAGTTCAGAATAGTAATTTGTATTTAAGCCAAAATTTAACATATAAGGAAATAAGTTATTACCAATAGTATTTTTAAGTCATGATCTTTTAGGTGAACCTGTGGTGGGCTAAGATGACCAAAGAAATATTATTGGGCCAGTGGTTTAATGCTTTATTCGGATAGATGTTATTGTCGTCTTTTACCACAAGCTAGCAACCTTTATCGCTTCACGAGGGCCTGCCTGCAACCTAACTAGTAGTGGTATATATATCTAAAGATAATGCTCTGCAGAATTTGTACTCCGTAGATGTCCCTTTCAATATATGCATCTTCTTAATCTATGTTGAGCAGCTCATGATGCAGCAGGGTCCTTGGATGCATGAAAGCATCGGAATATATTATAAAAAACAAAAAAAATAAAGTAAATCTTATTTTAAGAAAATAATATTAAAATCGTGATAAAGATGAATTTAACCACAACTTAATTTGGCTCTCTTTTTCATTTAATGTCGTTCCTTTTAGGTTTATTAATTTATGGCTGAGGGGCAATTACATGATGTTGAGAATTCCAAGTCTCATACGGCGGACAAATCATAAACTACTAATTGTTATTCCCTCCATTCCATTTTATTTGACGTTTTAGAGTGTTTTTTTTTCAAAATATTTGACGTTGTACAAAATCAAGACTATTTTACCTATTTGTTTTACTTTTCTACCATTCCTTCTCCATCACCATTAATAGTTATTTTCTCTGTTTTTCAAAAAACAGTTTAAATTTTATTCTTTCATTTCCAAGGATACATTTATGAGAAGTCTTCTGCTTCGTTTTCTCTCTCCTCTCTGGTCCAGAACCATCGGATCATCTCCTCGGTTCATAATCGCCGGCAGATCCATCTTGCGAGCACAACCCGATCCAAAATCCATTGAGTTAGAAAGAGGAAGAAGCTTCGAAAGTGAGATGTATAGATGTATAGTTATAGGAAGTGTACGTGTAGAGAGAGAACGGGCAAAGGGGGGCAAGAACAGCAAAGCTAAATCTGTGTGTGTGATCTCCTTCGACAATGGGAGGTTGTTGGTGCGTACTGTGCCCTGCCTGATGGTGTTGTTTAGACTTTAGGAACCGGCGGAGAGATAAAATAAATACCGAGTACTCAAATTCTATTCTTTCATTTCTTCTCAAGTCTGTGTTAATACAGAATTAAATGAGATCAAAGTATTAATTAAGGGTAAAATAGTAAAATTATATCTATTCGTAATTTATGTGAAAATCTCTAAAACGTTAGATAAAATGGGATATAAAATGGGATGGAGGGAGTAGTTGTTTTTGAGTTTGTTGCTTTTAAGTGCAATTATCTCACTATAACCTAATAAAAGATGATTCTTTAATTAATTCCTCTTAGAGCTGATAATAATGTCAAGTAACATTTGATTTGAGAAGTCTTAAGTTCATGATTGGCAGGTGTAGCCTAGTTTATTAGTGAAATTCTTGATAATACTTTGGGGCCTAGTTCGATCGAGTCTCCCTTGGTACTAAATGACAAACAGTACTTGTTCCTTTCCTAGTTTAATTGTAAATTTGTTATTTTCCGTAAAAATAGAAAGTTTATTAGAATTTTTTTTCTCATTGTTGGGTCATCATATTTCATCTATTGGGCCGAATGATTTGGGCCTGCTTATTTAGTTAGTCCAGTAGGTCTTAATGTTATTTGGCCTAGTCACTATACTGTTCCCGTTAAGTCCTTACAAGATCGGGTCAGATCCGTAGGTTGACCCATCAAATATTTTAATATCTCCAACTTTGACCGGTAATGATAAAAAAGCATAATGATTGACTATTGTGACTGCAATACATTAATGTGGATGAGATTATAACCGGCCGGCAGCATAAACAGTGCATGAAAAAGGTGACAGCCTGCATGCAGTCGGCAGAAATCACTGAGGAGTGGGGGGCTGTGTCAGACGGTAGTGGGTGGCACGGTAAACCGGGCAAGAGAGTATAACCTAGAAAGGAAGTTTTCAAGAAAAGGTACACACATTCAACTAAGATTTTTTATCTCTCAAGACTCTAGATATTTTATCTTCCATTGTTAATTCTTGGAACCGCCTGTACTGACTCTCACGCCTGATGTGAGACCCCAGATTTTATGAATAAATATTTAATTTTCTCGAATTATATTTTTGAAAATTATGGTGTGGATTTGATATAATGTTATAGTTGTGGATAATATTTATAAATGTTGCAAAGTACGCAAGTTGTTATAAAATATTCGTTTGGTCGGGGAATATTCTTTTTGTCAGGGAATATTCGTACGACGGCACAATCATTGGTGGACCCCACAACTGAATTATTGTCGGATTGAGAAAACGACAAAAATACTTTATGAAAATAACGGCGGAGGTGTTACCGTTAAAACTGTTGAACTACTCGGTAGTAAAAGTACAGTAATACGCGTGGTTGCATAGTAGCACACGGTATTGATTATTGATGCTTACGTGAGAAGTCACTCAGCTATACTCAATTATTGCTACAGTAATTGCTGCATCATATCTCTTATATTATTAATTCAATTATTGTCACAGTATCATCTGTATAATATGTTATATTATTTAAATAATAATTGAGACGACAAGTTATTATGATTAATAATTGTTGAAAGATTAATTATGTGTTGAATAAAAAATAAAATAATTTCTGGTAATTTTTATTCAATCCTTGATGTATATAAAGAGTCTATTATGAGACGTTGGTGATAAGTTTAATTATTTATGGGGGGGGCCATATGTCGTCATCTAAGAGTCTCTTTCGTAAATATTAATTACTTTTGTAAATAGTAATTACTTTCGTAAATAGTAATTACCTTCGTCAATAGTATTTACCTTCGTCAATAGTAATTACTTTCTTCAATAGTAATTACCTTCTTCAATAGTAATTACCTTCGTCAATAGTAATTACATTCGTCAATAGTAGCTGTCCCTTCAATATTACCAAGAGTTAACTGCCTCTTCGGTGTTCCAAGGGTTAATTACCCCTTCGCAAATAGTAGTTGTCTCTTCAATATTACCAAGAGTCATTTTGACCCTTCGTTAAGACCAAGAGCCACCCTCAGTTTTTCTATAAATAGAAAGCTCATTCCTTCATTATTTCTTACGAATTCACTGAAACTTTAGAGAGAGAAACTATAGAGAGAAAGAAGAAAAGTATTCTGCTACTTCACTTATATCCAGTTCTTCTAAGGTAGGGAATATTATTTGTTGTACTCGTAAGGGGTGTTATTCTTTCTTATTCATGAAGAGAACTGTTGTTATTCCATTTCTTATTATTCTGTTGGAATAACCTGTATACGCGGTCTACCCTATACTTGGTGACATTCTTCTATTATTCTGTCTTTATTATTCTGTCGGAATATCCTGTCTGTGCTATACGCCGGACCTGGTTCCATTTTTATTATTCCGTCTTTATTATTCTGTCGGAATATCCTGTCTGTGCTATATGCCGGACCTGGTTCCATCATTTACTATTCCACATTTATTATTCTGTTGGAACATCCTGTCGGTGTGAATTTCACCCGACCTGGTTCCGTTATTATTATTCTGCGGAAATAACCTGTTTGTGCGGTCTCTATCGCATGCATGGTGATATCTTTTGTTATTGTATTCAGTATTACTCAGTTGGATAAAACTTTGACTTCTATACTCCATGAAATTAGTGGAATATCCTTGATATTTGCGCTTCATCCAGTATATTTTCATGGAAATATTCTTCTGAGCATTCTTGAATTTTACACCACAAAACAGTATCGTGTTGACAATTTGGACGTTAATAATTCCTGGATAAAATAATTCTTGAACTTGTTTTATTGAATTCTTATATCATTGTCATCATCCTCATGTTTATATTTTGTTGAAAGTCATCTGTGGCCTGTAGTGCATAGATGGACTTGGTATGATTATGACCAGGGATTATTCGGTGTAATCATGACCGTAATGTTACAAATGATGTGGTAAAAGTCTCATTTGCCGTAGTGCATTGATGGACAGTTGTTGTCATGATCATGACCATTAATGAATACACAAATATTCTTGGCCGTAGTGCATGAATAATTATGGTCGTGATACTAAAGAATATCCTTGCCCGTAGTGCAGGGGTGATTCGATGATGTGGAATATTTATTAAGCTGAGTCTCAGCTATAACAGTGATGAAAAATCTTTTAAATCATAAAAGATAGTAGATTTTATTTTCTACTTGACTCTTTTAATGGATTGCTGGTTTCGCTGCAGTTAAACTTGATGTTTATTGTATTTTATCAGTTTAACACTGTTGAAGGCTAATGATAATTTATTCTGCATTATCTTAGTCATAATATTTCTTACTGGGCTAGTTGAGCTCACCCTTTCTTTCACTGTTCTCTTCAGGAAATGAGAATATAGCTGGGACGAGTCGGGGAACGGAGTGATGGACCAGAGAATAGTATTAGTAGTCATCACTATTCTGTTAAATAGTGTGACAATAATTGTATTGAGGACTCCTGTTGAGTTTGTATGATCTCTAGTAGACAATAATTATATTCAAACTCACAGTTATATTTTGTCGTATTGTACACGACAGTGGTATTAGTAAGTTGTATTTGAATTCTGTATCATGTATCTGGCGACCCAAGATGGGTGATGTATACCTAATTTTGGGGGCGTCACAGTTGGTATCAGAGCTTAGGGATATGATCCCTGGCTAAGATGTGAGAATAGAACTAGGAGGGGAGAGACGGAGAATTCCTTCGCTAGTATGACCTACCTAAGTTTATTTGATATTTAATTGGTCGATCAGAGTATATGGATAATATGTTACATGTCAATTAACCTTTGTTTTGTGGCAGTATATGAAAATGGCATCTGAAAATGTTGAGATACGCAATGAAGCACATGAGACCGTTGAGACACCTTTAATCACTAACCAAGTTAATGTGATGTCAGACGAAGAAGAAATTAGAGATATCTACGTGGTGCGTGAAGAACTAATAGTTGCACCTGAGCTAGTTACAGAGGTAGCAGCTGAGAGTGAGGAAGAAGAGGAAGAAGAGGTACCTGAGGAGAATTTATTAGAGATATTAGATGATCAAAATGTAGAATTACAAAATCGTATTCATGAGTTAGAAGAACAGGTTGAAGAACGACAGGCGGTCGTGGAGCAAAGAGATGTAACGATTCAAAATTGTGTTACCCGATATGTGATGCTCGAAAAAAATCACGTTTTGGCACAATGTAAGATATTAAAGTTGGAATCTGAGAATTGAAATATCAAGGATCAGCTGAAAGAAGAAATAACTGAACGAGTGAGAATGAAGGATGCGTGGGTAAAAGCCGCACGACGTGTTGATATTGTGGAAAGAGATGTCCGATCTATAAAGAGAAGATTTAATGATGACGAGAAGACGTCGGTAGCAGCACCAACACCAGCAACAAATTCTAGGGGAGGAGAACGACCGCCAGTTAGATGCTACAGATGCGGAGAGGAGGGACATATAAGGCCAAACTGTTTAAAGCCTTCCAAGGTATGTTTTAGTTGTGAAAAAGACGGTCACATAGCTCGATTTTGTCCTGTAGCGAAATCAAGTCCAGCTGGGACGGGGGCACCAAAGGTGGATACGGACAAAACAAAGTCGGTGGTTTCAGGAAGAGCGTTTTTTGACTTCTCATGGAGCGAGTAACCAGAACGAAATTATCACGGGTATGTTAGTCATAAACTCTTGCGAAGTCTATACCGTGTTAGATACCGGTTCTACTCACTCTTTTATTTCACCTAGTTGTGTTCAATGTTTGAAGTTAACTCCGAGAAACCTTCATTACCTCCACTATTTATAAATCTTGTTCAAATCAACACTTTCACGTTACCTGTCGATCTTATCTCTTTGAAAATATTTGCCTTTGATGTGATTTTTGGAAAAGATTGGTTAACTACTCATCATGCTTTTCATAAGGTTGTTAGCTTTCATACTCCTAACCAACCTGTTGTGCGAATTCAAAGTAACCAAACCACTAAAGTCAATCATTGTCATATCAAGCCATAAATAAAGAGCCCCGATCCTTTTGTTGTTGCCTTTCTTGTGTGGAATGCACCGAAGCCAGACTTTCTGTAGGCAACGTCGTGAATGGCGATGACAAGTTGATAGGTATCAATGTGACGTGTTATCCAAGTCTTGGATGAGAGTCACAGTTTTGAATGATATTTCCATTGTTAATAAATTTCCTTACGTATTATTAAAGACTTCTTAGCCTACCATGGAGCGTGAAATCGAATTTTGTATTGACCCCAGTACAAAACCCATTTCTTAAACCCTTAAATATTTTCTTCACCTAAAACGAACGTAACATGTGCCAAAGACGTTGGCTCGAGCTGTTGAAGATTACGATCATATCATTTAATATTATCGTGGGAAAGCGAACATGGTAGCTGACATGTGAGTAGAAAATCGTATGCGTTTACAAGTGCGAATATACGAACTCACGTGAAGATAACGAATATACAAGTAGAATCGACTTTAATCGATAAAGTTAAAGCCGCTTAAGCTACACACTCGGAGCTGAAGAATGTGAAGAATTAAGAAGGTTCAAGAGGGCGTTATTCTAGAAGTAAGAATTGACGAATAGAGGAAGTCTAAACGCTTGATTTTATTGGCCCATTTGAAATCCTTGATCAAGTAGTAATTGTGGGTTATAGACTCGTTTTACCGCCAAGTATGTTGCGTGTTCAGAACGTTTTTTTTCGTGTCGATGTTACATAAATATGTGGACGACCCGAACCACATTATTAATTTAAAATCGGACGAGATAGTAGAAGATTTAAAGTATGAGGAGATATGTGTTAACATCTTGGATAAGAAGGATCATATTCGACGCTCAAAGGTTATACCTCAAGAGTTAGAATTTGAAGTGAAGTCAAGGTATCCTAACATGTTCGGCATACCAGGTACGTACGTAAATTTTGAGGGCGAAATTTCTTAAGGAGGGGAGATTGTGAGACCCCAGATTTTATGAATAAATATTTAATTTTCTCGAATTATATTTTTGAAAATTATGGTGTGGATTTGATATAATGTTATAGTTGTGGATAATATTTATAAATATTGCAAAGTACGCAAGTTGTTATAAAATATTCGTTTGGTCGGGGAATATTCTTTTTGTCAGGGAATATTCGTACGACGGCACAATCATTGGTGGACCCCACAACTGAATTATTGTCGGATTGAGAAAACGACAAAAATACTTTATAAAAATAACGGCGGAGGTGTTACCGTTAAAACTGTTGAACTACTCGTAAGTAAAAGTACAGTAATACGCGTGGTTGCATAGTAGCACACGATATTGATTATTGATGCTTACGTGAGAAGTCACTCAGCTAAACTCAATTATTGCTACAGTAATTGCTGCATCATATCTCACTACAAGAAAATCAGTCTATAGCGACGGTCGGCGACCGTCGCTATAACCAAAAAGACCGTCGCTATAGGATATAGCGACGGTCGCGGACCGTCGCTATAGAAGCCGTCGCTGAAACCTATAGCGACGGTCCTTTTGGTTATAGCGACGGCCAGACCGTCGCTAGAAAACTCAACAAAAACGCGCTTGAAGATTTTTACCGACGGTCAGAAAGTTGATATACCGACGGCCGAGACCGTCGCTATAGAAGATTTGGCTGTGAGCTACTGCGACGGTCACCGACCGTCGCTATAGGTGAGATTTGGCGAGATATGGCGACGGGCACCGACCGTCGCTATAGGTGAGTTTTGGCGAGATATTGCGACGGTCACCGACCGTCGCTATAGGTGAGATTTGGCTGTTTGATATTGCGACGGTCACCGACCGTCGCTATAGGTGAGATTTGTCTGTAAGCTACTGCGACGGTCGTGGCCGTCGCTATATCTACCCCAAATTTTTAAAGGACATGCTGTTTTTATACAATAATTTTTATTTATTTTTACCTGTTAAGAAACATAACTATATTCAACTATCCAATCTGAATATAACATTTACAACTAAAAGAATAAAACAAATAAAGTCTATTAATGTATAATATCATCTAAATATACATAACCATCCAAAATACTGTTACTATGTATCAAAACAAATTTTTAGTATCACATCTAACAAATTTTCATCAAAAATAGTGTTACATATAACAAATTTCCAGCAACACGTGTAACATATCTCTAGCAGCACGTGATATGTCACATGTCCTCTATAGGATTATTTGATCCGCTAATATCACCATTATCTCCTTCTGTGTATCGATCCTACAAATTAATTATCAAGTGAACTTGTTAATCCATAAAAACATAATGATAGCCCCAAAAATTTAAGTATAAGTGAAGTGAGAGAGCAACACCTGATTGTTGGATTGAGCATTTGGAACTGATGAATTCTTCATAAATTCTTTCATAATTGATAATAGTTCATCCACTTTCCTTGCAGTATCATCTCCTTTTTCCCGCACCTTTTTCAACTCAGCTTTCAATTCTTGATTCTCACGTTGTACCTCATTATTTGTGTCACGAGGCCCCCAAGTGTTTGTAGCTGTGGCACCAACTCCACCTTGTCGAAGTCTACCATGTCGCTCTGGTCCAAGAACTTGTGCAAGTATATCATTCCGTCCTGTACTACTGCTTTCACCAGTCGATTCCTGAGTCTTCTTTAACTCAATAATTTTTTCCTGTGAAAATATATAAGGCAAATTATACACAACTTAAATATACAAGGCAACTTAAATATACAAGGCAATTCAACATAACTTAAAGAAGAGTAGCAACTTGTTTTAGAGTTGATAATCAAATAGATGTACTCCAGAAGAGAGGGAAGAGGTTGATAAAGCACGCAAGGATTATGTAAACAATAAGAAGCTACATGGAATTCATCCATGCAGTGATATGCTGATGCGCAGGCAGGTAAGTAATCGTTTTATTATATTTCTCATGCATGTATATATGTATATGTATATGTATATGTATATGTATATGAGAGTTGATATGATCAGATAACATGAATGCAAAGTCTATGTAAAGGTAATTAGAAATAGATTGCCTAATTTTACTAATAGAGACTTAATTATCGAAAAAATCAATGAACTCTTGTCAAATTATCAAAAATTTAATTAAACTATTTTTTTAACTCCTACAACATATACTTTTAAACAATTGTCAATCTTTTATTATTTTTTTTGCTAATTTGACACACCACTACATACTCGAACTCCCATCCCAACTTCATGATAAATATGAGTTTGGTCATACCACTAATTCAAAGGCAAATTATCAAATTATGTTGACTAATGCTTCCTTAATTAAAACCATAATATACATACATACGGGAAATACGGGTCATTGATAAATACGTACCACATTCGAGGATGCTCCCGGTAAAATTGAGTTATCACTTCGAGTGTGGGACTGTATATACATATCTGCTCGATCAATCTCTTTTTTATTTATTTGGTACTACAAATAAAACAAAAAATAGTTCATAATTCAAGAAATACTCTATTTATAAAAGTCTAATACATGATTAACGATAAAAAATATTGAAATAACATCAAATATTACCAATTCATGCTTCTTTTTTGGAATTGATTTAGTGCCCAATGTATGACCTACCAACAATTTTTTCCGATTTTCACAATTTTTTGTTGCTATATCCTGCATTGTATGTATTTATAAATTAATAATAATATATAACAATAAGTAAGAATTGATAATACATAAATTAGAATAAACACAACCTGTGCATCATCAGTTAGCCAATAATCAACCAACGCAGCCCATTGATTAGGATTTACTCGATCATTGTTGATAGTATTCGCTATCGATTTGGCACGGTCACCAGGCACAAAATTATTACTCTTTAAGTTAGACTTCCAATCTCTCCACCTATTGTTCATGATAGTCATCAGTTTTCTCTTAGCATTGGGGTGATCTGTGGTAAATCGTTTCTACAACAAACAAATTTACACATATATTAGTTTGTTTCAATGTGCTTAATGTCAAATTCTATAAAATGGTATGATTAATAACCTGAATTTCATCCCACGCCCTTGTCATGTTAGCCTCTGTCATATTGGACCATGTTGGAGTACTTATTGGAAAAATTCTCCATTGCGAGCAAGACACCCGAGAAAAGTGGTTAACTTATTGGCCTCTCCCCCAACAGGTTGACCATTTGCATCATAAATTACTTTCTTGGGTGCATCGATATTTGACCATAACTTTGCTCCCATCGTTGGTCCACGCTTCCTCTTAGGTCGAGAACCTAAAAGAGAGAAAGAATCAAGATATATGAACAAAAATAAAAAATCAACCAGTCCATTTCCAGTTGTTTGCAGTAGTTTTTTAACGTACAGTTTCCCATACATATACATACATATACATACATACATACGTACTTTCAACATTCTCATGAATACTTTCCTCCTCTACATGTGGTTCATCGGCATGGATCTCATTATCATTAATTTCCGGGCCATTGGAACAGTTAGCACGAGATCTAGACGTTCTATTAGAAGCCATTAAAGCAACCTGAGAAACAAAAATATGAATGTGACACTCATAAGCATGTGATAAATGTGACACTCATTACTTTTAGACACAAAGAAGTGTGTTTAAAACACTAATGAGATGAACCAATAGATTTTTAGACATGCTCAAAGTGTTGTAACCAATAGATTTTTAGACATGCTCAAAGTTGCATCTGCATTAAACACAAAAACTGGTTTACACATATGTTTACAAGGATAGCATGAAGGTGCAATATAGTCTAGTCATTAGCATTTCAAGTGTTAAAGAATTGTAGTGTTAATTTTCCCTTGCGTAAAAAAATATGATACACTAACTTATAAGGATTCCCTGCGAAGTTTCTGTGTTTGAAGAGATACTAAAGCAGTTGGGGGAGAAGAAAGATGCAGATTTCATGCATGCGTATGTGTTTACTGAAGGAAATACAATGGGATGTAGCTTGGCAGAAAGATGCGTATGTTTTTTTTTTTAATTTGAATTTGACATGCATTGTATACAATAATAAGAGATCAGTCAATGTTTGAATCATACCAGCAGTCTGTTTTAAGAGAAACTTTGTATTATGCATCAGTTTCATTCATGTTTTATTTGCATGACAACAGGGTCTCAAATAACCACACTTTTGAGGTAAATTATGACAGCCGTAGAACCTTTTGGACTCTTTTTTTTTTTAATTTAAATTTTTTATTCATATTTAAATTTATCAAAACACATCTAGACACAATGTTCTCAATTATTATTTCCTAAGAGCAAATTTAGAATTAAGGAAATACTTAAAAGAATAAAATTATGTCCAAGCATGTGTATGATAAACCGTATTATGCATTAAATAAAAATTAAAAGCTAAATGAGCTTATGACTTTGTAATGGTGAAAGTACGTAGTACCATTAGTATTAAGTATTGATATTATATTAGTAATAAACAGTTATGAACTAGTCCTTTTGTCAACGTCTCTAAAAATTAATACTTTCAATAGAAGTGACAGCAACATGTTCCAATAAATTGTTTAGCCAATCAAGATCAATGAGTGATGCATATAAATGTACGATCCGTGAGTGCAGCATCAAATGAATTTGACAAATAGCACATAGTATAATGAAGCTCATTGCACTCTAAACAAGATAAGCATATGTTATATTTCACTTCACATGCACCCACATATGGTATCCAAAAATACTACTAACAGTGGCACATATCAAATAGGTTCACATTATAAATTCTTGCTTAGTCAAAGTCAGAATGCTACCTTATGATTAAATTTAAGAAGTTCTCACATGGAAACTGTACTAGTACCCATGTGTTATCTAAAAGATGCAAGCATGAAGAATTCTAGCATGAAGGTGCAATATAGTCTAGTCATTAGCATTTCAAGTGTTAAAGAATTGTAGTGTTAATTTTCCCTTGCGTAAAAAAATATGATACACTAACTCATAATCACTTTCGCTGTTTCGCATGGCCCCAGTAACATCAAAATAGCAGCACACTAGGTGAAACAAAAGTTCATCCGGGGAATCTATAATATAGCTTTAACAGTTCATACAATTTTGGAGAAACACTTGTGTGCTGATTGAAACTCAAAATAGAGTACAAATAACAGTAGAACTATATAGAACCTTAAAGGCAGTCTCAATCCTACACATGTAGCAGAAATGCATAAATATTCTACATTGTATCTATCTATATATGGACACGGTCATTAGTTATATAAAAAGAGTGGGACCTGATTTCCAGTCCTCTTTTCTCTTTCAGCTCCAGCAAGGTCAACAATAGTTAAGACAGCACTGTGTAACTGAGTGTTAACATTACCATCAGTCTCACACCGAATGTTAATGATACATTGGGACCGACTGCAATGATAAAAGATGTCATAATTTAAATATAACAATAATAATTACTACATTTATTCGCAAAGAATGGTGTAAAGTACAAAAATGATTTGTCCGTCAAAGAATGACTCAAGTACACAAGTCAAAGCTATAATGGGGAAAAAGACTATAGTACCTCACAGGGCTGTACTTGTGTACTAATTATATGGGGTTCACTAGTATTGTATTTGTACAGTGAAGGAACTTATTCTAACTATCTCCTCTAATTTAAAAAGGATAATGGCAGTACAATACTAACACAATACAAGTGACAAGTGATTAAGCTTAACCTTTACAAAAAATGTGAAAAAGAAATAACTTGTCATCAGCCATGACATAAAATGTGAAATATTCAACCAAGTTCCGAGGATGACCTTTATACTTTAACTTATAAAAACTCAAAAAGGACTGCATCTTAATGCCATAGAAAAAGGAATGTGAGAAAAGACGATTCACTACATCTACAGGATACAGAAAGAGACCACGCATATCTGTACTTGTATCATGCTGCAGGGAATGTGATGAAATAGTGATCAGCAACCTCTTCTATTATACTTCACTAACTAAAGGTTGATTATTAGTGTCAACTTTTGCTTTGTGATTTACGGAAAAAAAAGTTGTCCTGTGTTTTGATAGACCTACTTAAGCAGCTTGATTCCACCTATAATTATAAAATCACATTCTCATTGTTGGTTTGTTCTACTTGGTGAGAAATTCTACAAATTGTCCACATGCCAAGATAATTATGGGGTAACTAAATATAATATATTTCAATTTCAATATTGAATTTTTGAAGAAGTTCAGGTACAATATTTTGAAAGCCAAATTCTTTTATATAAGGGAAGTGGGAAAATGCTACTTTGTTCACTAATCTTGTGATGTTTATCCTCTTCATTCTTCGTCATCTTCATTTTCCTCACTATCACCCTCCTCTTCATCTTCGGGAACCTCATCTTCTCCTTCATCTTCGTCTTCGTCTTCGTCTCCGTTCTCATCTTCATTTTCATCAACAATATGTTCAATCATTCGTCTTTTGAAACGAGATGTATCAATTTGAGAACCTAGTTTTCGTTTATTTTCCGGTCTTTTTCGTCCATTTTCAACTAATTCAGCATCAACGTCATTCCTAACCCAATTTATGTTTTCAATATCAACTTCTGCAACTGGAGTGATGAATTCTTCATTAGTATTGGGTAACTCGTCACTATCAGAATCTACTTCAGCATCTTCACATAAATCTCTCGGCTTTGTTCGTATAACCACACGCCAATTGTTATCCCTTTGATCATCAACATAAAATATTTGTTGAACCTGAGCAGGCATTACAAAGGGCTCATCGGTTGAACCAAACTTTTGATGATTTACAAGCGTGAAGCCATAGTCATCAGTTTTGACACCTCTATCACGTGCTAAACTGTCATACCACTTACATTTGAATAGAACAACTTTGCCAGATCCATAATAATCTAATTCAACAACATCTTCCAAAATACCAAAGTATTCAACTACATCTTCCTTAGGATTTCGATCTCTAGCAGATGAATATCCACGAGTAGTTGCTACCACATATACCCCACTATTCTGCGTTCTCCTCTTACTCTCACAACTTGACGAATGGAATCGATACCCATTTACCAAATAACCATCTCCTCTCCTGCCTATCAAATTTGGGCCAAATGCAAGAGCTTGAACTTCCTTTGAAGCATCGTTATTCAAAGTTGCAATCTACAAAATGGTAGCGATATAAGAAAATTCCATCCATTTATTATTAATAACCATTACAAAATTTTGCATAAAATTACGTTCAAATAATGTAGTACTTACATAATTCTTAAACCATTCAGGAAATTCCTTTTTCTTAGCATTGTCAATTTCCCTTGGCGTCGGTTTTTGCTTACGCTTTCCACGTCGCAACATATATGAATCTTGCCAAATACTACAAACAAATAAACAAACAAATTTTTTTTGTCATAGCTAGCTGGATAACATTAGTTATTAATATTTCGAACAATAAATGTCATTCTTTATTTACTCACCTTAGATATGACTCAACCTCTGTACAATTAAATAGCACATACAGGTGTGCACTCTTGATATCATCGCTACATAGAGTACAAACTTTTGGGACATTAAGAAATCGACCTATGTTTCTAAATACAGAGAGAATCTCTTTTCCTTGTTCATATCCAGCTTCATTTCTTCCAACTCGTTTCCATGCAGCATTGTTTTGACTCAAATATCTTGAGCAAAATGTAACACATTCTTCAGCAATATACCCTTCAACAATTGACCCTTCTGGACGACTTCTATTGCGAATATACCCTTTTAACTTGCCCATATATCTTTCAAAAGCCCACATTTGTCGATATTTAACATTTCCAGCTATCTTCGCCTCTTCAGCAAGGTGGACACACAAATGTATCATTATATCAAAGAAAGCAGGTGGAAACACCATCTCAAGCTTGCAAAGTATTAACGGAATTTTTTTGTTCAACCGTTCATAATCTTCCGATGTGTTATAGTTGGAACATAATTCTCTGAAGTAGTTACAAAGTTCAATTATTGTTGAGCGAACATGTCTAGGCAAGTCGGTACATCGTATTGCTATTGGAAGTAATTGTTGCATTAAAATATGGCAGTCGTGACTTTTAAGACCTGAGATCTTGCCCCCCTTCAAATTGATGCAACATGAAATATTTGAAGCATATCCATCAGGTACCTTAACATTTTTCAACACTTGCAAGAAATCATGTCTTTCTGTCTTAGACATTGAGTAGCTTGCAGCCGGCAAAAGGTACTTTGAATTACTTGCTTGCACGGGTATTGGATGGAGCTCTTTTCTTATACCCATTTTCATCAAGTCCAATCGTGCTTTTAAATTATCTTTTGACTTTCCTTGCACACTCAACAATGTCCCAATCAGGCTATCACAAATGTTTTTGGCAATGTGCATTCCATCTAGATTGTGGCGCAACAAAAGTATCCGCCAATATGGCAATTCAAAGAAAATAGATTTCTTCCTCCAATTATGTTTTGAGTCATGGGGAATGGTCTTCGTGCTAGTGGGTGTCTTTCCAAAAGTGACATTAATGGCATTAACTTGTTCAAGAATATCAAATCCCGATGGCACCACCGGAGCTTCACTATGGTCACATTCTCCGTTAAATCTTCGTGTATCAAACCTATAACTATGACCCGACTCCAGAAAACAACGATGCCCGATATAACATTCCTTACTTTGCAATCTACAAGAACGAGTGTTCATTTGACATGATGGACAAGCCAACTTACCTTTAGTACTCCAACCAGACAACATAGCAAGAGCTGGAAAATCACTAATTGTCCACAACAGTGCCGCACGCATTTGGAACTTTGTACCGTTAGATGCATCATACGTTTCAACCCCATTACTCCATAGTATCTTCAACTCCTCAATTAAAGGTTGCATATACACGTCAATATCATTACATGGAGAGTTTGGACCAGGTATTAACAACGGCATGATAAAATACTCCTGCTTCATACACATCCATGGTGGTAAGTTATATACAACAATTGTCACTGGCCATATACTATATGGTGACCCATGGGTAAAGGGACTCATGCCATCAGTGGACAGTCCGAGTCTTACATTTCGATGTTCTTGAGAGAATGTAGGGTACATTGTATCCAAATGCTTCCAAGCTGCAGAGTCAGCTGGATGACGATTCACTCCATCTTTTCGTCGCTTTACATGATGCCACGTCATGTATTTTGCAGTTTCTACAGACATAAATAGCCTCTGCAATCTCGGAATTAACGCTAAATAACGTAATTGCTTCACAGCTACTTTGTTCCTCTTAGTTTTTGTATCTATTTGTGTCTTCTCTGATACAACCATCTCGGTCTGCTTCCATCTCGATGATTTGCAAACTGTACAAGACTCTAATTTTTCATTCTCCCTCCAAAAGAGCATACAATCATTCTCGCATGCATCAATCTTCTCATAACCAAACCCTAAATTTCCAACCATTTTCTTCATTTCATAAAAATTATCAGGCAAGTTTGCAAATGATGGAAATGATGACTTGAACTTACGGAGCAATCCATCAAAGGACACATCAGTCCATTTGCTAACATTTTTATGATTGAAAAGCCATACAACGAATGAAAGGACTGTCTCATTTTCACATCCAGGATATAAAGGTTGATTGGCCTCTGACATGTACTTTTGGTATTTTGAAGCTTCAGCCGACGAATCTATACCGTAATCCCTAAATATATCATTTATCATCTCAGGCATACGATGATCATCTTCAGATTGTGATGGTTCGTCATGAATATCATCATTGCTCACATCCCTGACAATCTCATCTTCCCCGTGATGCACCCAATTCGTGTAGCCAAACATAAATCCATCACAAATCAAATGTTCACGAATAGTTGTTCGAATCTGGTATCTTCCATTCACGCAATTTTTACATGGACAAGGAATTCTTCCAGTGACCATGCCCACTTTTTCGAAACCAAAGTTCAGAAATCTTTCAAGGCCTGCAAGATATTCTCTAGAATATCTTGGTAATTCCATCCACCCCTTATCCATGATATTGTGTCCCTAATTCAAAATGAACCACATGAATGATATTGCGTATAGAAATCAATCATAATTAATTATGATAATTAAGTACCTTGAATGCCAACCAAACTCCCAGTTCACTCAAATAAAACAAAAAAGATCATAGATAGTTTAAATATTAATTATCATAATTAACGAATTTCAAATAGCGCATGTAATAATTAAGGGTGACTACACCAAAACATTACATTCAAGGTCTCAATGTTGGACATGGAAGTTCTGTGCCGACCGTCGCTATATCTC
The DNA here is from genome assembly GCA_020205505.1 of Panax japonicus. NCBI lineage: Eukaryota > Viridiplantae > Streptophyta > Magnoliopsida > Apiales > Araliaceae > Panax > Panax japonicus. The sequence goes on from CM035092.1 coordinate 67,709,362, forward strand.
GTCGCTACATGTTGAATTTCTAGTAGTGGATACAAACTTGTTTTTCTAAGATTTTAACATTTGAAGACTTGTGTCTTGATTTCATGATATTTCATTGGTTATGTAATAGAATATGTGCATTATTTGTATGTTTGTCATATAATGGTTTATTTGGATGGAATCAGTGGACGGAGGAGGGCAACTTAGCAAGGAGGGATTGCTATCTAATCCACCATAAACAACAAAACATATTTAGCTAGTCATTCTAAACCATTAACATATACTAATAACAACACATTAACATATAGTGGGAAATCACACAATAAACTAAATGTACTTCCTAGCAAGCAAAGCACGGTCATTGTTCATTGGCTGAGGAAGAAGAATGGAATTCACATATTTAAATGATAATAGTAGTGTAATTGGAAGACGCCTACTATAATTTGGGCGCCGCTTCTTTATTGGAAAAGACTAATATCCTTTAACAATGATATATTTTAACCATGATTCACATAGCAAGAGCCTAATACATTTAGTATCAGATTATATGATGAATACAAGGATGTTAAGTACGGATTAGTATTCTAAACCTGTCCGTAATAGTATTAAAAGTTCATCTATCATTTTCCCCGTCACCACAAATAGTACTATTATGTCAATATTTTCTACCAAAATCCACAGTATGAGAGAGATAGATAGAGGAAAATAATCTATCCATCACTAGGATGAAGCTTGGGTGAAAGTGTGAGACTAAGTGGAGGTATGAAACATACTTTTATTTGCTAATTCAGGAGTGATGAAATTTACTATTACTAGCAATAATTTAAGGAAATAAAATAAACTTCAACAAACATCAATTAGATCTAAGACCCCGATGCTTCCTATATGGGACGAAGTAGCAGAGAGCCAATGGGCATATAAGAAGGAATTGTCTTTATTTAAAAATACGATACTTTAAGAAAATAAAATTTTTGCACAGAAGAAAATAACTGAAGAGAGTAAAATATATTTATGAATCTAGTCAAAATTGTGGCACAAAATTTTCCCAGAATCAAAACATGTAGAGTTGAAGAACTATAAATTGTCAACCAATCTCAAAGATATATTGTACCGTTAAAATATTTTATGTTTCTCCATTTAAGATGAAATCAATAGCTTGACAGAGATGGATAAAACAATTTGACCAGTCACATTCAGTTTTACATGTATATGGATATTGACATTAAAACAGAGCAACACACTCATATATGCATTTAATAAGCAAATCAATTTATGGGAAAGCAATAAAGTCAATGACAAGTCACCATAAAAATAAATATTTAATGGATATACATTTTTTTCTCAAAATTAAAAATCAAATCCAACCTAGTATTGCCATTGCTGGGTCAAGTTTGGGCAACAGATCCCAGCTTCTAATTATCTCAACTACCCAAGTGATAAGCAAGTCAAGCAGATCTGAGCTGGTCAACAAACACTAATTTCATAATATAAATTTAAGGCAAAGTAAAACAAAATGCTATGAATCTCATAAAGCTACAGAAACCCCCACTTAAATTCAGATCTAGCAAAAGAGTATACCCCATTTCTAAAGAAAATCTTAATCAGCCCAGATTTAAAAGGAAAATGTTCAGTGGGTGAGAGAGGAATGCACTCTCCCTTTCTCTCTCTCACACACCATATATCTCCATTACTAACTTCCCTATAACAGATCTGACCCCAAAAAATAATTGTAAATCTCCAGTAACAGACGCCATAACACAGAAAGGCACAGCTACAATAATTACTATATATTGGACTATGTGGGTGTGATTATTGCCAAGATACATCAAACAATAAATGATAAAAGTTTTTTTTTAAAAAAAACACAGAAATAGGAAACAATGGCCCTGCAGCTTTTGGGTATGCTAAGGAATTCAATATCCAAAAAAATAATCCCAAATTGGGAAGATAAAGAACAAATGTAAGAGGATGTAATATCAAAAACAGATCTGAAAATGAAAAAGCATACCCGTGGAGCTGGTGGAAGTTGCTGGGAAATCTGTTCTGCTCCGACCCAATTATTACCAGCAGGAACTGAACTCCTATCGAATAAGCTTTCTTTCTTCTCTTTTTCTGCTTGCTCTTATATATACTCCTTTTACTTTATAAACCATTAACATATACCGAAGCACCTCTAGTCGTCGGCGGGAAAGGGTGAGAGATGAGAGCTCGATCGAAGGCCAGATAATGATTTGGGGCAAAATAATGATTTGGGGGAAAATAGAAGCTCGCGCCCAAGCCAAAGATGACTCTGCCAAAAAAAAACACCCTATACCGACGGCCAGATAGTGACCGTCGCTATATGTTGAATTTCATCTATACCGACGGGCATACGTGACCGTCGCTATATAATACCCTATAGCGAGGGTTCCGTCTCGACCGTCGCTATATATACCCTATTGCGAGGGTTCCGTCTCGACCGTCGCTATAGGTCGTCGCTATAGGTCAAATTTCTAGTAGTGTCTCTTATATTATTGATTCAATTATTGTCACAGTATCATCTGTATAATATGTTATATTATTTAAATAATAATTGAGACGACAAGTTATTATGATTAATAATTGTTGAAAGATTAATTATGTGTTGAATAAAAAATAAAATAATTTCTGGTAATTTTTATTCAATCCTTGATGTATATAAAGAGTCTATTATGAGACGTTTGTGATAAGTTTAATTATTTATGGGGGGGTCATATGTCGTCATCTAAGAGTCTCTTTCGTAAATAGTAATTACTTTTGTAAATAGTAATTACTTTCGTAAATAGTAATTACCTTCGTCAATAGTATTTACCTTCGTCAATAGTAATTACTTTCTTCAATAGTAATTACCTTCTTCAATAGTAATTACCTTCGTCAATAGTAATTACCTTCGTCAATAGTAGTTGTCCCTTCAATATTACCAAGAGTTAACTGCCTCTTCGGTGTTCCAAGGGTTAATTACCCCTTCGCAAATAGTAGTTGTCTCTTCAATATTACCAAGAGTCATTTTGACCCTTCGTTAAGACCAAGAGCCACCCTCAGTTTTTCTATAAATAGAAAGCTCATTCCTTCATTATTTCTTACGAATTCACTGAAACTTTAGAGAGAGAAACTATAGAGAGAAAGAAGAAAAGTATTCTGCTACTTCACTTATATCCAGTTCTTCTAAGGTAGGGAATATTATTTGTTGTACTCGTAAGGGGTGTTATTCTTTCTTATTCATGAAGAGAACTGTTGTTATTCCATTTCTTATTATTCTGTTGGAATAACCTGTATACGCGGTCTACCCTATACTTGGTGACATTCTTCTATTATTCTGTCTTTATTATTCTGTCAGAATATCCTGTCTGTGCTATACGCCGGACCTGGTTCTATTTTTATTATTCCGTCTTTATTATTCTGTCGGAATATCCTGTCTGTGCTATATGCCGGACCTGGTTCCATCATTTAATATTCCGCATTTATTATTCTGTTGGAACATCCTGTCGGTGTGAATTTCACCCGACCTGGTTCCGTTATTATTATTCTGCGGAAATAACCTGTTTGTGCGGTCTCTATCGCATGCATGGTGATATCTTTTGTTATTGTATTCGGTATTACTCAGTTGGATAAAACTTTGACTTCTATACTCCATGAAATTAGTGGAATATCCTTGATATTTGCGCTTCATCCAGTATCTTTTCATGAAAATATTCTTCTGAGCATTCTTGAATTTTACACCACAAAACAGTATCGTGTTGACAATTTGGACGTTAATAATTCCTGGATAAAATAATTTTTGAACTTGTTTTATTGAATTCTTATATCATTGTCATCATCCTCATGTTTATATTTTGTTGAAAGTCATCTGTGGCTGTAGTGCATAGATGGACTTGGTATGATTATGACCAGGGATTATTCGGTGTAATCATGACCGAAATGTTAAAAATGATGGGGTAAAAGTCTCATTTGCCGTAGTGCATTGATGGACAGTTGTTAGCATGATCATGACCATTAATGAATACACAAATATTCTTGGCCGTAGTGCATGAATAATTGTGGTCGTGATACTAAAGAATATCCTTGCCCGTAGTGCAGGGGTGATTCGATGATGTGAAATATTTATTAAGCTGAGTCTCAGCTATAACAGTGATGAAAAACCTTTTAAATCATAAAAGATAGTAGATTTTATTTTCTACTTGACTCTTTTAATGGATTGCTGGTTTCGCTGCAGTTAAACTTGATGTTTATTGTATTTTATCAGTTTAACACTGTTGAAGGCTAATGATAATTTATTCTGCATTATCTTAGTCATAATATTTCTTACTGGGCTAGTTGAGCTCACCCTTTCTTTCACTGTTCTCTTCAGGAAATGAGAATATAGCTAGGACGAGTCGGGGAACGGAGTGATGGACCAGAGAATAGTATTAGTAGTCCTCACTATTCTGTTAAATAGTGTGACAATAATTGTATTGAGGACTCCTTTTGAGTTTGTATGATCTCTAGTAGACAATAATTGTATTCAAACTCACAGTTATATTTTGTCGTATTGTACACGACAGTGGTATTAGTAAGTTGTATTTGAATTCTGTACCATGTATCTGACGACCCAAGATGGGTGATGTATACCTAATTTTGGGGGCGTCACACCTGAGCTATCCCCCGATGGCCGAAGCTGTCAAGCTTTTGGTGTTGACTGTGTTTAGTGTGCAGGATCAGAGCGTCTTACGTGATTGGGACGTCGGAGAAGATCTTGGCATTAACACTCATCTTTAGGAAGTTTGTTAGAATCTTTTTATATCCCTAGGAAGATTTTATTTCTATTTTTATTTTTTTTAATTTCTGTATCTCTAGGAATATTATAGAGTGACTTGTGAATAAAGTTTTGTTAGCTATATACACTCAGTTTGTGGGTTAGAATATCATACTGACTTTTGATAAATATACTATACACGTTAGAGAGATTTCTTTGTATTTTCTGGTGAATCTCTTGTTCATTTATTTGTGAATTTAATTGTTTACCAGCTTGCAGGATAATCATTATCTCGCTCGGCGTCAGTTGGTATCAAAGCCCAAACATCTTTCTGAGAGTAGACTCATCAATTTTAATGGTTGGTGGTCGTGGTCGTGGTCGTAGAGGGCAGATTCCGGCTGAGGAAGTCCCGCACCGTGATCGTAGCATCCATGACGTGATGATTGAGGATTCACTTTCACTATTCGACATCAAGTAGGAAGTCTGAATTGTGTTGTTGATGCGCTAAGCCGAAGAGCATTACTCCTTTAGTACTATGCAAAACAAGATTGTAGGGTTTGAAGTCTTCACTGAGATGTATGAAGGAGACCCTTTCTTCGGTAAGATAGTTTAAGACATACGAGAAGGTCGACGATCTGATTTTATCTTACATAAAGGTTATTTGTTTCGAGGACTCCAGCTGTGTATTCCTGATCGTTCGCTTCGGCAACAGATAATGAGTGAACTTCATAAAGAAGGACACTTCGGACAAGATAAAACATCGACCTTAATAGCAGCTGACTATTACTGGCTAAAGATCTCGAGCGATGTGAAACATTATGTAAGAGGGTGTTCTACATGTCAAAAGTCAAAAGGAGATCTTACTAATGCGGTATTATACACTCTCTTACTTGTTTCCTGAAAGGCCTTGGTGTGATGTTAACATGGATTTTGTCTTAGGTCTACCTCAAACTTAAAGTGATTCAAATTCTATTATGGTTGTCGTCATCGTTCGATTTTCCAAAATGACTCATTTCATACCTTGTCGAAAGACCATGAATGCTGCTCAGATCGCCCATCTCTACTTTTGGGAGATTGTACGCTTACATGGCGTTCCACAGTCTATTATTTCTGACCGAGATACTAAATTTATGAGTAATTTCTGGAAGAGTCTGTGGGAAAAGCTCGGAACGTAATTGAACTTTAGCAACGCTTACCATCCTCAGACCGATGCTCAAACCGAAGTGGTAAATCGAAGCTTAGGCAATATTCTGAGGTGTTTAGCCGAAAATAAATCGAAGCAATGGGATCTGGCACTTTCTCAAGTAGAATTTGCTTATAACCGTTCAAAAATCGGACCACTAACATGAGTCCATTTAAGATAGTTTATGGTCAGAACCCTTATTGTAAAATCCCAAATTTTACGAATAAAGATTTAATTTTCTCGAAATATTTTTTTCAAAATTATGGTGTAGATTTGAGATAATGTTATAGTTATGGGTAATATTTAGAAATTTTGAAAAGTATGCAAGTTGTTATATAATATTCGATTAGTCGGAGAATATTCTTTTTTATCGGAGAATATTCGTATGACAGTACAATCATTGGTGGACCCCACAACGGAATTATTGTTGGATTGAGAAAGCGACAAAAATATTTTTATGAAAATAATGGCGGAAGTTTTACCGTTAAAACTGTTGAACTACTCGGTAATAAAAGTACAGTAATACGCGTGGCTGCATAGTAGCACACGGTACTGATTATTGAAGCTTACGTAAGAAGTCACTCAGTTTTGTTCAATTATTGCTACAGTAATTGCTACAGTAATTGCTACATAGTATCTCACGTTATTTGATTCAATTATTGTCAATATTTTATATATTATTAAATCAATAATTGAGACGACGAAGTTATTCATATTATTATTTGTAATATTGACGATGTCTAGAAGTTCTGCTAAGGAGAGGTTTGGTCACTTAATTGCGCGCCAATAGGGAGAAATCCTTATTGGAAAGTCTCATCTTTTCCTGGGAACGACCTGGTCGATTAATAGTGTGAATTATAATAATGATGAAGATTTTTGTTTTATTATTATTATAAATGTAATAAAACAGAAAACTTTTTATATAAAACAAAATATTTTTTATAAAGTTTTGTTTTATTTGATTATAAATAGAATATAATATATTTTATTATGCATAGTATTTGCATAGTGCCTGCATAATGTTGGCATAGTAAAATCTTTTTATACTTTTATAAAGTAATTTGTTTTATTAGATTATAAATAGAATATATTATATTTTATTATGTATAGTGTTTGCATAGTGCACTACAAAAATAAAGGTCATTGCCGACGGCCACTACCGTCGCCAATGACTTTATTGTCGTCGGCAATGAGGTCATTGGCGACGGCAGTTTCCGTCGCCCCTCCCGTCGCCCAGGAGGTCGTCGCCCCTGGCTCCCGTCGTTCGCCGTCGGGAAGGTGGTCATTGCCGACGGGGTCATTGCCGACGGCGCGCCGTCATAAATGAGTCATTGCCGACGGTCATAACGACGGATGTGCTGTCGCCACTAATCATTATTGAGTTTTAATTTAACAGTCATTGCAGACGGGCTGCCGTCGCCAATGAGTGTCTAGTCCCGTCGCCAATGACCTTCAGGTCATTGCCGACGGCCCCCCCGTCACCAATGACCCCGTCACCAATGACCTGCTGGAAAAAAAATTAAAAATTACAAAATTGCCCTGTTCATTTACATATATATAATTGTACCTGTTAAAAATTAAAGAAAAACAAATAAAGACAATGCACGCATATCAATAACAATCATATCTTTCACCATCAACAATCAATATAGTTAGATACAAAAGTCTAGTCTGTATTACTCAAAAGGTATATAAATACATACATAAAAGTCAAAATATAAACATAAACTAACTACAGCCCAAGATCAGGAATGTCAGTGCCAGCATCACCGCCATCTATCGTACGATCGCCAGTCCCATCGCCTGTCCCACCTCCGGTCCCACCCTCTATTGTCTCATCAGCTCGGCGGTCATCACCATCTCCGCCACGGGCATCGCCTGTGCCGCAGCCTCCACCCCCATGAGTCTCCTCAACAAGACCCTACAAAAGTAAAATATTAAAAACGAAGTCAAAAACTAAGCATATTTAATTTTTTTTAGTTTGTTTTCTACAAGTGTGGCAAACATGCTGATAACTCGGCATCCGTATATCGGAATCGAGTCTCGTAAGTTACAACACGTGTCTAATGCCTATGCGGTTCTACATGTGTGTTTGTGTGTTATTCGGACGACCGAGGCGGGTCATTGGCGACGGGGATACGGCCGTCGCTAATGCGGCCGTCGCCAATGACCTGTTTTCTTGTAGTGGTGCCTGCATAGTGTTTGCATAATTTTTTTTATATAAAATAGAATACTTTTATAAAGTTATTTGTTTTATTAGATTTTAAATAATATATATATATATATTATATTTTATTGCATAGTATCCTTTCCATTCTCCTATAAATAGGATGCTTAGTTAGAATGGAAAATCACACCAGAAATTCAGAGAATTTTTCTTCTATAATCTTGAGCATATTTCTTAAGAGTTTAAGAAAGCTTTGAGCGTAGAAAACAGTATAAGTTTTCTTCAAGAATATTCTCACCCTACCAGTCGGAATACTCTTCTTTCTAAGGTAAGGGGTATTATTTCTTTCGTATTCATGAAGAGAATTATTTTCTTTCGATACTCGTAAGGGGTATTATTCTTTCGTATTCATGAAGAGAGTTATTTTCTTTCAATACTCGTAAGGGTTGTTATTCCATTCTTTATTATTATGTTAGAATAACCTGCACCACAAAAAAAAGGGTCATTGGCGACGGGCTCAATACCGACGGCACAATCCCCGTCGACAATAATGTCAATATCGACGGCCTAGCTGTCGCTAATGATAGCCGTCGCTAATGACCCTTTTATTCGCGCCAGACATTCCCGGTGGAGGGAAAACCTCATTGGCGACGGTGTTGCTTTTAGTATCGACGGTGTTGCCGTCGGCATTGACTTAATAGCGACGGTGTCATTATCGACGGTATTTGCCGTCGAGAATGACAATTAAAACCTCTTCGACAGCAACGACTCCTTTTATGAAATTTTCTTCTCTATTTTTCTTTCCCTCTCAATATCAGCCATTTTCGCTCCTTAATTTCCCCACGAATCTCAAATTGGGTTTATTGATTCTCTAAAGTTAACCCATTTCACCCATTTCGGTTTATTAATTCACAGGCAACCCATTTCTCTCATCCTTGTTGCAACACCTCCCCTTTCGTCGCTGTAATCGAGGCCTGCCTCTGACCGGTCCTCCGACGGTACCTCCGGCCGACGGTCCTTCTCCTGGTTTGCATTGGTAGGCTCATAAACATGTAAGATTTTGAACATATAACAACATTTAGTAAGTGTGCTATAATTGGGGCTATGATTTTTATCTCCTCTTTAATTTATTTAGGTTCAAGTTGGGTATTTAATATGAAACTATATAATCATTCAAGTTTGAACTTCTGTTGAACTGTATTTGGTTTAATATGATATTAATTTGTATGTGTACATTTTCAGCCTCATAAACATCTGTTATGTTTACCATTATGCAATTTCTGTAATAATTTCTTCATGAATTTTAAGTTTAGTAATGTATATTTACTTTGTTATCATTATTTTTACTATGACAATATCGACTGCCTTATATTTATCCTCATAATAACAGAGGTATGTTTAGAGTTAAGCAAGACATAATTATTTTTCAAGATTAGCATTATTATTGTGAATAAAAATTATTAGAATAATTTATTTATTTTTTCAAAAAATAACATAATAATTAATTAAGTGCGTTTGTAATAGACAGATAGGACACTCATTTGCTGGATTGTGACAAACTGACAATGTTGAAAGATTTGCAACCAAAAATAGCTTTTATACAAAAACTGTGATTATTTTTATTAATAAAAACAATCAAAATATGTTTTAATTTAATTTAATTGATTGAGCTAATTAAACTCTATCTGTCTCCCAACCCGACCATGTGCCATGATCTTTCACAACAAACAAACAATACAATCTATTTTATAATCTTCATTAGCCAATCCAAATGTTTACATTATAGTATATAGAAACCACAGAAACATCTCTCTATATCTATATATATATATATATATAGATATAGATATAGATATAGATATAATTGGTTTAGGTTAACAAAGTAAATAATTTCTATACTTGTTGAACTGTTATGTTTTTTTAAGTTTGTTTTTGTATGGTTTTTCAGTTGTTAGTACAATGAGAGAAGTCAGGGAGGATTCACATTTCATATTTACCAAATTTGATTCTATTGTATGTAATGTATAGTCTGCAGGCTCTATGTATGTAGTGTCATTTAGAGTAGTTAGGAACCACATATTCCCTTTTTCATCGTTAAGTTATCTCTACATTGCATCATCTGTTATCTTAATACAAAATTTTGTTCGAAATTTGGTTCATTTATTGGGTTATTGAAGATTGCTCAACTTGGTGAATATAGTGATTATAATTTGATCTGAGAGTCTAAGAAAGTGATCTTCTTTGTGTTTCTTTGATTTCTTCTTCATTCTTGAAAAAATCTGTCTTTTTTATCTTCAGTAATCACTATGATCAAATGTGTGTGCATTTGATCACTTGACATGCACATATATTTTCATATAGTTTAGGAAGCTTAGAAACCCGTTTGAGATTCACTTAGTAGGAGTGAATCTCAAATAGTCCCCGTTTTGGGACTGTTCTTGTATGTTTCGATCTCACTTAGGTCGGTGTTAACGACTTGAGCACGTCTTTATATTTTTTGAATTTTCGGTCAGTATATATCTCTTGATGTTCTTCGGGTGCATATTTAGACTACGATGTGTTAGTCTATTTCGTGTACTTGAAGACCATGGGGAGGTGCAGCCGAAAATTCTGAAAAATGTAAAGATGTGTTCAAGTTGTTGGCATCAGTGAGGCGACACATCCGGGAATGGGATAGAAGCCTGACCCGTTAGAGTGGGAGATGAAGTTAGGAAACTCATAAGCTTGCATATACATTAACTTGGAGACTTGATTGTGTTTGTCTAACTTTCCATATATATAGCAGACAGTTGTCCGAGATGTCTGTTGATCGAAGTTGGATGGAACGTAGGGTAGCCACTGATAGGAGTGGGCTTAGCTCTGAGTATCGTAGTGGGGTTGAACAGTTTCTCAACTTCGCGTTTGAGCAAGTCAGCGGCGGTGAGATCAGATGTCCTTGTAAGAGGTGTGTGAATGAAGTATGGAAGGAAAGGAGTGATGTCATGTGCGACTTATTTGCGTATGGGTTCAAGCAGGGTTATACGACATGGATCTATCATGGGGAAACCTGGTTGGATAAACATGAATCAGAACCGAAATCCAGAGGTGACGAAAACTTTGACTGTACTAACATGATAGTCGAAGCTGCTGGTTCGTACTTTCAGTGGAATACAGACAGGGATGGCAGTAGCGTCGAGCAAGAGCCGAATGATGGGGCTAAGGGTTTCTATGAGTTATTGCATGAAGTAGCGACACCACTGTATGACGGGCACGAAAAACACACCGTCTTATCTGCTGTGACTAAGTTTTTACACTTCAAGAATGAGCATGACTGTAGCGAGAGAGGTTTTAATGAACTGTTAAGCAATGTGAAGGAGTGTTTACCTGCAGGCAATAAGTTACCGGAGTCGTACTATGATGTGAAGAAAATGGTCAAAAGGCTCAATCTAGGGTATGAGAAGATTGATGCTTGTGAGAATGACTGTATGTTGTATTACGGTGATGTCAATAAAGATAAGAGGTCGTGTGATATTTGTGGTACAAGTAGATACTGTGAACAGCGCAAGAAAAAGGGAAAAGACGTGCCGAGAAAGATCTTACGTTACTTTCCCATTGCCCCGAGGCTTCAGCGGTTGTTCATGTCAATACATATCGCCGAGGATATGAGGTGGCACTCTACACGGGACATAGTCAAAGGTCAACTGACGCACCCGGCAGATGGGCTTGAGTGGAAAAATTTTGATAACAAGCACCCCTCGTTTGCTGAAGAGGTTCGCAATGTTAGGCTTGGACTTGCTACGGATGGGTTTAATCCGTTTAACGGGCCTTACACAAAGCCTTACTTAACTTGGCCGGTGATTATTGTGGTGTATAACCTCCCGCCTTCGATGTGCATGAAAGATCCCTACATGTTCATGCCTTTACTGATTCCGGGTGATAAGAGTCCGAGTAAAGACATCAATGTATACCTCAGGCCGTTAGTTGATGAGTTGAAGATGTTGTGGGAAAAAAGTGGTTCAAACTTATGATGTATCTCTTAAGCAGAACTTTGACATGAGGGCAGCTTTAATGTGGACAATAAATGACTTCCCGGCGTTAGGAATGATCAGTGGATGGTCGACTCATGGGGGCTTATCATGTCCCGGTGTGACATGGGGTCAGTTAAAGCTGTGCGGCTCAAACATGGGGGAAAATGAGTTTTCTTCGCAACATCCAGATAGGTTTTTGCCGATTGAACATCGTTATCGACTGATGAGAGACAATTCAATTCTGAAAAACAGAGAAACGGCAAGTTCCAACCTTGGCCGTCTTTCTGGGTCAGCAGTGGTTGAGTTGGATTAGTCATGTTGAAAAGTTTCCACATCCATGGAAGAGCACGAATCGTCCTACGATCTGCAGAAAAGAAAAGGGAGTATGGTACTAGCCACCAAGGATGGATTTTCAGAACTTTTCTCTCTAGCTTCTCTCTCAAGAGCGGCTAGGGTTTGGTTATGAAATGAGATGTATATCCAAAGTGGAGGCTACATATCATATATATAGCAAAATAAAAACCACTATTTAAAACCCTAATTTGTAAAATCCGAATTTATATATATATATATATATATCTTAATTAAGTCTTACTTAATTAATATACCTATATATATAAATTATCCTATTAATTTAAATTCGTAATTTAAATACTATCAATCATATTGATATATTTAAATCCTTTAAATTAATTCCCTTTTAATAACATTCTATGTGTGTGACCCTATAGGTTATTATTACGTTGGCAATAATTTTAAAATCATATTATAAAATTATAAACAGTGAGCGACATCTAGTAATGCATCACTGCTACCCAAGTAATAATAAGATCGATGATTCGATGCAACCTTTTGTGACCAATGTTTCAATGCAATTTAATCCTTTTAACCTTAATATCCTAGATTAAACTCGAGTCATGGAATGTGTCATACTCTTCATAATTTAATCTGAGTTTTCTTGATCAATGAGTAGACTATATGAAACAAATCACTATTTGAGCATGGCCAGGCATTTCATAGTCCTACTCAATCAAGAGGCCTATGGATATCACCCATAATATATAGGATGGTTAAATTCCATCTAGATCACTCATATTTCTCACATGATTAATGATGAACCCAATAATCACCTTTATAGTCCACCCGATTAAAGGTGACATTTGATGATATCAAAGTACATAAATTCTCGTGTAGTAATATAGCGATTTCAGGTCGGAGGACCATTACATCATTGTCACTATGAGAATTGCTAATGACACTTCGCATAATGCTCCATATAGAATTCTCATGGTGGGTCTGTCCAGTACATCGTTCTCTAACATGTACCTATGCATTGACTTAATATCTCATATATTTATGACCAATGAGATTTGGTCATCAGTCAATCCACATACTAGTCTCAATGCATCATTGTTGTCCCATCAACAATGATACTCGACTAGGGACATTTAAGAACACTGATACTAATGGTAATATATAATCTCATGTTCAAGTCACATACTTGAAACTATATAATTTGTATCACTATTCTAAGGAATTTTATTATGTTAACAATTATATTACGCAGTAAATAAAACCATAAAAAATCATATATTTATTCAATCAAATATAATATCAAAACGTTAAACAATTATATCAAATAATTGGCCTCTAGGGCATAAACTCTAACATCCACCTCCAGGGAAGAATCACAGATTAGAGCGAGCTTATGGTTACGGTAAGGTTCACAACTGGACACACAGATCCATGTTCTTTGACCTGCCTAATTGGGCTACACTCTGCATCCGTCATTGTTTAGATCCGATGCATACTGAGAAGAACATATTTGATAATATTTTTTATACAGTCATAGATGCCACTGGTAGAACAAAGGACAACAACAAGTCGAGGCTTGATTTGGTAGAAATGAACATTAGGGAAGATTTGTGGCTGTATCAGGAGGGTAGTAAGACGGTAACGCCTAAAGCTGAATATACTTTGACCAGGGAACAGTTGATATTGATATGTAATTGGATTAGTGGACTGAAGCTCCCAGATGGATATTCTTCGAATATAGCAAGGTGTTGTAAAGTTGAAGAGCTGAAGTTTCGGGGTCTCAAAAGTCATGATTGTCACGTATTCATGCAGAAAGCTGATCCCTGTGGCATTTATCGACTTGTTACCGAAACGTGTGGTTGAAGCACTGACAGAGCTTTCTAATTTCTTCAGAGATCTATGCTTGACGGAGCTTCAGGTCAAAGACATAGATAAAATGGAGATGCAGATAGTGGAAATAATGTGCAAGTTAGAAATGATCTTCCCTCCATCGTTTTTTAATTCAATGGAGCATTTACCTATTCACTTGCCATACGAAGCTAAGTTTGGCGGTCCCGTACAATATAGATGGATGTATCCATTTGAGAGGTAATGACATTAATGTTTTTAATGCGGTAAAATGTTCATTATTTTTTTGTTAATCTATATATCACATAGGTATATGCGACGTCTAAAGCAAAAGGTGAAGAATAGAGCCCGTGTAGAGGGGTCGATTGCTGAAAGTTATGTTATGGAGGAACTTGTTAATTTCTGCTCGTTGTACTTTGAGCCGAATTTTCATACGAAGCACAATCGTTTACGTCGGAATCAGGCTGTTGCGCACGAGGAAAATGGAGAATTAACTGCCTTTAGTCATCCTGTACGCCCATTCAGCGGTAAAAAAAGGCGATTCTTGACCGATAGTGAGTATGCAGCTGCCACATTGTATGCACTTGTCAACATGAATGAAGTAGCGCCATACATTAAGTAAGTAGTCATAACTATATATGTCTGGTGTAATTGTGTCAAGTTCCTTTCCAAACACATTGAGTATATAACTGTTGTGCAGTCAATATGATGTTGAAGTACGTAAAACGAATCCGAGTATATCGGACGAGGATTTGCAAAATTTGAGAAATGGAGAATTTGTGCAATGGTTTAAGGATCATGTAAGTCTAACCTTTATACGTTCAATGAATCTACCATCATAGACTTATTCTTATGGCGTAATTAACTTTAGAATATGTTGTGTTAATGTACATTAGGTCCTCTCTGATGAGTTAGCTGACAATCGACTAAAGCTTATAGCCGACGGCCCCGAAAGATCTGTAGATACTTATACATGTTGCATTGTCAACGGTTACAGAAGTGTTGCGATATTGGGGAAGTCGCTTCTGCTGATTCTGGTGTTGTGGTGAAAGGTAGCTTCTACGATAACATTTGGGATGACTGGTATGGACGATTGCTAGAAGTTGTCGTTCTCAAATATTGGGGTCATAAAGAATTAGTTTGCTTCAAATGTCATTGGTTTGATGTTCAGAATGGAGTTAAAGTAGATAAAAAATCAGGACGGGTGACTGTTAATGTTAAGTCAAAACTAAGACTGATGAGTGGTATGGACGAGCCTTTTATTTTAGCAAGTCAAGCGACACAGGTGTACTACGCGCGGAGTGTTAAGACTCCTTCAAGCCCATGGCATGCTGTTATAACCACCAAAGCCCGTGGTTTTCAAGGCACAACTCCTCGTCCAGACGATGAACCTTTACAAGTCGAGTCTACTAGTGTCACACCTGCTGTTGTGACACTTATTAGTGAGTCTAGTGAAGAAGAGGATGATGTTATCGCTGTCGAAAGTGAAGATGATGTTGTTGAGGAGGTAAATATAATTGAAGAAATCGTTGAAGACGACGAAGATGGTGATGACAACGATAGTGAAGATCTACTGCTCGAAGATGACGATTCTGATATTGATGGCTTTGACGATATAAATGATTAGGAGTATGTACTATTTGTGTCAGTTTAGTTGTATTCAAATGTAATAGTTGTAGTAGTGCAATCATTATCTTCAACTTATATTAATCTACTAAATAAGGCGTTGAGTTGTTTTATGAGTATGTACTATTTATGTTGCATTCTTTTAATTGTATTTGTATGTAGGTTACTATTTATGTTGCATTCTTTTAATTGTATTTGTATGTAGGTTACTATTTATGCTGCATTCTTTTAATTGTATCTGTATGTTATCCTCTATGTTATCCCTCTTTTACTGTATGTTGCATTCTTTTAGTTGACAGTATACATACATATGGCGCGCACACCACACGGCGATCGTGGTGGGCGTGCAGGTCGTGGGGGCCGTGGAGATTCTACGCGTGATGATCAGGCGGGATCGTCAGGTATAATTATATATGTTATTGGGATACACCTTATTATTTTTTATTTTATATTGTATTGACATTATATTCGTTTATATAAATATTGATGTATTTCAATACATAGGTGATCGACGTAGGCCTCCGCGGGGACTAGCACGTGGCTTGCTAGGGAATCCCCCCCAGGCGCCTCTTATATGTCGTGTTGGGACTCATAGGTAATTTCATAATCGTATATAATATTACTATAATATATCGTATTTAGTTCTTATATATTCTTTGTAATTTTCAATTTTAACTGTAGTATCCTTGACGCCACGCCAAGGAACACGTTGCTTGGGATCGTCCGCAACCGATTCTCAAGCCCGTGGATGAGGTGGGCAGATGTGGATGATCGTACACGTCAGTTGATTATTACTGAATTTAAGGTAGGATGTCAATCATTCATATGTTGTTACCTCTTTGATTTATGTAATCTCTTTGGTTTATGTTGTCTACTAAACTTCTTAATGTGTAATGTGCAGAGATATTATCGTTTTGAGGACGGGCAGGAAGCCCATGGCATGACTGTTCTGCACAGATACCTAGAGATGAATTGGCACAAGTGGGTCTACGATTGGAAGAAAAAGGCCCAGACGAAGATGGCTGATGGACAGACACTTAAGGATGTCCGGCCAGATTTCATATCTGCTGCAGTGTGGGACCAGATGTGCAGCATTTGGGACGGCGAGGCCTTCAAGAAGATGTCGGCACAACGTTCGGCTGCCCGACAGCAGAGTCGTCTCCCACACTGCACTGGGTCTCAGTCGTACGACCTATTACCGGGAGAGACTTGAGGTGAGTTTAAAGCATGCACCCTCCCGCTTGGAGTTTTGGTGGCACGCCCACCAAAAGAAAGGTGACGGTGGTTATATCTCACTTGAGGCAGAACGCATTGCTGTAAGTTATTTAATTCTCTTATTTATATGTATTTAAAATCGGATATTCTTTTATATTATTTCATTTTATACTTGCGTAACATCCCATCCACTACTGTGTTTTTTGTCAGCGACGGTTCGAAGATCTGCAGTGGCCCGGAGCAGCCAGAGAGGTGACACTCCAGTAGACGAGTCTACGCGTGCAGACGAGGAGATAGAGGACTGGCTGCAGGCTACAGGGGGACCGAAGAAGGGTAGAGTTGTGGGCATTCCCCATGTTCCAGCTTACCCCCTAGTCCCTGCTGCGAGATCTCGACGACGCCCCTCCCACTGGAGGGTAGTGGTGCGAGTGGATCGGGCGCCGGTCCCTTCATTATCCGACGACTTCTTCCGGCGGATCATAGAGGGGTGCATGTCAAGCGGTGTAGTGCAGTCAGGCGCACCATCACGGCGAGAGATCTATCAGCTGGCTCAGGAGGTTATCCACGGCTCTATCGATCCTACAGCTGCCGTTGACGATCTCATGGGTGTAGTACGGGAGGAGGCCATCCGCGTGTGTGCAGTTGTCTTGGTCAAACCTGGTAACTCGGCACCTGACATGAAGTTCTGGGTTTGGCCCAAGAACACCTATAGCGACGGTTATGTCGCTATAGGGTCCTTTATTAATTAAATTTCTAAAAATTAATTTTTTAATTAATAAATAGATAAAAATATATTTTAATTATAAAAAATACAAAATAAATTCCTAAAATTTATTTTAAAGTCTGAAAATTAGTTTTTAATTATTTTGAGTATATTTCATACATATTTAATATTTTTGGAATATAAATGGTATTTAATTTATATAATTATAATATTAATATATTATTTAAAAATGATTTTAATAAATGAAAAATTATATTATGGTATAAGAAAATATTTTAAGTTATTTTAAATGACTTTTAATATTTTGTGATAAATTTCAATAAGTAATTAATATCAATGATAATTAATTTATTTAATATCTATATTAAATAAATTATGGAAAATAGAATTAATGATTTATAAATCATATAAAAATGACTTAAGTTTCATAAAAATATTTGAAGTTATAAAATATAACTTTTGATATTTTGTCATGAAAATATTAATACTTTAATATTAATAGCAATTATCGGATAATGCATTTAATGGTTTAAAAATCATATAAATATGATTTTAAAGTATTAAAAATACTTTGTGATATTATAAATATATTATAATATTATGGCATGAATTTCATTAATATTTGATAATAAATAAATATTAATGATAATAGAAATTGTTTATTTCTTATAAATACGATTTTAATGATTAAAAATGCATGATAAGTGATAATACTTAAAAATTATTATGAGACTTGGAAAAATTATTTTGACTGATAATATATTATCTAAGATAATTGTTAAGTGTTAGGTAGAGTTTATTTGAACTTAAACTCGATAAATTTCTGACTAGACCATCTTGATATCAGAATTGTACCGAACTCGACTCAGACTGTAAAAGTTTGACTTGGAGATAGGTCGTATGTGTATTATAGACTGATAGGAATATGTGATAATGTGTTATGTTATTTTAAATATTGTGATGATATTGATCTAATTTGTATATCAAAATTATTTATATATTAGGTTCAGTCAAAGCTTATTAATTGTCTAGCGGTAATCAACGGTTCAGGTAAGTCTTTCTTAACTCGACCTCGAGTTGTATTATTCAATTATATTTATGGTTAATCATTTCTGATTGCCATGTCTAAGAATTATTAAATTGCACTCTATGCGTTATGACATGTATTCATCAGGTATAAAAGTATGACATGTGTTCATGTTAAATGCTTGTTCAGTCATAAAATTTGTTCATGCTAATTCATAACTATATTATTGAATTATAGCCAGCTTATTATTCAAATTCTTTCAATCATATATATCCTTAAATAAAATTATACTTGCTGGACAAACTTATGCTCACTGTAGCATCCCCGAATCCGGGCCCCAAATCGTCGCGGATCCGGTACACTATTTCTATAACTATTTGCGGAAGATATAAACATAAATTGTTTATACATTAAACTTACACATAATCCCCAAGGTCGAGTAACCTTACCTTATACACAAACCATAAACTATTTATCACACAATAATATTTATCAAAGTATACTATTACATAATAGCCGCATATTTTATCCCAAGCTGAACTTGGCATTATCTTTTTCCTGTATCCGAACACGTTCGCCTTATCTGCAATGTTTTATCATGATATAGCAAGGGTGAGCATGAAAGTTGCCCGGCAAATTTAAATACAACAATATTACGATATATCATGATTGAAGAGTATGAATAATAAGCTGGCTATAATTCATCAATATAATTGAGAACTAGCACGAACAAACTTTTGACTGAACAAGTTTTAAACATGAACAAACATTTCTGAACCAACTGGTAATGAAGGTGATCAGCCTTTCATACCTGACTTATACATGCAAGATGTACAGAATACAATTTTCATGGCAATCGGCAATGATTAACCATAAGCTTGAATAAAACACTCTTATTAGAGTTAAGTAAATAGAAACTTGCCTGAACCGTTGATTACCGCAACGCAATTTATAACGCTTTACCCAAAGACCTAATATTAGTAATATAGATCTCCAATATTAGAATAATATCATCACAGTATAATATTGTTATAGTTATACACACATAATAACCTAAACACATAACACATAAGCCTATCAGTCTATAACACACATAAGACTAGGTATCGTCAAACTATTGCAGTCTGAGTTGAAACCAACACAATTTTATCATCCCGACGGTCTAGTCTGACAATTCTCGAGTTTAAGTTCAATTAAACTCTGCTTAAACGCTTAACAATTATCCCAGATAATTATCTTATCAGTTAAAAATTTTTTAAAGACTTTATAATTTTCAAATAATTATTATTATTTATCAACAATTTCAATCATTAAAACCGTATTTAAATGAATTAAATACCACATAATTCCTTAATCATTAATATTCATTTAATATAAAATATTAATGAAAATCATTACATATTATAATATAATTATAATATATCAAAGTATTTTTAATACCTTAAAATCATAATTATATGATTTTTAAATACTTAAATCCATTATCCGATAATTGCTATTAATATTAAAATATTACTATTTTTATGCCAAAATATTAAAATTTATATTTTATAACTTCAAATATTTTTATATCACTTAAATTATTTTTATATAATTTATAAAGCATTAATTCCATTTTACCTTAATATATTTAATATATCAATTAAATAAACTAATTATCATTAATATTTATTAATTAATGAAATTCATCCCAAAATATTAAAAATCATCAAAAATAACTTAAAATATTTCTTATACCATAATATTATTTTTCATGATTTTTCATGAATTAAAACTATTTTTAAATAATTTGTTTAATATTATAATTAAATAAATAAATACCTTTTATATTCCAAAATATTAAATATTTTGAAATATACCCAAAATAATTAAAAACTATTTTTCAGAATTTAAAATAATTTTTCAGAATTTATTTAGTATTTTTAATAATTAAAAACCATTTTTTTCTATTTTTAATTAATTTCTGGAAAATAATAATAAAACTGTCGCTAAAGGGCTATAGCGACACTTTCTGTCGCTATAGGTGTTCTTGAGCCCAAACCCAGAATTATGTCAGTGTGTGAGGGGCATGGTTTGACCGTGATTTTATCCAGGTTCCTTATGATTTCTGGTTTTGCTAAAGTGTTACTGTTGTAGTATAAATGTAATATTGCAACTACAAACTGATTAGATGACTAAAACATAACACCACGGAGAGATCTAAGCTTCAGAATTCATTGTCAGACCTGTTCTTCAAATTCTGGGTTTTCCAGATTTGAAGAACAGCCTTAGGTACCTACTTTGATTCCTTGTAACTTTCAGTCTGAGAATTGTTAGTTTGTTCTAAAGGTTTGAGCTTGAAGACCACATGACAAGGTACAACAACATGTCATTATATCATTCTAACATCAAATATATTAGCCGATTAAAGCTGGTCAAAGTACCTATCAGGTATAGGCTCAAGAACAATCTGGGTTTTTCCAGATTTCATAACAAGCAGTTCGGTCAACGCAGTTTGACCATATTTTCTACAATTATTTTACTAATCTGGGTAATCTAATGACTTGGATGTGTAGATCGCATATCATACTACAACCTTAAATCAACAACATGACCAAAACACTTAAAAGAAGCAAGATTATAGGACTCGAAAGTCGTTGTCAGAATCTGGAAATTCTTTGTTTACCCAGATTCTTGGCCAGTCAACGTCGGTTAACGCAGTTTGACTGCTTATAACGCATGATCTATACATGATATAACCCTATTTCCACTTCTATATTGAAGCTTACATGGCAAAGAACATGTCCATAACTTAAAATACATATATCATCAAACACACACAGATTTATGGGTTCTGACATTAGGATGTCAGACCATATTTTTCCCATTTTCCAGATTTTAGAAAACATTAAAATCGTGCACTTTGATGTTATCGGTTTGTGTTTTGATAACCCAGATCATTATTTGACACCCTAATACACATGTTTAACCAACAAACAATAACATTTAACAACAAATCATGAGATTTCAAATTTTAGGGTTCATATACCTATTATGCTTTGATTTTTGATTTTTATCCTTTGTTGCTGATCTTGACTTGCTGATACTATATCATGGCTTCATCTTTTAACTCTCTCTCACTCTAGATTTCGAAGCATGAAGAGAGAGAAGGGTTTGGACAAAAATGAGAAGTAAAGTAAGATTTTTCTTACTTTAAATCTTTAGATTTTGTACACATTAAATGTATTGTTGCAAGGTGGCAAGAAATGGGCTGATTGGAGTTGTTTTTAGTCACATGCTAAGGCTAGGTTTAGACTAGGGTTGGTCACCAACCATTTATTGGCAAGATTTTCAAGCAACTAATTTAAAGAATGTGACCAAAGGGTATAATGGTTATTTCCATTTTATTTCTAGATTTTCCATGTGTTGCAAACCCTTAGGGTTAGGGTTTGGATCATTGAGAGTTTAGGGTTTGACCCTTTAAAAAAATTAGCAACTTGAATTTAAAAAAAATTCTAATTAGAATTTAAAATTAGAAAATTTTGATTTCAAATTTATAATTAGAATTTCCTAATTATATCATAATCTCCTAGTTATAAAAAAATCTTTGCTAATTAGGACCAATTTATCCTAATTAAAATTGCTAATTAAGCACTTAGGGTCAAATTTGTACATTAGGTTTCAAAACCATATTTTAGGGTTTTAAATAGAAAAATAATATTTCAATTTTAGAAAATAGATTTCCTAACTAGATTAGGGTTTCTAGTAATTTGAAAATTAGGATTTATATTTCCTAATTAACATTGCTAATTTTAGCAATTAAATCCATAATTGAGCATTAGGGTTTCTGACGGAACAATTTAGGTTCCAAAAATTGGAAATTATGGTTTGCTAATTAATTAACCTTTACCCTAATTAGTACTTAATTAATAGCACTTAAGAATTAAAATTCTCCGTTATATTCCCAGATTAGGGTTTCATTTTATCAGAATCTGAAATTAGAGTTTTCAGATCTGGTATTAGGTTTTTCTAATAATCAACTAAAATTTCCAGTAATTCATTAGGGTTTTTCCTAATTAATTAAAATTATTGGCGTTTATGAAAGTAATATGCACACAAGCCAATCATGTTTGATGATAAAGCATATACTTTGTAACAATCTTTCATTATTAATAAAAAGTATTTATTTATTAAAGGCTTTTGATTATCTACATGATGCTATTTTATAATATGTGATAAACCCATAGTTTTAAGCAATGCTTTTAGAATAATGATGATGATCATTCTAATGAGATCTAAATTCTTAGAAAGCTTAAAACTAAAATTGTTCCCAATCGTTGGATTACTAAATTGGGGATTAGTAAATCCGGATAGATTGGTACATACGTTGCTTGCTCATTGGATGAGGATGATTGATCTCATGATCATTTGTGTGGAGACACTAAAGCAAGTATGTAGGTGCTTATTAGAGAATAAGTTCACTGAACGTGGCTCGCTAAGGAATACCTAATGGAGTTTTACTTGCATGTCAATAGGAATTCCTGTAGTGATAGTAGTACAAGTGATCCTTGGACTTGAGATCATCATAGTATCTTGTGTATGATGAGTTATACTTTGACTTATTCCTTAAGACCCTTAGGGTATATCAAAGGGTATGCTTGGGTATAATAAGTTGTACATGGAGATAATGTATGATCAATAAAGAATCTACCACTTCTAGTAAAAGAAGAGAAATGTCCTATGTGATTCGATAAATGACAACTCAGTAGTCTTTGGCCAAGGCAAAATGAAATTAGAAAGGAGTTTCTAATTTGCATTATTTGGAGTTGTGCATTTAAGAGTCGAAATACATATAATTAAATAAAATAAGACTTGACAGTAATTCCATGTCTTATATTTAATTGGGACATTGTATGGTGGAAGGATTGAATTGTACGGCAACTATTTACTCAAAGGTTCTTTTATGATTAATGTTGAAATCTATATTATCTGGAAAGTCGTTGATCGCTAGGGAGGCTTATCCCTATTGTAGAATAAATATTATTTATTTAAATAAATTAATAATTTAATTTATTTATTTAAATAAGATTAGAATTGTTCTAATTGATTTATTCACAACCGGTTTAATATGGAGAACCTAAAGGGTCACACCATAAAAGGAAGAATAATTATTTAAGAAGTTAATGGCATAATCGTAATAATAAGTTAAGTATTTAATTTAATCTATAGAGATAGAATAAATTAAATAGCTTAATATTTAATTTAATATTTGGAAATATTAAATATAAATTAATAAGAGGAGTCTTATTATTATTATTACTATTATTATTTAATTCCTAAAGTAGTTTGGGAATTAATTAATAAAAGTACTCTCAAATATCCTAATAGTATTAGGAGCAAATTAATTAAAAGAGTTTAATTAATATCTCTAATAAGATTAGGGAGCTTAATTAATTAAAAGGTTAATTAATTATTCCTAATAAGATTAGGAGCCTAATTAATTAAAAGAGTTTAATTAATTAAAATAAAACTCAATTCCTTAATTGTTAAGGAGGGGTTGCCCACATCATAAATAAGAGGAGTCTTACTATGGGTAAGAGAGAGGTTGACGTATTATTAGAATACGTAATTCCAATAGTTGGGAGAGTACGCTTTTTCTATAGAGATAGAAAACCTAGGGTTTAGCCAACAACCCATCTTCTTGAATTCTTCTTCTTCCTTGGTGGATCACCTCTAGAGGCCAAACACTTGGGTGGTTAACATTGATCAAAGGAAGGAACCAAACCCGGTGGATTCAAGATGAACGCGAAAAGGATTGGAGGTGAACTTGTACCTGAAGAAGCTTGGATATTCAAGGGTATGATTCTTATTCATATCTTTTCGTTTAATTAAATTGTGCATAAAGGATGATCCGAGTATATGGTTTGTAAAATTTTAAAACTCTGATTTTACATGTTTCCGCACTTTTTATGCAATTTGATTGCGTTCATGAATATTACAAACCTAACAGTTTAACCTTGTACATACATTGCATTCCCAATCTAGGGTTTTCTAATTATCAAATCGGGTTTCAAAATCAGAATTAGGGTTTTGTAATCAATTTGTTAAGATTAACCCTAATTAATCCTATAATTATTTACACTTATGCCATTAAGTTCCTGATTTAGGGTTTCATGCACCGAATTAGGGTTTTTTATTCCCGAAACTGACATTAGGGTTTCCAGAACCAATTTCTAGGATTTCTTATTAATCGCTAGGGTTTTCTAACTGAACGTTAAAGTTCTTAATATTAATTAGGGTTTGTTACAGATATTCTTTATCTGGTCAACCCTTGACCCTTAACCACATTCAGAACACATACATAACCACATACACAGAATTTAATCACATAAATACTTAATCCTGAATAATTCACCTAAATCCTTCACCAAATTTTGAAATCCTGAAAATTCCATCCCAATAACATCAAACGCATACACTTATTTTCTGTCTAGGTCTAATATTTGACCTTAAATCAATCATTTAAGATTTTAATAAATTGCCCAAATTCTCGGGTTGTCACACTCACCCTTGCTATATCATCATAAACATTGCAGATTAGACGGTTAAGTCGGATATAAGGAAAGGTCAAAGATAATTCCAGCTTTAGTATACGTGTGCAGTTAGATTTGTAACTGTATTGTATATTAATGTTATTGTAAATCAAATAAGTTATGAATTCTGTATTAAGTGAAGGTTACTCGACCTTGGAGAAAAGTGTGTAAAGTTTATTATATAAACAATTTATGTTTATATCTTCCGCAATAGTTATAGAATGATTGTACCAGATCCGTGGTGATTTGGGACCCGGATTTGGGGCTCTCACAGTTCTTTTGTATATTTGGTTTGATGAATGTAGATTCCTTCCTGATTTTACTTGATTTGGAGACCCAAAAAATAGTTGAGCTCATCCATTAAGCTCATATCAAACTCCTTGTGCATGCATTTGGAAAACCACTCACAAAGAAAGTCATAAGTAGCACAAAATATTATATCTATATATATTTATACAAGGATAATATCTTTATTATATTAAGAACGTCAGCGTTAAGCTAGAAAATTTTTACGATTAACAAGAAACCCTAAAACTGGTTCTAGAAACCCTAATTTCAGTTCCGAAAATCCAAAACCCTAATTCGAAAGTTGAAACCCCAATTTGGGAATGCAAATGTTAGTATAAGATTTAAACATTATTAATAATAACCTAATTAGAGATAACCCTAATTGATTTAGAAAACCCTAATGTATGGATTAGAAACCCTAATTTATAATTAGGGAAAACCTAATTGTTAATTTAATAATTTTAATATTAATTAGGAAACATTAATCCTAATTTTCAAGTTATTAGTAATTAGAAAACCCTAATCTAATTAGAAAACATAATTTCTAAATTAGAAGAGATTTTTCTATTTAAAACCCTAATTCTTGGGTTATAAACCCTAATGTACAATTATGACCCTAATTGCTAAATTAGCAATTTTAATTAGAAAATAATAATCCTAATTAGCAAGCTTGGATTATGATTAGGAAATTTTAATATAATTATAAAATCCTAATTATAATTTAGAAATATTAATTTTTATTTTTTAAAAAACCTAATTAAAAATTCTAGAAATTGATTTTTGGAGCCTTAGGTTTTAACCCTAAGTTTCAAACCATAACGGTTCAAACCCTAAGGGTTGGATCAAAGACCATTTTGCCATTAAATTTGCTAGCTAAAAGTCCAAAATGCCATTTCTGCCTTATTTAGTATGTTACTTGTAAATCTTTCCAATTGAGTTGGCCACCAACTCCATGTGCCTTATACTCCAGCAACCAGCCATCTAGGTTAGCAACATGCATTGAATCAAATGATATATATAGATTAAAAGTAAGAAAAAGTCTCACTTTTTTTCAACTTGTCCAAGACCATCCTCTCTCTCTAAATTCGGGAATGAGGGTGAAAGGGAGTTCTAGGTTAAGCCAATATCAGTTCTTAACTTTCCATAAACAGATTCAAAAGTCAGATTCAAGGTCAAAACTTAGAAAAGGTATAAACCCTAAATTTTATAAATCTTATGTTTGGATGTTAGTTGTTGTTTAGAGTGGTGTTATAAGATGTCACTTAGTGATCTGGGTTGTTAAATCCCAGATCCATAACATCAAAGTGATCGAAATTAAAAATTTCAAAAATTCTGGAAAAAGTTGAAATTGTGGTCTGACAGCCATATGTCAGGGCCTCTAGATTCTTCTCATGTGTTTTATGTTTGGTGTATTTTATGTTATAGATCTGTTCTTTGTTGTTAGGGCTTTGATCTGAGATTTGAATCAAGCTCAGATCATGTATGGATTGAAAGATATAATCGGTCAAAGTGCATTGACCAAGCACAAATTCTGGAAATCTGGGCAAACCCAGAAATCCAGAATTTCTGACAACGTTTGTGGGCTTGAATCTTGTTGTTTGACCATGTTGTTGTTATATAATAGTAGACTGACATGATTACTACATATCTATGCCTTTAGATCACCCAGATCCGTAACAGAATCATATAAATTTGTGGTCAAACAACCGTTGACCAACTGCGCAAGAACATTTAAGGAAAACCCAGAAATGTTTAAGAACAGTTTCTGGCCAGCATTTTGACCAGCCTAAATCTTCGTTTCATTTTTTTGTTAGATTGATCTGTTAGGTATTTATGTACCCTTACATCTCTTCTACAGGTAAGAACCATTAGAGCTCACAAACTAGACCTAGACTAAAAATTATGAAGCTTTAAAATAGGCAGTATGAACTGTTCTTCATTTCTGGAAAACCCAAAAATGAAGAACAACTCTGACATGAAATTTGAGAGCTTATATCTCTCAGTTATGATGTTGGATTACCATGAACATTGTTGATGCTTGTAGGGTTACATCAATACTACAAAATTGATGTTTTAAACTGCCCAAAAAACCTTAGGATCATGGATCAAGTTGTGGTCAAACCTGGTAACTCGGCAACTGACATGAAGTTCTGGGTTTGGCCCAAGAACACCTATAGCGACAGTTCTGTCGCTATGGGCCCTTTATTAATTATTAATTTCTAAAAATTAATTATTTTAATTAATAAATAGATAAAAATATATTTTAATTATAAAAATACAAAATAAATTCCTAAAAATTATTTTAAAGTCTAAAAATTAGTTTTTAATTATTTTTAGTATATTTCATACATATTTAATATTTTTAGAATATAAATGGTATTTAATTTATTTAATTATAATATTAAATATATTATTTAAAAATGATTTTAATACATGAAAAATCATGAAAAATTATATTATGGTATAAGAAAATATTTTAAGTTATTTTAAATGACTTTTAATATTTTGTGATAAATTTCAATAAGTAATTAATATTAATGATAATTAATTTATTTAATATCTATATAAATAAATTATGGAAAATAGAATTAATGATTTATAAATCATATAAAATGATTTAAGTTTCATAAAAATATTTGAAGTTATAAAATATAACTTTTGATATTTTATCATGAAAATATTAATACTTTTATTAATAGCAATTATCGGATAATGCATTTAACGGTTTAAAAATCACATAAATATGATTTTAAAGTATTAAAAATACTTTTTGGTATTATAAATATATTATAATATTATGGCATGAATTTCATTAATATTTGATAATAAATAATATTAATGATAATAGAATATTGTGGTATTTAATTCTTATAAATACGATTTTAATGATTAAAAATGCATGATAAATGATAATAATTACTTAAAATTATTATGAGACTTGGAAAAATTATTTTGATTGATAATATGATTATCTAAGATAGTTGTGAAGTGTTAGGCAGAGTTTATTTGAACTTAAACTCGATAAATTTCTGACTAGACCATCGGGAAGTTAGAACTGTACCGAACTTGACTCAGACTGTAAAACTCGATAAATTTCTGACTAGACCATCGGGATGTCAGAATTGTACCGAACTTGACTCAGACTATAAAAGTTTGACTTGAAGATAGGTCGTATGTGTGTTATAGACTGATAGGATTATGTGATAATGTGTTTATGTTATTTTAAATATTGTGATGATATTGATCTAATTTGTATATCAATATTATTTATATATTAGGTTCATCAAAGCTTATTAATTGTATAGCGGTAATCAACGGTTCAGACAAGTCTTTCTTAACTCGACTTCGAGTTGTATTATTCAGTTATATTTATGGTTAATCATTTCTGATTGCCATGTCTAAGAATTATTAAATTGCACTCTATGCGTATGACATGTATTCATCAGGTATGAAAGTATGATTGTGTTCATGTTAAATGCTTGTTCAGTCATAAAATTTGTTCATGCTAATTCACAACTATATTGTTGAATTATAGCCAGCTTATTATTCAAATTCTTTCAATCATGATATATCCTTAAATAAAATTATACTTGCTGGACAAACTTATGCTCACCCTTGCTATATCAACATAAACATTGCAGATTAAGACAGTTACGTCGGATACAAGGAAAGGTCAAAGAGAGTTCCAGCTTTAGTATAAGTGTGCAGATAGATTTGTAACAGTATTGTATAATAATGTTATTGTAAGTCAAATAAGTTATGAATTGTATTAAGTGAAGGTTACTCGACCTTGGAGAAAAGTGTGTAAAGTTTATTATATAAATAATTTATGTTTATATCTTCCGCAATAGTTGTAGAATGATTGTACCAGATCCGTGGTGATTTGGGACCGGGATTTGGGGCTCTACAGTTTTTGTATATTTGGTTTGATGAATTAGATTCCTTCCTGATTTTACTTGATTTGGAGACCCAAAAAATAGTTGAGTTCACCCATTAAGCTCATATCAAACTCCTTGTGCATGCATTTGGAAAACCACTCACAAAGAAA